>CP139509.1:234270959-234870959 GCA_021014915.2 Artemisia tridentata subsp. tridentata
AAAGCGGATGATTGTGATTACCTATGGTATATATGTTCTTTCTCATACACACTTATGCAATTTTACTTTCTTCGAATGATATGAGTACAATATATCGGAATATTCATAAATTTATCACTCGACAGATTTTTAGCAACTTCGAATGATATTGAATTCAGATGACATGAATTCAATAGCTACAAAGTTATCACTCGATAGTTTCTTAGCAACTGTGGTATTATTGGGGTTAATGTCCATAGGGCGATTTCAAAATGCATGGGGCAACTGATGTGTATAAGCGGAACTTAAGTGTTTCATGGTTAGATTTTACTTAAAAGTGATGTCATATACCATAGTTATAGGTGGCATTTGAACCCATTTATCGATGAGCGGGTTGACTCAGGTCTCCATCAGTTTAAACGAATCAACTCATGTTTTTTTTACTGTATAATAGGTGTCATTTATATACAGGTAGAATCAATCCACACAAGAATATCAGAAGTGTAGTTCGTCAACATTGTGATATAAACATGCTAGGTAAGTTCCTTTCATCCCAAGCTTTTAAATTAATGAAAAAAAGTCAATGTGTTTTTACAAGGTTAATGAACATGGATTTTGAATATACAAGGAACATTAGATGTGTAATGGCAAGGAAATGGTTGAATCAATCAGATTTTGTATCATCTGAAATTGTTAAATACAAAATAAATGGGAAAAAAGCTGAACGACTAACGAGCCATGGCCCTCTCACTTTCCTTGAGGTTCGTGTGTAATTGTCTATATAATTCTATATGTACGTCATTAACGAGCCTCATTGGTTTAATAAACAATGTTTTGTCTGAATCAGGTGCATAATGTTGGACTTATGGTTCCAGTGGATCAACCAAAGGCTTCACTTTATATTTTAAAGGTACCTATTTAGAATGTTATGGGTTATCTTTTACATGTTTTTTGATAGAAATTCACAGCCCAAAAGTCATGATAGAAATTCACACCCTGGTTAAGTTAAAGACACGGGACAGACGGGTCATCCCACTCAAAAAACACGGGTCAGACGGGTCACTTTAAGATGGGTCACTGCAGTTAAAAGGCACGGGTCATACGGGTTTTTTGTATCAGGTGTGCCAAGTTGTGTATGCTATTCCAACACATTGATGGTCAAGTTAAAGACACGGGTCAAATTTTGAACATTATATATTATAAATTCCTTGGAAAATTATATAACTCAGGTAATTTTCGTCTTAAACGATAAAGACTAAATGTTTCAAACAAATACAATATTCAAACAAATAACTTCGTAAATTAAATAAACGGCCATATTTTCCGTTAACCTTTCTTCCGCTAATGTAATATACGCCAACGGTATTCATAAGTCAATTTTAGTTAATTTGGTTGTATGTATTGCGTACCACTTTGTAACCTTACTTTTTTACATTCGATAGTCGTTTAATTATCTTTGTTCTTAATGCATTCAGTAAATAATTTTATATCTATGTAAGTTATTTTCATTAACTTACCTTTGTAATTTATTATTCGTTAACTAATACCTTAAAGCGATATTTATAGCTAATTCCCGCCCATCGGCCGGGCTTCCCAAACAGTATACATTTACTTACTGCGGTGTGCTCAACAACAACTATTAATAAAAGTATACACAAAATTTTTCCTATTTAACGCATTAACAAACAAGCCCTACGTAACTAATACCTTACAAGGAACTTTATAAGTCATGCCCGCCCAACGGGCGGGCTTTGAAGTCTATATATATATATATGACAAAAGTTCTTTACAGAACACATTTTCTCTAAAGAACAAATGCTTCAATCTCCACCATCCAACCCTTTTAAATCTGACGTTGTTGATTAATCCTTAATATAAATTATAAAAAAATGGAGGGGCAATTTTGTAAATTACGCAACTCCACCTAACACCCAACCCTTTTTACACTCACATTTGTTTACACACACACACACACTCTGTCTCTCTCTCTCACCAAACATTTCATCTTCATCAGATCTAAATCTTCCCAAATTCAATAGTAACTAAATATCTTATAAATAATTTGATTTTTTGTTGTTACCATTAGTTATGTCGTGTCACTCATTTCCAACCACCGGAGATGGTGTTCTTGTGGCGGTGGTTGTTGTAACCGCCGTTGTAACCGTCGTCGTGTCACTCATTTTCCAGCCACCGGAGATGGTATTGTTGCAGCAGTGGTTGTTGTAACCGCCGTTGTAACTTTCTCTGTTGTAATCGCCGTTGTTGTAGCGTTTGTGGTAATTAGTAATTTATGGCGAGGGTTTGGTGTTTGATGGTGACGGGTTGTGATGGTTGTTGGTGGTGGTTTCACGGTGAGGTTTATGGTGTTTCACGAGTTTGTGAGCGACCGCTGCCCAAAGTTTCTATAGATATTCCAGTCTTTCTGATAAATATGGAATTCGAAAAGGTATCTCCGAATAGTTGACGATGCTTCTAAATAGGCATGGTACGTAGTTTCACCAACCAATAATATATATCTTTGGAAGCAAATTTAACATTGTTTCCATTTCAAATCAAGTGAGATCGTTATATATGTGAGTTGAATTTATGTTTAGAAGAAGGGCTTTTGTAATATTACTTTGTAGCTAATACTTTTAGTTGGTAGTTAGTGTCCAAGTTTGCTTGTATGAATAAGAGTTGTGGGTGTTCTTTCAAATTATTTTTTAAGGCAAATCGCATGTGATTTACACACGAAACACATGTAATTTATACATGAATTACAACAAAAAACAGATTAAAATAGAATCACGTGTTTCAGTTTATAACAAAAAAAAAGTAAATCACACGTGATTTACATTTTTTCATAACAAAACACAAAAAATAAAAAAATAAATAATAGAATCACACGTGATTTCACGAGTTTGCTTTATAAAAAGAAGGAATAAGTTGATTTGATATTTAAGATCACATGTGATTTATTACTTGTGAAATCAAATGTTTTTTTTTTTTTTTTTTTTTTTTATTATTTTTTTTTTATCTTGGTTTTCCAACTCAACATTGCGAGCCGGCTAAAAGCACATATGATTTTTTAATATGTGATTTAAAAAATCGCACGTCATTTTTACAAATCAGGTGTGATTTTTCTGGACAAAAATTTTGAAAAAAAAGTTCAGCGAATGTATATAAAAGTGCATATGTATAGAAAGATAATTTAATTCTCGTCGTGATGGTGTATTTTTCGTAGCTTGAAGATTTACCGTTTGCAGGATATGTTGTTTTAAGGAAAAGGTGGAAAATGGGTTTTTATTTTTAATGAGTTGGAATGACAATTTTGCCCTTGCTTTGTTATTATTTTGTTTGATCTCTGCAGTTGGATGAAAGCAAGATGAAGGGCTATGATTCAATGCCTTGTTCTTTACACTCTGTTCTCAAGTTGATTGTGTTTTTTTTTTTTTTTTTTTTTTTTTTTTTTTTTTTTTTTATTTTAATTTTAAAGAATAGAAGGGGATGGGATGAGAAATACAAAATATTGGTGTTCTTAAGTTTTTTTTAAGAAGGTACAATAGGGGACGGGAAGGGGGAAGGGAGAGAAGTTATGTGTTTTTTTTTATAGATCTGTTCCTCCCAATATTGGGGGATTAAGAAAGGAAGTGGTTACTAGCATTATGGGTTTGTGTAAAATTACAATTATATCCTCATTTATTCTTCCATGTTCCATATATTTGACTTAGTTCTCACAACCGAAACTTGATTTACGAATAAACATGGATTTATAAGGGGGGTATTTATCAAAATGGTATGTTAATTTCAACTTTTTCAAAAAGTGGTATGAAAATAATGAACTTTCCCAAAAGAGTCATGTGCGATTGTGCGATCGTGCGAACCCACAAAAAACGTGACACGTGTCCAGACAAAGTGATACAAGCCAATGATTAGCTCCACCAAATACCCCACGTGCCCAGTTGACTTTTTAAAAAAGATTGTGCGAACGACGGTGTGCGAATTGCGGCTAATGTGCGAACTGTACTGAAAAAGTAACATTGGGAACTAAGAAAATCTTCAAAACTGTATCAAATCCTTTGATTTGATTTATTTTCAAAATTAGTTTTATTTTATTTTGTTTATAGATTATCAGTTTTAACATCACAAATCCACACACACTATCAACACCGTCATCCACCACCCATTCACCGTCGGCCACCTTATCTCCACCGCCGTAAAACTATCACCACCACCACAAACCCTCACATACCCACACACCATTTTCACCCACTTACAAAACCCTGATGCATTTTCATACAACACCTTAATCAGAGGCTACGCCACGTCACCCACACCCATGACGTCATTAATTCTTTTCAAAGACATGTTGGTTGATGATAATGTGGTACCTGATAAGTATACTTATACATTTGTGTTGAAAGCTTGTGGTAATGTTGGGTGTGTTGGTCTTGGTGAACAGGTTTATGGGCATGTGGTTAAAAGTGGGGTTGATGAGGGTTCGTATATTTGTAATACTTTGATTCATTTTTATGCGAAAAACGGGGAGTTTGGAGATGCACGTAAAGTGCTCGATGAAATGTGTGTGAAGGACGTGGTGTCGTGGAATGCGGTTTTGAGTGTTTATTGTGAGATGGGTATGATGGAGGATGCGCGTGAGTTTTTTGGTGAGATGGGTGTGAGGAATGTAGAGTCGTCGGAATTTTATCATTTCAGGGTATGTTAAGGAGGGGATGGTGGAAGAGGCGAGGCGCGTGTTTGATGAGATGGGGGTTAAGGATGTTGTGTGTGGAATGTGATGATTACGGGGTATGCGAGAAATGGGGAGTTTGATGAAGTGTTTAGGCTTTTTGAGGATATGCGGAAGGATGGGGTGGTGCCGGATGATTATACGTTTGTTAATGTGTTGTCTTGTTGTGCGAGTGTGAGTGGTTTGAGTTCAGGGTGAATGGATTCATGCTTATATTGATAAGAATGAGATTGAAGTGGGTGGGTTTTTGGCTACTGCTCTTGTGGATATGTACTCGAAATGTGGATGTCTTGAGAAGGCGATGGAAGTGTTTCGTAAAACGTCAAGGAAAGATATTAGTACATGGAATTCAATGATTGCGGGGTTAGTTTCGTGCATGCTATTCTACCTGGTAGGTGCTCTTTGCTTTTATTGGTGTTTCAGTTAATTGTATTGGATATTATCATGGATGTTAATCTTGATATGAAATGGCAAGTTAGATGCATATTTTAGAGTCATGATTCTGCTATATTATGTTTCTTTTGACTTATATAATAACTTGTTCATCTATATGTATCTAAGAAATTAGGAGGATTCTTTTCCTGAAAGTGCCCGACACGCGAAAAGGATTGCTGTTATCAGAAATTGAACGAGTATCACAGGTAGTATTTGTGTTTATACTGCTTGTGACGAACATTGATTTACCTTTTAGTTTATCATTGCTTTACCTTGCGAAATGAATTTAGGATTATAAAGTGCATCGAGATGAGATACATACAAAGCTGGTACAAATAATGAGGGAAAGGTTGTTGCTTCATTCTCGTGGACTCCCACAAATTATTGAAACATGGAACCGAGCAGATGAAACTGATTTACAATCCAGTCAGTTTGCTAAATCACTCACAAAGGTAATCAGCTCACTTTATGCAAGCATATGATATTACTGAGTTTCATCATTAGCTATATAAATACATTTTCACTTTACAACAACCACATATGGAGACACGTTATAAACACATAATTTATAACCACTATATTTGTATACGAGATGTACTCATGGTACTTTATGCCATGTATAAAAATAAGTATATAATTTGCACAATTGACCAATTCGCACATTCGCACATCTAAAAATTAAATACATTTTCACTTTAAAAAACCACATATGGGGACACGTTATAAATCACATAATTTATAACCACTATATTTGTATACGAGACATACTCATGGTACTTTATGCCATGTAGAAACAATGATTATATAATTCGCACATTTGGCCAATTCGCACATTCGCACATCTAAAAATTTAATACTTTTTCACTTTAAAACAACCACATATGGGGACACGTTATAAAACACATACTTTATAACCACTATATTTGTATAAGAGACGTACCCATGGTACTTTATGCCATGTAGAAATAATAAGTATATAATTCGCACATTTGGCCAAGTCGCACATTCGCACATCTAAAAATTAAATACATTTTAACTTTACAACAACCACATATGGAGACACGTTATAAAACACATAATTTATAACCACTATATTTGTATACGAGACATACTCATAGTACTTTATGCCATGTATAAACAATAAGTATATAATTTGCACAATTGGCCAATTCGCACATTCGCACATCTAAAAATTAAATACATTTTCACTTTAAAACAACCACATATGGGGACACGTTATAAAACACATAATTTATAACCACTATATTTGTATACGAGACGTACTCATAGTTCTTTATGCCATGTAGAAACAATGATTATATAATTCGCACATTTGGCCAATTCGCACATTCGCACATCTAAAAATTTAATACATTTTCACTTTAAAACAACCACATATGGGGACACGTTATAAAACACATACTTTATAACCACTATATTTGTATAAGAGACGTACCCATGGTACTTTATGCCATGTAGAAATAATAAGTATAAAATTCGCACATTTGGCTAAGTCGCACATTCGCACATCTAAAAATTAAATACATTTTAACTTTACAACAACCACATATGGAAACACGTTATAAAACACATAATTTATAACCACTATATTTGTATACGAGACATACTCATGGTACTTTATGCCATGTATAAACAATAAGTATATAATTCGCACATTTGACCATGTCGTACATCTAAAAAATTAAATACATTTTCGCTTTACAACAACCACATATGGAGACACGTTATAAAACACATAATTTATAACCACTATATTTGTATACGAGACGTACACATGGTACTTTATGCCATGTATAAACAAAAAGGTATATAATTCGCACATTTGGCCAATTCGCACATTCGCACATCTAAAAATTAAATACATTTTCACTTTAAAACAACCACATATGGGGACACGTTATAAACACATAATTTATAACCATTATATTTGTATAAGAGACGTACTCATGGTACTTTATGCTATGTAGAAACAATGATTATATAAATCGCACATTTGGCCAAGTCGCATATTCGCACATCTAAAAAAAAAAATACATTTTCACATTACAACAACCACATATGGAGACACGTTATAAAACACATAATTTATAACCATTATATTTGTATACGAGACGTACTCATGGTACTTTATGCCATGTATAAACAATAAGTATATAATTTGCACAATTGGCCAATTCACACATTCGTACATCTAAAAATTAAATACATTTTCACTTTAAAACAACCACATATGGGGACACGTTATAAAACACATAATTTATAACCACTATATTTGTATACGAGACGTACTCATGGTACTTTATGCCATGTAGAAACAATGATTATAAAATTCGCACATTTGGCCAATTCGCACATCTAAAAATTTAATACATTTTCACTTTAAAACAACCACATATGGGGACACGTTATAAAACACATACTTTATAACCACTATATTTGTATAAGAGACGTACCCATGGTACTTTATGCCATGTAGAAATAATAAGTATATAATTCGCACATTTGGCCAAGTCGCACATTCGCACATCTAAAAATTAAATACATTTTAACTTTACAACAACCACATATGGAGACACGTTATAAAACACATAATTTATAACCACTATATTTGTATACGAGACATACTCATGGTACTTTATGCCATGTATAAACAATAAGTATATAATTCGCACATTTGACCAAGTCGCACATCTAAAAATTAAATACATTTTCACTTTACAACAACCACATATGGAGACACGTTATAAAACACATAATTTATAACCACTATATTTGTATACGAGACGTACTCATGGTACTTTATGCCATGTATAAACAAAAAGGTATATAATTCGCACATTTGGCCAATTCGCACATTCGCACATCTAAAAATTAAATACATTTTCACTTTAAAACAACCACATATGGATATCCGAAAAAATGATTAGAATTTACTAAAAAGATTGGGTTTTATGAAATGTCAGTTTTAGAGCTCATATAAAAGTTTTTCTTATTCGGATATATAAAACCGTTATCCGAAATTTCGGATATCCAAATTGAAAAAAACTTAGCTAAAATAATGGCTATAACATAATATTTTAATCGAAAATTTTGGATATCCGAAAACCGAAAAACAAAAAAAACGAAAAAAACCAAACCAAACTTTTGGTGCGGAGTTTGGTTTTAAAAAACATAAAACCTAACTTTTGGATCGGGGTTTGGTTTTAGCCAAAAACCGCCCCAAACCACCGCATGCTCACCTCTACCTAATATATTAACAAAATAAATTAAAATATAATTACGAAAAGCAGAACATCGTCTATTTGTGAATTGGCCCTAATTTGGTTTCAATGTGAATTCATATTCATATTCATGTGTACAAAATCCTCAAAATTGTCTTTGATTGTAGTGTCGGAATCAATACAGCAAAATCACTACCTCTTGAGAAAATATATAAATGTAATAACAAAATCAAACAAACTGTTACATCTGTACCATTAAATTATACATTTTCGTAGCCATACTACCAACACCCATTACATCTGTACCATTAAATTATACATTTTCGTAGCCATACTACCAACACCCAGTCTCCTCACAAAATTTGTATTGCAAATATCAAGCACCTGACATAACAAAATAATAAGAAAACAAAAATCACAATCATTTCCTAACATAATAGTAACTAAAGTATAGTGCATATGTAGATAGATTAGTAATTTTAAGTATAGGTAGCAAAATGGTCTCGCTCAGGTTAGATCAGATAACACTTTTTGTCCAGATTTTTCATTTTTTATACAAAAAAGATGGGAAAAACTACATTACTTCAATAATAACACAATTTTTTTAACAAGATGATTTCAGATGTTTTATGTATTTTATAGTATCGCTCAGGTAGATATATATATAGCTAATGATGAAACTCAGTAATATCATATGCTTGCATAAAGTGAGCTGATTACCTTTGTGAGTGATTTAGCAAACTGACTGGATTGTAAATCAGTTTCATCTGCTCGGTTCCATGTTTCAAGAAGTTATGGGAGTCCACGAGAATGAAGCAACAACCTTTCCCTCATTATTTGTACCAGCTTTGTATGTATCTCATCTCGATGCACTTTATAATCCTAAATTCATTTCGCAAGGTAAAGCAATGATAAACTAAAAGGTAAATCAATGTTCGTCACAAGCAGTATAAACACAAATACTACCTGTGATACTCGTTCAATTTCTGATAACAGCAATCCTTTTCGCGTGTCGGGCACTTTCAGGAAAAGAATCCTCCTAATTTCTTAGATACATATAGATGAACAAGTTATTATATAAGTCAAAAGAAACATAATATAGCAGAATCATGACTCTAAAATATGCATCTAACTTGCCATTTCATATCAAGATTAACATCCATGATAATATCCAATACAATTAACTGAAACACCAGTAAAAGCAAAGAGCACCTACCAGGTAGAATAGCATGCACGAAACTAACCCCGCAATCATTGAATTCCATGTACTAATATCTTTCCTTGACGTTTTATGAAACACTTCCATCGCCTTCTCAAGACATCCACATTTCGAGTACATATCCACAAGAGCAGTAGCCAAAAACCCACCCACTTCAATCCCATTCTTATCAATATAAGCATGAATCCATTCACCCTGACTCAAACCACTCACACTCGCACAACAAGACAACACATTAACAAACGTATAATCATCCGGCACCACCCCATCCTTCCGCATATCCTCAAAAAGCCTAAACACTTCATCAAACTCCCCATTTCTCGCATACCCCGTAATCATCACATTCCACGACACAACATCCTTAACCCCCATCTCATCAAACACGCGCCTTGCCTCTTCCACCATCCCCTCCTTAACATACCTCGAAACGATAAAATTCCACGACTCTACATTCCTCACACCCATCTCACCAAAAAACTTACGCGCATCCTCCATCATACCCATCTCACAATAAACACTCAAAACCGCATTCCACGGCACCACGTCCTTCACACACATTTCATCGAGTACATTACGTGCATCTCCAAACTCCCCGTTTTTCGCTTAAAAATGAATCAAAGTATTACAAATATACGAACCCTCATCAACCCCACTTTTAACTACATGCCCATAAACCTGTTCACCAAGACCAAGACACCCAACATTACCACAAGCTTTCAAGACAAATGTATAAGTATACTTATCAGGTACCACATTATCATCAACCAACATGTCTTTGAAAAGAATTAATGACGTCATGGGTGTGTGTGACGTGGCGTAGCCTCTGATGAATGTGTTGTATGAAAATGCATCAGGGTTTTGTAAGTGGGTGAAAATGGTGTGTGGGTATGTGAGGGTTTGTGGTGGTGGTGATAGTTTTACGGCGGTGGAGATAAGGTGGCCGACGGTGAATGGGTGGTGGATGACGGTGTTGATAGTGTGTGTGGATTTGTGTGTGTGGATTTGTGATGTTAAAACTGATAATCTATAAACAAAATAAAATAAAACTAATTTTGAAAATAAATCAAATCAAAGGATTTGATAAAGTTCTGAAGATTTTCTTAGTTCCCAATGTTACTTTTTCAGTACAGTTCGCACATTAGCCGCAATTCGCACACCGTCGTTCGCACAATCTTTTTTAAAAAGTCAACTGGGCACGTGGGGTATTTGGTGGAGCTAATCATTGGCTTGTATCACTTTGTCTGGACACGTGTCACGTTTTTTGTGGGTTCGCACGATCGCACATGACTCTTTGGAAAAGTTCATTATTTTCATACAGATAAACTTAAATTGCATGCTTCTTTCAGTCGTATATACTTTCAATTGCTGACATTGATATAAGTGCTTTCCTTGTAATTTTGTGATTTAAATATAGTTTTTCTTGTAAAAAAAAGACAAATATGTTGTGGTTTTAGTTCTTTAACACCAAGTCTATTAGGGTACAGAGACTACATTTTAAATTGAATTTGTGACCATGTGACGCTCATGTTGTTACAAGCGTGTATCTCGATTCAAATATCCATTTTCATTTTAATTTTATATTCTGTTTATGTAAATGGTTGATAGCATATATTATACGGATATATGCGCATTTACATACTTGACGCTTTAAGAATTACATGCAACTATTGTTTCTATAATGTTAAACTATACTGTAAAACTAATACTTAGTGCCTTTGAGTACTTATATTGTTGCTTTGTCTATATAGTTTTAAGAGTCGAGTTATTTTAGAAACCAAACATTCCTCACATACCAAGGGACTCATCCCCACCATCCATCTAAAAAGAAATCAATGGTTGAGATTAAAAGCATTTAATATTTCACCCATTTTTTATAATTTAAATATCTCTTAAACCGTTAATCGTTAAGCGAAAATAATTACACCATCGCGACAAGCATTTAATTATCTTTCTATAGACGGGCATTTTGATATACTTTCGACAAAAAAAAAAATTCATTTTTTTCACGTTTTTTTTCGTAGCCGAAAAAATCATATATGATATATCATATATGATATATATGATATATCATATATGATATTACATATAATATCATATATGATATGTAATATCATATATGATATATCATATATGATATATCATATATATCATATATGATATGTAATATCATATATGATATATCATATATGATTTTTTCGGCCACGAAAAAAAACGTAAAAAAATGAAAAAAAAAAAAATTGTCGAAAATATATCAAATTGCCTATCTATAGAAAGATAATTAAATGCTCGTCGTAACGGCATATTTTTTTTCGCTTAACGATTAACGGTTTGAAAGATATTAATATTTGAAAAAAAAGGATGAAAGTGGGTTTTTTAAATTGTTGGGATTAATCTCATCCATTAGATCAAATAAAGATGGAGGGTGGAGATTAGTCCCTTGGTATGTAAAAAAAGTTTGGTCCTCAAATGATCTTAAATCATATAGTTTTAAGGGTATATTAGTAATTTTGTTAGCTTTCATGTCCTTTCTTTTCTACTTAAAAATACAAACTAAAGAACACAAATTGAAACAAACACTTTCTTCTCAATATCATCCCTTACTTTGCTCTTCCCATCCAATCCCCTTCCATTCTTTAAAATTTAGACTCGAGAACAGAGCGTTAGAGAATTCATGATATGTATAGATCTCACCTCATATATGAATAGTATCCACTAGGGGTGTCATAAAAGCCGACCCGACTCAAATCCGACCCGAACCCGAACCCGAATATGGCTTTTCTAGTCGGGTTATTTGGGTCCAAAACTATATTCGGGTCAATTGGGTCAACCCGAATTGAACCGAGTTCTAAACAAAGTCGGGTTCGGGTATAATATATCTCTCTTACTCGGGTTCGGGTCAACCCGAGTGACCCGAGTTTCGTTTTTTTCTTTCTAAAATGTATGTAAATACACAAAAGTGTATAATTTTTAAAGACCTAGACCCGAACCCGAGTTGACCCGACCCGAATTGACCCGACCCGAATTGACCTGAACCCGAATTGACTCGACCCGACTGACCCGAGTTTTAAACAAGGTCGGGTTCGGGTATATTTTTGAGCCATGATCCGAATTCACCCGACCTGAATTGACCCGACGCGAATTAACCCGAACCCGACCGAGTCAACCCAAATAACACCCCTAATATCCACTATCCAGTAACAAAAAAAAAAAAAAAGAAGCCATACTAACATGTTCATTTTATGTCGTGGGAGAGTTAAACTAACAACTAGGCCCAGGGTCAAGCCCAATATCCCACGTATAGGACCCCCGACGGCCTTGTTGTAAATCATATTAAGGCTATGTTTGGCAAACGTAGGTGTGAGCAGTAGCAGTGAGCTGTGAGCAGTAGCTGTGAGTTGTAGCCACAGCTCACTGCTCACCTCTCACAGCTTCTTAAAGAAGCATTGGAAAAATGAGCTTTCCTAAAAAATAGCAAAGTTCACCGCTCTTTTGCCAAACGAACACTAAAAATCAAAAAGCTCGTTGCTCACCGCTCATCGCCTCAAAAAGCTCTGCGCCAAACATAGCCTAATTACAAGATTTTCTGTATTCATATGAAATTGTCCGTAAAAAGTAAATTATATCCAGGGCACAATTTTCATCTGTAAATTGGATTCTACAAAAGATGACAAGTCTCTTGTATAATATCGAAAGAAGAACATTCCATATATACCCAAAATAAACTTCATAATGTCATATTTACCCAAATGATAAGTTTTCAATGCATAAGTACAGTGTTTTTAAAGCATGTGTTGGGTAAATATAGAATTATGATATTTGTTTTGGGTATATATGTAATTGCCCCTATCGAAAGTGACGTTTCAAAGTATATGATATAACATCTCGCCCCACAATATGAATTTTACTATCGTTAATTGAAGAACATATTTCTTACATGATTCTTTTGCGCATATAGACAACTTGCAATTGTAACTGTAGTTTTCCCTTTGGAACAAGTTAATTAACCACTTCTGTTTCATTTTCTAACGTTTCATTTGTATTCTCATTTTCCTTTATATATACGGACAACAAATCGTCCGCCATAAAAAGATTTCAAATCGAACAATTTCGGTCTAATAAACATCGAAATAGAATTACGTAATACGAACATATAAAATTATTTTTCTAAAATAAACACCCAAGATTTTGTTATCGCCATGCAAGTCTCTCCATTCACATAATAATTCATATATATTTTTTTGGTGATAGAGACTGATTGGCGGGTAGGTATAGTATAACTCAAAAGATAGTGCCCATATATATCAACTGTAATCATACTTGTACGAATTTTTGTGAAGTGTTGGGTAGAGAGATAGGTCCCTCCCAAGATTTGTCTGGAAATAGGTATGATTCAGTTGTGTATCGCGACGAAATAGGGAAGTTAGTGGGAAGATATGATTGGCTAGACATTTTATGTTGGTTTGGGCTTCTTGTGCAATAGCCTCTCGTCGAGCTAGGCTTCTAGTTGTTTTATTGTGTAACACCACAACCCGCCTATGGTCGAAGTGTCACAGTATGGTGTCTATCAGAACGTATGCAAACAACGTAAGCGGAAGATTTCATAAATAATATAAAGTCAAGAACATCATGACTTTCAAATTACAAGCTCCCAACAAGTCTAAACGAATATAAAATGAAACGAAATAAAAGAAAATATTCAACATAAATCTAAATCATATCCAAGACAATGGGGAATCTAATCATGGTAGGTCTTCTAACTCCTACTCTCATCACTCTTACCCAGCATCCCGCTTATTACCTGCCGCATGGAAAAGAAACGCGGCTGAGCTTAAAAAGCCCAGTGAACATATATATATACAAAACTGATAGGTAAATAAGCATAAGTGAACGAAGATGAATCATACGAATCAAAGGCATACATATCATAAGTCAAATAAAAATATAAATAAGATAATACGAATCAGATAATCATAATGAATCAAAGAGTCAAATAAGAACGGCAACGAACGCGTCTACACGAGACACTCGAATAGACCAAAAAATCACATAGGATAGCCACGAGCCTGTCTAAACGAGACACTCGAATAGACCACATAATCACATATACATATCATATTAAATCATAAGTGTACGGAGAGGGGAGACCTCTCAAGTACCAAATGGAGTAGCTAGCTCCCAGAAGTGAAATGGGGTACATGGCACGTACAACCAGTCACTAAGTCATATCATATTATATCCATATCAAATTATATACCTAGGATGCATCCATACGCTCCCTGCAAAACAGAATACATATGCAAGTACGAGACTATACATACATATAACAGAATGGCCGCGTGCGCCATAATCATATAATCATAACAGAAGGGAACGCCGTGGATCAATCACACCTCCACAGAAAGTGTCATGCCATTGGTGCCTCAATGACATGACCAAGGTACCTCCATGGCTAGTTAGCTCGGGCAACAGAACATAACAGAACAAAACTATCCATAATAAGCAATCATAACATAATCAACAAAGGCATATCAATTGAACAGAATCTCAATCAAGGAGATAATAAACAGATCATCATAACTGAATGGATAACAACTGAATCATATCAAGGGAATCATAGCAATGGCTTATATCAAATGGGATCATGACAAAGTAAAAAAATCAAAGTCAAGGATCGAAAAGTCATGAGATCAGAACCCTTACTGAGAAAGGGTAAAATATCTGTACCTTATGCAAAGCAACTCAAACAAAATAGGAAAGCACTCGGAAATGGGTACTACTCCTTCTTCACAGAACCTATACAATTTAACAATCACTTATTACTTACAGCTCATTTTATAAGCTTACATATTCAGGGTTTCTTTCTATTTTTAGAAACTTTCTATTTTTTGTAACTTTCTATTTTTAGAAGGTTTCCACCTTTAGTAAATTTTCAGATTAAGTAAGTTTCCATAATCTGTAAGTTTCTCGATTTAATAACTTTTAAGGTTGACAATTAAGTAACTTATAGACTTATTATGACCAATATTATAGTTTAGGGTTTAATAAGACGACTTATATTAGTTTGGGGTTTAAATTGTCATTTTATCAAAGTTCAAGGTCTAAAGTATAAATTTTAGAATTATGTAACACTTCCTTAGTTTATAGATTTTATGCACTCGTGAACATACCCATGCAAATGAATCACCAAGTTTATTTGAAAACACAATTCGACATTAAATCAACCCGAACACCCTCTTGTGCACTTAACCAAAACGACTCATTATAATCATACTTAACTAGACACTTTCCACACAACAAACACTCTTTTTCTTTTCAGCCCACTCGACCCATAATTACTCATTTTAGAACACATAAAATGACACTTGAATAAGTCCAAATTTCCTTCTCTTTCGACTTCATTAACTACACCACAACACATGCATGCACTTGTCCCTTACACACGCTTACCCCAGGTTTTATAATACACACCACATATATAATACGGCCTACCTTAATGACATAAATGTCACACAAATACATGCTCCAAAAGACCAGAACATAAACCTTTATTTAACTAGATTCGAGTAGCAGATCAATACACCCTTTTATTCGCATGAATTAACAACTAAACAACCCCAGTTTCCATTCTCTTTAAATCGAACCCAGCTTGACCCTCTTCCCTTTTTGTTAACCAGCCCATACAATAACCAAACCAATCATGAAAACCCCTTTTTGAACCAACCCGAACCATACCTTTGAACTAAAACTATTAACCAAAATCGACCTATGCCCCCTTGTGTTTTAAAATCCTCAACTAGACCCTAACACACACAACAACCCACCACATACCCACCACATACATACTCAGAAACATTCCATTCGACCCACATATATATAACTCTATTCCAGCCCCTCGACACACCACATTAGTTCACATAAAATCATGAATTTAAACAGCCCTATAATCCTTCCTTTCGACCTCCCAAAAATGACCAGACCATGCATGAAATTTTCCCTTTTAAACACTTATCATACCAGGTTTGATATGTATAATTGTATATCTAATTTAAACACTTATAACAGATTGATTAGCCATATTAACCTAACATCGACCCTTGTAAGTTCTATCACTCCATGTGATATTAATCCAGATTTAGCTCGCATGTTAGTGATCAAATAGAGGTTCAAGGATCAGATTTAAAAGCCCTTCAATTATACTGATTCCGAATGACAACATAACCCTATATGTCGACACTTATATGAACCCTAACAACCATGTATAATTCTAATTCTAACAGCACCATAACCTCATATCGACACTTATGTATTCAACAAATCATGCTTCACACTCAGATTCTAAAATCCATATTACACCCTATATTGACCAGTATATGTATGCAATAGTTCATGATTTTATGTGGTGTCTTATGTGTCATTATACTCGTGTACATGAGATCAATTAACCTGCATGAAATCAGCTTCTATTAACCATCCAAAACCCCACATTGACACACGTATTACTCATCAACTCATATGTTCAACTTACCAGATTTCTTGTTATATTCTAGTGATCGAATAAGAGCTTCAAGACCAGTTTCAATAGCTTATTAAATACTGATTGTTGACATAAATAATGCCTAAAAACATTATCAATATTTATTCATATCTCTATGTTTTGATGATCACAAAATGTAAACTCATTAAAACATAAACTTATCAAATAAACAAGTATTTAGTTGTAAATACTCATTTCTACAACTTAATCACTTAAGGTATGAATAAACAAGTGCTTAATGTATTATATGATCAAAGGAACATTTTCTTAATAACTAGATTTTTTATAAAACATCAAAAACATTTTATATATTTTTGAAAAACATTTTTGGTATTAAATAAAAATGTTTAATCTTTTATAAAAATATGAATTCAAATTTTTAACCAAAATCAGTTAAAATGTTCCAGAAAAACCTTCCCCACAAAAGGACAAAATTGGTCAACGTTCAGTAGGGGCGGCCCCCTTAATTTTGCTAGGCGGCCCCCTTAATAATTAAGGGGACCGCCCCCGCTCCAGTAGGCTCCAGCTGTCCAGATTTTTCTCCTATAAATACCAGCCTTCCCCTGGATTTTTACTCACCCTTTTGCACTAAAACTTTCTGTTGTAGATCTCATTTCATATCTTAAAAAAAACCTTTGATCATGTAATCTTAAGCATTGGTTTCCAAGTGATCCAAGCTTCCACCATCCAAGTGCAAAAGAAGAATACTTCTATCAATCAAGATTAGAAGTATTACAACTTAGTATCATCTTGTTACTTAAGTTGTGTGTTTAACAAAGTTTGTAAATCATTCATTCATTTGTATGTAAGGTGTGTGTTGTAGATTAGTGTTGTGTGTAAGTAGTGAAGATGTTGTATAAGTAGTTGTGGTATAGAAGTTGTGAGGTCAAAGTGTAGAAGTCGTGAAGCCGTTGTGTAGAAGTCGTGAAGCCGTTGTGTAGAAGTCGTGAACCCGTGGTGTAGAAGTTGTGAAGCCGTAGCTTAGAAGACGTGAAGTCCTTGTGTTGAAGTCGTGAAGCCATAGCATAGAAGCTGTGTAGCGGTCGTGTTGAAGCAATGAAGTCCTAGTCGTGAAGTCCTAGTGTTGAAGTCGTGAAGCCGTAGCATAGAGGTTGTGTAGCGGTCATGTTGAAGTCGTGAAGTCTTAGTCATGAAGACATAGTGTTGAAGTCGTGAAGCCGCATCATAGAGGTTGTGTAGCGGTCATGTTGAAGTCGTGAAGAAGTCGTGAAGCAGTCGTGAAGCCGTTGTGAAGTAGTCGTGAATAAGTCGTGAATAAGTTGTGAAGAAGTTGTGTTGTGAAGTTGTGAGATTGGTTCTAGCTACGATTAGAACTCGACATTTAGCTTTGTGTCGTTAAACCCGTGTAAGCCAAAGTTGTGTACGGTTTTCTCCGCCATAAGGGAGCTTATTGAAGTTGTGAAGAAAACTCTCGAGCAAGGTGTGCTCGGGGAGTGGAGTAGGGCAAGGAAGGTGTCCTTGTAGCCGAACCACTATAAATCCCTCGTGTCTCGGTTTGATCTTTCCATCTCTTACTTTTTTCTTTATATCGTCTTTACTTTCATACATATAGGCATATATTAGTATTAGTATTAAGTAGAAGTTGATTTCACATAAAGATCAATTTAAAACTCCATTCATAAAAAGAAAACTTTTATAACGAATCAAAAAGGATACCCATATAATTAATAATATGGTTCAAGTATCATTTTTCATATAAACTCAAAACTAAGGTTTTAAAAGGAAACAAAGTTTTTCATAATAAAATGAAAAAGACGTAAAACTATTCAACCCCCCTTCTAGTTTTCCACAATTGGTATCAAGAGCCACGTCAATCAAGATCTTTAAAATATACTGTATTTTAAAACTTGAATCGATCTATGGAATTCGTAAAATATCTAGAAGGGGAATCTTTGCTAAAACCACCACTATTTGAAAACTATACTTTTCTTGAATGGAAAAATAAATTTGAAACTTATGTGAAATCAATTGATCTAGATCTTTGGCATGTCATTTCGATTGGTGATTTTCAACCAACAAAAACGGATTTTGAAAGTCAAACAAAAACGGATTTTGAAACTCAAAATGATTATTTAAAAACAAAGAATAACAAAAATAATGAAGCTAAAATAATTATTTACAAAACCTTGCCGAAAGTTGATTATGAAAGAATATCTTTCTGTAAAACGGCAAATGATATTTGGAAAAATCTCTTAAACTTTCATCAAGAAAAATGTCAAGCCAAAGATGAGGATTTTGATCTTGTACATGAATTAGTTATCTTAGAAAATTTAATAGATAAACATTTAGATAAAATAGATACATGTGCTACTAGTTCAAATGTTGTTAATGTAGGTGTTAGCGACGAAGACTACATGAATCAACTCCAAAGTGAACTCAATCCAAGATCATGGAGTGACACAGACGAAGGAGAAGATCATCATCCGACTCACCTATCATTCACACGTCGATCATCATCTGAGACATTACGAAGAAAAGCTAGGACGTGAGGTAAGTTCTCTTTTTAAATTTCATAAGTAATTACTTCATGCATATAATCTTATTAATGCCTTAGGATATGCTTAGTCTGATAGGTTGCTTTGCCTTTACACTTTAGTTATATTCGTTCTGTGGCTTAATGAACTAGAAACCCTTTAGTTAGCCCCCCTAAGTATTAGTAAACCAAGCAATCTTCATATTTGGTACTCTTCGATAGGTAAATTTAGGAACTTAATTTCTTCTAAAAAGAGAATGACTACTGGAGAATCTATTGACTAGAAACTCAATTTGACCTAACGGTTGAATTGCTTCTATGTGAGAAGTTGGGTGTGTGTAACCCGTAAAAACGGTCGTGTTTAGCCTGAATTGAGCACCACTAGTAATAGTCTCATACTCATTCTCCAACTTGAATACATTATTCTTCCTAAATATACCTAACGATAGTTTACTGTTATGAACTTTGCTTTTCACTAGAGCTTTTCATTCCTAGATGTTTGTCATCCTGCATATATAAAATTTCTAGATGTTTACTTGCTCCTATGTGATTTGACTGCATGCCTTCGTAATTATTTGTTTAGTTGAATGCATTGTCATTATAATAGCTTTCACTACTAGAAAAAAGGCCTTTAATGACGCCGATTGCGTGTCATTAAAGGGGTCAGATGACGCGCATTTTGGTGTCATTGATCGACCCGTCATAAAGCTTTATGACACGCATTTCGCGCGTCATAAATTTATGACACGCTTTTATGACAGCCTTTTACGACAAACTTTTATGACACTATTTTATGAACCCTCTTTTGCGTGTCATGGTTCAAAAATATTTAAAAAAAATATTTTTTATAAAATTATTAATATCCACACATTAAATAATAGTTGAATCTCATAATACAAATAAATACACAAATAGCAAAAGAGCGCATTTCATATATATCAAAACAATGCGTTTCATACAACTATAAGTTATTTTAAAAATCTAAAATTAACCATAAAAGTTTACAACCGCTAAATTATATAGAATTCAAGACCGGTAAATGAAGTTTGCCACATAATTTGCCCATTCTTCACGAATTTCATCCTACGGGGTTCTTTGTTGACTCTAATACGAACCCGCTTGGGTTGTTGACCAAGTCGACATAATCACAAGACCGGATGGACCAAAATACCATATATCTCGGCATCAAGGTTCCAGTGCTAACAGCAACAAGGTTGTTGGCCACCGTGAACTCCAAGTCAAAGCTGAAACGGGAATACACATCAGAAAAACTGAATAGAACAAAACACATACAAATTGAGTACAATAACAATCCTTTCTTACCTGCAACGCTGTGAACTATCATCCATACAAGGGAGCCAACAACAAGCACGTCTTATCTGGTTATCGGTGTGCATAACATCTTAATCAAACTGTATTCCTGTTTCTATCTTCTCCACCCAGTAGTCGATATGGATCAATTTTACATTCTGCAGCCAACATACCCTACATGAGAAAAAGATAAAAATGGGAAGACAAGACAGCAATAGAATTTTCCAGGAAAGTATAAGTGCCAACTCAAAAGATAACTCACAGTATCATTGCGAAAATCAAGTACAACTCAAAAGATAACTCACAGTATCATTGCGAAAATCATACTCTTCCAACATGGGATAGTTTAGAGCATTCGGCAAGCATCTTTGTTTTACATTTTCAACCTGTCAAGTTTATTGGTTAAATCCGAATACTATGTTAATGAAAAGCCATGTACAGCTCGAAAAATCCTACAACATATATTATTCCTACAGCCGAGAGAGAATGCCATTAGAAGATGAGTACTCCTACAAATTACCAAGTTGCCCTTTGGTGAAGTACGAGATTTGAAAGAATGATAATACCTTTCATTATCCAATTCCTCCTGAATTTCCTCCATCTTGCGCTGGATATGATCCTGTTCCTTTTCTGATGATGAAAGCAATGACTTAAGGCACTTCAGCTCTTTATCAGCGTTGGATAGTTCCAACTTGATGTTTTCAAGGTTGACTGCCAGGTGTCTATCTTCTTCAGTAGACTTCAGAGCATGTGCAACACAAGCGTTCATCTATATGATTATGTATAAAGTCATATTTAAGAAGGATTAACCAGTAATTAACCACACATACAAAATGCTGATAAAGAAAAACAACTATACCTGCTCTTCACAGCATTATCCTCAGAAGCAAACTTCACGGCTTTTTCTTGCCATTTTAGCAATGACAACTCTTTAAGCATGTAATCTTCTGCTTCATTTTTTACAATATGAAAATGCATAGCGTTAATAATTTCTTAATAACAAAAGTGAGCTCATAAGAGTATAGTCTAATAAGAATGTAATAACCTCTAAGCTTTCTCTTTCTTTATCTGCTAACTTAACCATCCGCACCACCCCAGACCTCTTCTCATTCAGCGCTTCAAGCCTAATAGGTCAAATCACAAATAGAAAAACAATAAATACGGAATAGATCATCAACATGCATAATTTCATATGCAAAAGGAGCATACACCATTAAAGTTGAGCTGTGTATGGAGAAACAAACCAGCCCCTTTTGACCGGTTACCCAACCTGCCCGCATAACCTATTTTATAACCTCGTCTGAAAACAAGTTAAAAACGCCTAATCGCTGAGATACTAAAAAAAGAGAGAGCTTACTGCTTGTGAGATTCATCAATTTTTTCCAAGCATTCGTTATATCAGATGATATCCTCCAAGTACTCACGAAACCCTTCATCGTGAGGACCTTGAGCTTTTGGCTTCATAAGCGAAATTTGCTCAACCTCACCCTGTAACAATTACACAAAATGTAGTTCAAGACTTATATAATGACCAGCTTTACTAGCATGAGCTTTCAAATCCGAACCTGAAGAATCAGAAATTGATTAGTATCTAAGTCAACTCCTTTCCCTTTTAGTTTGTTAGTAACCTCTGTAAATTTACTGTCGAGTGAATTAATGTAGTACTTAGATGAGTTATCTCGAAATGCTTCACGCGCTATTATAAAATCACTTCCTGGAACAACTTTATATGTTCCGTCATCCTAAAACCAAATAAATCCAACATTCAAAGCATATCTTATAACAAATCATAACTATAAAACCTGTGACAATAACCAATACATACCAAATCAAAAATTTCTTGAAAATGAACCGATACACGTGCACTGTTGAGATTTTGATGATTGGTCGAATTGTGTATAAGTTCAGACACTTTGTTGAGACGCATCCACACCATTCATACAAAATTAATCAATAATAGCACACTGAACTAAATATGTATACATGGTCAACCACTAAATTTAGGAGGGTGTTTGGGATTGCTTATCTTCTATTTTTCTTTTTTGAGCAAATAAGCAGTTCAAAGTGTTTTATTTTGTGGCGAAAACATAAATTTTCATGCTTTTTTCAGAGTGCTTATTTGAGATATAACTTAAAATTACTTTTTTGCACCATACAAACCCAAACCTCGATGCTTTAAAGTGCTCACTCCTAAGTAGCTTAAAAGGGCATAAGCTGACAATAAATTAGATAAAAAACTTATAGCATCTGTTACAAAATAAGCCAATTAAAAAAATATTTCCAAAAGAGCTTCTTTTTAAGCAGCTTAAAAAGGGCTTATTAATAAGCACAAGCATAAGCTGAAAAAATAATCAATCACAGTAAAACACTACTTCCAACACTTTCTTGCTTCATTATCGCATAAATTAAACCCGAACGCATCTAATAGTACCTGTTTACCGAAAACGAACAACATAGCATCAATAACATTACTCTTCCCACTTCCATTAGGCCCCACCACAGCCGAAAAACTCTACAAAATTACAAAACCAATCAATTAACCCAAAAAAAAAGCCCTAAATAAAAGTTACAAACCCTAACCTTATGAAAAGGGCCAACACGTTGTTCACCAGCATAAGATTTAAAATTCATCATCTCCATTTCTTTAATAAACAGCCGCGGAGTAGAACTCATTTTCGCGTCGGTCGACATGGGTTCGGCGCCGTTATCCATTGATTTTGACCTAGTTTTTGGAGTTCAAAGATTTGGTTTTAAGTATGATAAAAACTTGGCCTTCTTCTGATTTGGGGGCTTCGATTTTAGGAAATGGGGTTTTTTTTTGGGGTTGATGATTTGAACAGGGGAGGAAATGGTGTTTTTTGGGTTTTTTTTTGGGGGTAGGTGAATGTTTTATGAAGACTTAGTTTTTTTTTGGGGGGTTTTGTCAAGCGGGAAGCATAATTGTCAATAGCGGGAAACAAAAATAACTTAGGATGACACTCAAAGAAAGTTGCAGTACATTTTTTTATGGCACTAATAATTGCGTGTCATAAGTCCTTCAAATTGTATAAGTTATGACAGTTTTTTTATGACACACGCTTTTGCTTGTCAATAAAATGCGTGTGTCATAATTTCGGCGTCATTAAAGGCTGTTTTTCTAGTAGTGTTTTGTTTTTCCTCTAACTACTCGGACATGATGTATTTTTGTATTTAGTCATAATACATGCGTAAATGTCATAGAATATGTAGAAAGAGGTAGCATGTGACAATAGACTTGAGCATGAGATCTTTTATAAACCATTATTTTTTTTAACCTATAATTAATGGGACTTATTTTTAAATTTGCAAAAACTTCACATTTTGGAAAAATAATTTTTCAAAAGATTATGACACATTTCTATTTTACATGTTTCACCATCCTACATTTCTTCCAAACTTGTGTCCATAATTACGTGTTTATCAAAACCAAAGATTGGAAAAATATGTTTTCTTTCCTCATAAAAACATTTTGAAATAAAACCAAAACTATTTCATTAAAATATTTTTCACATCCACATAAAAACCCACTTTCAAACATTGTTGAATAATGCCAAAAACATTTCTTTAAATCATGCATGGTGATCTCATATCTGTCATCTATATTTATGTATGTGACATTTATAAGTGAACCAAATTTGAAAATAACCATAATTTATTCACTAAGACCTCACTTGGTACAAGTCTAGAAGTCCATGCTATCACAACTCAACATTCCCATGCACATAGATATTCATTAGGATTATTTAACTAGCTTATTAATCTTCCTAAATATGATTCTATGAATTACTTGGTGCTATGTAGTGTTTTCTTGTCTAACATATATATGTTACATGCTAAATGAGTTGTTTTCATGCTAGATAATAATGTCTAATGAATATGCTTAGCATACATAAGTTATTAAATCCTAAATTGCCTCAAAAGAATTTGGACTTGCTTGAAACTAAACCCAAAAACACAACCCTTTCAACAATTTTCTGCCAAAAACCCATTTCCAGTAACCTGGAAATCAGCAGATGGGCGACCCCCTTAATTCATTAGGCGGCCCCCTTAATATTTAAGGGGACCGGCCATCTGATGGTCGAAGGTGCTGTTCCCTTTTTCTATTTTTAAGCCCATTTTATCCTATACTTCCCAAAATTCACAAACACATTTTGTCACAAACCACCCTCCAAAATTTACCTTCCACAATCACATCATCACTACACCATAAATACTCTTTTGGAGGAGGAAGCTTGACATTTGCCATAACCCAACAAATGATGTTGTTCAAACTCAACCAACACCTAAACCTCATCCTAATGAACCCTTTCACACACATAACCAATCATCCATATGTCCACCTTCATTCACTCATAATTACCCAAGTTCACAAATGTCTCCACCACCAAAAGTGTCACCACCACTTCCACCAAATAACAACCACTCTCCATCATCATCACCTTCCACTCAACACTTGAAGTTCATTGAAGAACTCAAGGAAGCCCATGAGCTTAATGCTCTCCTTGCTTTGCACCTTGCTCAAAGCAACTTAAACCCATCACCATCCATATCACCATCATTACCATCATCACCACATCACTTGAGTCAAATTGAGAAACATGTCAACAATTGTCCTTGTTGCATCTTTCTCCAAAATCAAACCATCATTACCATCATCACCATCCATCTCACCATCATTACCATCATCACCACATCACTTGAGTCAAATTGAGAAACATGTCAACAATAGTCCTTGTTGCATCTTTCTCCAACATCAAACCATCACCTTAAATGAGCGTCTCACTTGGATTGAGTATCTTCTCACTAGATCTAATCCAACACCACCACTTGAACAACATCAAAACCCTCATTCAACATGGTCAAGTCCAAGCTCTCCACCTCCAATTCCTCTATCAACACTCTTTCCAACATCCATACACCCAAACTTACAACCCCATTAATCCAACATTTTTTACCCCCTCTTTACCATCATCCATCCAAAATAATCCAAATTTTCATGTCTGAAGCAAGTCCAATGGATATCTTAGGCAATTTAAAATTTTCTACTTATTGCATGCTATAAGCAAAATATGTGTTGTATCAATAATTATGTTTTTAACATAATTATTTTCAACTAGTGAATGCTTTATTTCTTGTCTTTAATATATGATTGTTATGCTTATTGCTTGTATACTTGATATCATGATATATATACATGCTTGATGATTAATAACATGCTTATTCCGTAATATGTTTTAAATGTATGCATGCGTAATTAATATGTTTATGTCACTATTTAATTATTCTTGATGTACATGATTCAAATGGAGCTTGCTGCAAAAACACCCTAAAAATGACCCTTTTCTGGAAATTTTTCAAATTTGGTCGCCTGGGAAAACACCAGATGGGCGGCCCCCTTAATTCCCTAGGCGGTCCCCTTAATTTTAAGGGGGTCGGCCTACAATTAAGGGGACCGGCCATCTGGGCAGTAAAATTTACTGTTTTCTTTTGCATCTTGCGACCCCTTTTATCTAGCCCAAACCTTACCTAAATCAACCATCACCTCCATCATACACCCATTTTCATTCACCATGCTATCACCAAAGTCATCTCTAAGACACCAAAACTCCATCACCACCACCTCAATGTTAATCCCCAAGTGCACCAAATACACCATCAAAAACACCCTTCACTCATGACACAACATCTTCATCCATATCTTCCACTTCATCCATCAATAACTACATCAACTCACACCTTTCATCACCACCATCAAGAGCATCAACTCCACCTCCTACTCAAGAACCTCCATTCACCCAACTTGTCATTTCCATATCACCAATAACACCTCTTGATGCTCATTTCTCATCATCACCAATACCACCACATCCACAACCGAACCATCATCTTTGGTCTTAGAGATGAGATACACTACATGTTTTCATCCCTTGAACACATGCTTAACAACCAACCTCCACCATTTTCACCCACTACACCACCACCACCTTCATTCTCACCAAATTAAGCATATGCAATGCTTAATCAAAAATAAATTTTCAAACCATTTTGTGTGCAAGCCCCATGGAAGATCATGTACTCCTAGAATGATTATGTAGATTGCATTACTTACTAGCTAATGTAGGATTGAATATAATCTTGGATGGTTGTGTATTGATACACAACATTTAATGAATGTCTTTATATGCATGCTTATTTTTGCTATATATATGCTTGTGCTTCTAATATTTTTCTTGCAAGTATTCCATATATCGATTCCTTGGTGCCCTCAAACGAGGGGGAGCACACATCAAGGGGGAGTTCTCGTTCCGACAAATTTTGTCTCTAAAACTTGTCGGCTCAACCTTTTTGATGCTACAAAAAGGGGGAGAAGTGAATATAAACTCACTAAATACTTGTCCAAAAACAACTTTTTGGATTTAATGAGTTTAGGTTTTGTAATCATCAAAAAGGGGGAGATTGTTGACATAAATAATGCCTAAAAATATTATCAATATTTATTCATATCTCTATGTTTTGATGATCACAAAATGTAAAATCATTAAAACATAAACTTATCAAATAAACAAGTATTTAGTTGTAAATATTCATTTCTACAACTTAATCACTTAAGGTATGAATAAACAAGTGCTTAATGCATTATATGATCAAAGGAACATTTTCTTAATAACTAGATTTTTTATAAAACATCAAAAACATTTTATATATTTTTGAAAAACATTTTTGGTATTAAATAAAAATGTTTAATCTTTTATAAAAATATGAATTCAAATTTTTAACCAAAATCAGTTAAAATGTTCCAGAAAAACCTTCCCCACAAAAGGACACAATTGGCCAACGTTCAGTAGGGGCGGCCCCCTTAATTTTGCTAGGCGGCCCCCTTAATAATTAAGGGGACCGCCCCCGCTCCAGTAGGCTCCAGCTGTCCAGATTTTTCTCCTATAAATACCAGCCTTCCCCTGGATTTTTACTCACCCTTTTGCACTAAAACTTTCTGTTGTAGATCTCATTTCATATCTTAAAAAAAACCTTTGATCATGTAATCTTAAGCATTGGTTTCCAAGTGATCCAAGCTTCCACCATCCAAGTGCAAAAGAAGAATACTTCTATCAATCAAGATTAGAAGTATTACAACTTAGTATCATCTTGTTACTTAAGTTGTGTGTTTAACAAAGTTTGTAAATCATTCATTCATTTGTATGTAAGGTGTGTGTTGTAGATTAGTGTTGTGTGTAAGTAGTGAAGATGTTGTATAAGTAGTTGTGGTATAGAAGTTGTGAGGTCAAAGTGTAGAAGTCGTAAAGCCGTTGTGTAGAAGTCGTGAAGCCGTTGTTTAGAAGTCGTGAACCCGTGGTGTAGAAGTTGTGAAGCCGTAGCTTAGAAGACATGAAGTCCTTGTGTTGAAGTCGTGAAGCCATAGCATAGAAGCTGTGTAGCAGTCGTGTTGAAGCAATGAAGTCCTAGTTGTGAAGTCCTAGTGTTGAAGTCGTGAAGCCGTAGCATAGAGGTTGTGTAGCGGTCATGTTGAAGTCGTGAAGTCTTAGTCATGAAGACATAGTGTTGAAGTCGTGAAGCCGCCTCATAGAGGTTGTGTAGCGGTCATGTTGAAGTCGTGAAGAAGTCGTGAAGCAGTCGTGAAGCCGTTGTGAAGTAGTCGTGAATAAGTTGTGAAGAAGTTGTGTTGTGAAGTTGTGAGATTGGTTCTAGCTACGATTAGAACTCGACATTTAGCTTTGTGTCGTTAAACCCGTGTAAGCCAAAGTTGTGTACGGTTTTCTCCGCCATAAGGGAGCTTATTGAAGTTGTGAAGAAAACTCTCGAGCAAGGTGTGCTCGGGGAGTGGAGTAGGGCAAGGAAGGTGTCCTTGTAGCCGAACCACTATAAATCCCTCGTGTCTCAGTTTGATCTTTCCATCTCTTACTTATTTCTTTATATCGTCTTTACTTTCATACATATAGGCATATATTAGTATTAGTATTAAGTAGAAGTTGATTTCACATAAAGATCAATTTAAAACTCCATTCATAAAAAGAAAACTTTTATAACGAATCAAAAAGGATACCCATATAATTAATAATATGGTTCAAGTATCATTTTTCATATAAACTCAAAACTAAGGTTTTAAAAGGAAACAAAGTTTTTCATAATAAAATGAAAAAGACGTAAAACTATTCAACCCCCCCTTCTAGTTTTCCACACTGATTCAATAGCCCATAAAATCATATATATCAACATACATATAGTCACCATTTCCTGTGTTAATATTCATTATTTTATGTGATCCAAACACTTATCATATGCACACATTTTAGATCAGTTAAAGCTAGGTTTTAAATTACCATCTATTTACACCTTATGTGTGTATATGTCGAGACAAATAAGAACAAGAGTAATGTTACATTAGGGTCGAATATAATGAATGAAATAAGAACAACAAGACCCAGGCTAGAACCTGAATCGAACCAACAGAATCTCCCCTTGCTACTAGTATAAGACCACGATTTTCCCTCTTGTTAGTCCCTTTTTTCGCTTCCTTTGTACCACTATTACTCGAATAGAAGAAGAAGAAAAACCACTGCCGCTTCTTAATTTATTTTCTAGGGTTTAGAATGTGTTTGAAATTGTGAATGTTTCGGTATTTAAGAAGGAGATAGGGGAGGATGTCGCCTGGTATAAAGGCCGAGCAATATGGGATTTGGATGAGGCCCAATTACTTTTAAATTTACCAATGTATTTAAACATTATCTAAGTTTTAAGTTGTGTACAAATAATAAAAAAAATCAGCCCTAGGAATAACATTTAGGCGTGTGATATGTATGTTAAAAGATCAATCATGTGTCGCAGTATATATGTAGAGTATGGGTTTTATCATATGGTAGTTCTTAGGTTATAACTTATATTTATTTAAGTTACATTTCGTTTTCAAGGTTCAAGTTAATAACGGATTTTTAGAACCCACGTTTTAGGGTATTATATATTGTGTATCGTCCAGATACTTGAACTCTTCGAATTATATAAAATGACAAATCATAAATATAAACAATAAAAATCAAGTACACATGCGGAAGCGTATAGGATCATATAACATGTAAATTAATTAACCAAATTAAATAGTAAGCGTACCTTTTGATTCTAGCCAAACACGAATCAATTCTTCAATACAATGATAAAGAACCCTAATTAGGGTTTATAAGGATTACACGAATTGCCCCTTACTGTTTTTGCAATTCTATCCAAGATACAATCAATAGTGTGATTGTACCACGTTCTTGTACACACGTAGTATAACGAATTAAAGTTATGCTAGTAAACTAACACAAATAAAACCAAACACTTTGCTTTGATCAAAAAAATCGATCGAATCCCTAAGAGGGTGTTTGTTTCGATCGACCCAAAAGAAAGAAAACAAGAAAACAAATTTAGGGATAATTGTGTGTACAAGAGAGATCTAAAACCAATGACCCTTGATTTGTTTATATAGTGTAAGTAACTTGGAGGACAAGTTGGTATAGGATTGGGCAAGCCCAATCCCCCACCACTCGGCCAAGCATCCCAAAGAGGGATCCGGAACCTTTTCGACTTTCCAATTATTTACTCTAATTCTTTCCTTTTATTAGTTAACAGTCATTAGTCATTATCCGTTAAATACTAACGGTCGTTACATATTTGTGTAATAAATAATTTAATATAACTTTTTATATATAATTATTATTCTTTAATTCTCATACGTAAAGTGTGCAATCCCGTGGTCTCGAGTTCGATCCTAACATACGACTACTAAATTATGTCCACAAAACTAACAACTCCTACTTGGACATATTTTAATAGTGTAATCACATTGGTTAGTGATGAAGCGAAAAGTGTACCGCTTTTAAGGGGTCATTTAAGCCCTAAATCGTATTTATTTGATCAAATATCGCCCTAAATCGTTCCTTTTGTCATTTTAGGTACTTTTGAGGAGAAATCTGGAAAAGGAGGCATTTTGGACGTTTTTGGAGCATTAAAGTGAAGAAAACGACAAAGTCTCAAAAATCGGCTGAAAGTTACCTTTGACGGCGTCACATTTTACTCTGGACGGCGTCATGCCTTGGCAAGAAAAGGTGGACGTGAAATTTACTCATGATAAGCCAGTGAAAATTGCATGTAAATTCTGACGGCGTCACGCTTTAACTTGATCAAGGGCGTCACGGCTTAAATCAAAAGGGGACGGCGTCACGTTCAAGGTTCGACGGCGTCAAGCCTTGATAAGCCAGAATGGATTTTGAAGAGCTAAAGAGGGACGGCGTCAAGAAGGTCATCCGGGAACCCTAAAAGCGGCGAGGTGACGGCGTCACACTCCATAAGGTGACGCCGTCAGATCCAAAAATCTATATATAGTTTTCTAATTTTTTGTCATTAGTGTGGAACTTTGTGTGTGGAATTTTGGGAGAAAACCCTAAGACGATTTTAGCTTCTTTTTCAAGGCTTTTTGCCTTGAGATCTTCCATGTTACATTGAAGATAAGTTATCAATTAATCATTCAATATGTCTATGTGTTGTTTGATTTTATCTTATTCTTGTCTTTTGATTAACATGTTAGGCTAAATTTATCTTGTGTTTGCTTAGATCTAATGAAACCTAGCTATTGATTATTGGTTATTAGTGTGTTGTTAGTTGTATTGGATGATTGTTTATCTATGTTAGGCTTAAGAAAACTGGCTAACTTCCTATTCGGTAACTTGCTTGAACGTCTTAAGAAACATGAACCAAAGGCGTACTAAAGGTTTTTATGGTTGTATTTAATGCACAAGCGAATTCTAGTGATCCCATGTTAGGAGCTTCCTAGCCGGCTCGACATAGGAGTGAAGTAGGAGCTTGTAGAGTTGGGGAAGTACGTACGCCACCCCACGAATGGTATTAAGGAATACACCCGTCATCCACGCAACTAATACACACTAATTAACCGGTAAAAGATAGTTAGGGAGTAAGGAAATCTAAGTAAACACATTTCTCTACATATAAGTTTCCACCAAACTTTTCATTTTTTTTATTTTATTTTATTTGCATTTGTAGTTATTTGGGTTAGTTGACTAGCAACTAATTCCGCCCACTCCTTCAAAACCGAGATTTTACTTGCTTTCATAAAAATATAAAAACATAAAAAAAGAATCTTCCTCAACCCTTAGACCTATTAGAGTAGCTTTTCATACCTAACGAACACTATTCCCTGTGGAGAACGATCAATCCCCCGTACTTACCACTACACTATACTACATCGGTCAGGTACACTGCCTGGTGGGGTTGTAAGCCTCTTGAGATCCCTCGAGAGGTAAAACCTGTTGTAAGGTTACAAAACCACGCATCAAGTTTTTGGCGCCGTTGCCGGGGAATAGTTATTGTTTAGGTTGAATTTTTATTTTATATGTCTACTCACTAGATTCCTTTCTAGTGAGATTTTTGTTTTATTTTTCTAGGTTTTCTTTAGTCTATCTATTTTCTTCGTGTCTTTGTTCGTAACCATTACCATCCGACATCATGGAAGATGGTAATATCCTTAATCCCAACAACCCACCACCACAACAACCACCACCTCCTAGAGCCCGTACTTTAGGAGAGTATTCCCGTCCTAGCCACCATGGCTATCGAAACACCATTGAGCTCACTCAAGGAGCCAATGTCACACCCTTGCGATCCGACACCATCCGGTTGGTGCAAAGCGGATGCGCATTCCATGGACTTCGTTCCGAAGATCCTAATCAACATCTCAAGGACTTTCTCAAAATCGTTGATTCTATAGACCTTGATGTTGCCACTCGAGAGACGACCCGATTGCGTCTCTTTTAATTCTCTCTGCGGGATCAAGCTAGTCAGTGGCTAGAACGTCAACCCGCAGGATCCATCACCTCTTGGGATGATCTCACCGCTCGTTTCCTTGCTCAGTTTTTCCCACCGGGAAGAACTACCAAGCTAAGGAATGATATCTTGATGTTGCAACAACGTCAAGGCGAAACTCTCTACGAGGCATGGACTCGATTCAAGGACTTACTCCAAAAGGTCCCTCACCATGGCATAGAACTTTGGCTCCAAGTCCAAATCTTCTATGACCATATCAATCTCTCCACGAGGCAAACCATTGACCAATCGGCCGGTGGCAAGCTACGTGATCTAAGTGCGGAACAATCATGGGCTCTCCTAGAGGATCTTGCTCTTTATGACAACGAAAGTTGGAGTGATCCCCGCGATTTGAATAAAACGGTCAAGGCAATATCTTTGCCTTTGAACAATTCAAGCACTTCCGACCGTAGGATCATAGAACTTGAAGACCAAGTCAAGTTTCTCATGAAATCCTACGAGGCTCCTAAACTTTCAAGCCAAGTGAACAAAATCACTTCTTCATGTGAATTATGTAGTGGTCCCCACGACACTCGTGATTGCATGGAACTCCCCGAACAAGCTTTTGTGGACTACGCATCCTCGCGTACCGACGGAGCGGGAGACAAGTGGTACACTTTCAAGCCCGAGCCAAACCATTACGGTGATACATACAACCCTTCATGGAAAAATCACCCGAACCTTAGGTGGAAACAAAACCAAAACGCACAACAAACCAATTCTTCCAACCCACCTAATCGTTTCCAATCAAGCGGTTCCAACTCGAACCGTACTTTCAACAACAATCCTTCCGGCAATGGTAGTACCAATAACTTTGAAGGATTGATGTCCCAATTTATGGCGTCTCAAGAAGCTCGGATAGCTAGATTCGAGTCCGAATTCAATCAACAACAAACGGAGATGACCAATAAAATTGACAACTTGTTGAAAGCTCTCAATAACCAAGTGTTATCACCTCCACATAAGGACGCTAGGAACACAAATAGCGGACCCCAAGTAAAGGACCCCTCTTCATCCAAACACGTCCACTTTGTCAACGTTGTCACTATTAAACCAATTGATAGGAATGAGGATAATAGTGAACCTAAGGATGAGGATAAGAAAGTCGAGGTTGATAAGGAAGTTAGGACAAGTGAGATTGAAGAAGTAGATGATGATGAGGACTACTTCAATAGGCTACCCACTAAGGAAGAGCGCGCATATCATACAAACTTATTCGATGACCCCGAGGCACCATACTTCCTAGGTAGACCAATCATAGAAATGGGCGACCCTTCTAATCTCAACATACCATGCAACATCGGACATTTGCATGTGTGGAAAGCCTACATCGACCTTAGATTGCCCATAAACATCATGACTAGAGCCCACTACAACTTGATAATGAAAAATCAACTTGGGTATAGGATGTTCCCTGACAAGGGTTGGATGAGTAACTTCACGGGAAGAGTTAAGGGATTACCGGTTTATGTAGGAAACTTCACCTATGTCACCGACTTTGTAATTGTAGAAGATATCCGCCCAATAGTCGATGCATCCTTAACTCAAGTGGTTTTTGGAAAACCATTTGTTGAGGTCTCTAGAATGACTTATGAACCTTCCTTAGGGATAGTTAGATTTAAGGATGAGACCGATGAAGTAAACTACCAAATGCCATATAAGATAGAACAATTCCAACACTTGTCAAATGTTGAGAAGGAGCTCAAGCAAGCGGTCTACTATAGGAATGATGAGGATAGAAATAAAGGAGTAGACTATGTTATGGAAAGGATATTCGGTTTCTACAAGGAGTGTTTGAAATTAGGACCGGAATATAAAACCGGGAATGAAAATGGCCTAGGAACCGTGACCGATGATGGAGTCACGTAATGTACGTGACTATGAGTCTAGCTACAAGACTCGTTAATAAAGAAAAGCGCTTCTTGGGAGGCAACCCAAGCTTTATTTATTTATTTGCTTTGTGTGTTTATTTATTTGTTTGTTTGATTTTATTTGTTTCCGTATGTATGTTTAATTTTTATTCCTATTGATTCATGTTCAAAACTAATTTGTGAAAATGCTTTATTTTGTTTTTAACTTCGTCTTAACTACATATAAAGGTATTTTGCAAAAGTCAAGTGTAAGGGAAATCTAAATCGGTTCATTAGAACACAAATTAACATGAATCGTAATAATAATAAATTAACATACATATTCGTATTTGTTTGAGTCAAATGCTTGTATCGAGTCATAATGAGGTTTTGCAGGATTTTCAGGAAGTAAGGTAAAGGTTTTTCCAGAAATTTTCCGGGAACTTAAAATGAAAATTTTTGTCAGGTCATTTCTGACGGCGTCAGGGTTTATAACCTGACGGCGTCAGATTTAATTTTCAGAAATTTTTGAAAGTTTTGTTTTTAAAAAGTTTTTATTAAATCTCCAACTTATAATCTCCAGGAATCTGCAAAATTATCATTCCACAAGCATTATATCCTTATATATAGATTTTATCCCGCCGATGTTATGCAGGTTTTCGTGTTTGTTTTCTCAGGTTTAACAGGTTATTTTGGACAAGGAGATGTTTTGAATCAAGCTTATGGCGATGCATTAGTCATGGAGCTTCAACATTACTTTGGAAGAAGATTTAACCGTGTTATTTCATTATCCACCGAGCGAATCAGGGGAGTATTTGATTTCATTCTTTTACTTTTTGCTTTTACATCTTGAACATTGGGGACAATGTTCATCTTAAGTGTAAGGGGAGGGTAAAAGTACGATTAGAGAATACAATTGCGCTTGATTTTTGTTTGTTTAATAGTAGATGTGTAATAAAACTGAGAGAAATACTTGTTAAGGTAATTTTAGTGCCAAATTTAAAATTTTTTACAACATATAGGAGTGAAACTTTGATCTTAATGAGCGTCTCACGGATAGGAGTTATATGACTAGCACAAAAACCGTACCACTAAAAAATTTTCCACCCCCAAATATGTGAGGTTCGCCCCTAGAATTGGTAGGAAAAGCATTTATGCTATGATGTGTGTACCGGTAGCACTTAGATTCTAGAACTTGCGTTAGGACCATTCCGAGGCCACAAGTGAGACTACATTCGTGTAGTTAGATTTACTACATGATAAGAGGCATTAGGATTAACCCATTGTTTTACACCTGTGTTTTTGTTATAATTACATTGGCTATATTGGTCAAGTAATTCTCCCACACCCTTTGCGTTGTACTCATTTTTAGTACACGATACCCCTAGTACACCCCTCAGAGCCTATCTTTTCGTTTCGACCTTTAAGCATTTTACTTAAAGGACGAATTTGTTTACACCCCACTTAAATGTACACCCAAATCGCCTTAGCCTACCTTGTATGCACTCATTTTTAGTGCATTATTGTGACAACATTTGTTTAAACCCAAGTTAATTATCTAATTGATTACATGGTTGCTAAGTCGAGTCATATCCTTGTACATATTGTTTTGGGACGATTGGGACTCATGGGCAAAGTACTAGTGTAATGGAGTAATGGGGAAGAACATCATTTATTACCCCCATATGTGCTAAATGTTTTTTAAAAAAAAAAGTACTCCAAGTGTTTTGATTATCTTAATTCGAGTCATTAGAATAGTTTTTTTTGTAAAGTTATGTAAAAGTTCAAGTGTAAGGGGAATGCAATGCCCCTATGATGTATTATTTTGGATGGTAGGGCAAAAGTGTATGCACAAAAAAAAAAAAAAAAAAAAAAAAAAAAATCGAAAAAATTAAGAAAAATACAAAAAAAAATGAGAAAATGAAAAATAGAAAAAAACATACGGACTACCATCCCGTTTCATTTTATGTTTGTTTTATGTTTTTGTTATTTTGTTATTTCGTTTCTAGCTTAAGATTGAGTCTAGTCTTGGCTTAGCAACATTGTATATTACATGTAATTGATCAAGATTTTTAACTCGCCACCAGTAAAATATCCTTTATCCAACAAAACCGTGTTTTCCTTTTCCCTACACCTAACATTATAACCCATTTAAAAGCCCTCTTTGATAGTTTATCTTTGGTGCTTACGCCTAGTGGAGGAGGTTTTCGATCCTTTCCCAAGCCTATGGTAATCTATTTGCTATGACAGGTAGGGAGAGATATTATCCGTTTTCATTTATGAGATTTATTTTGATGACACTTGAGAGATGTGAGTATCTAAACACTACTTGTGAGGTGCTAGTTTGTAATCTCAGTGCTTATTATGATTAAAGTGGAACGATTATTTGTTGTAATTACTTTTATGTTTGTATTAAATGACCCCTAACTTGTATTTTGATTAGAATAAAAGCGCATTTGCTTGAGGACAAGCAAATCTCAAGTGTAAGGGTATTTGATGAAGCGAAAAGTGTACCGCTTTTAAGGGGTCATTTAAGCCCTAAATCGTATTTATTTGATCAAATATCGCCCTAAATCGTTCCTTTTGTCATTTTAGGTACTTTTGAGGAGAAATCTGGAAAAGGAGGCATTTTGGACGTTTTTGGAGCATTAAAGTGAAGAAAACGACAAAGTCTCAAAAATCGGCTGAAAGTTACCTTTGACGGCGTCACATTTTACTCTGGACGGCGTCATGCCTTGGCAAGAAAAGGTGGACGTGAAATTTACTCATGATAAGCCAGTGAAAATTGCATGTAAATTCTGACGGCGTCACGCTTTAACTTGATCAAGGGCGTCACGGCTTAAATCAAAAGGGGACGGCGTCACGTTCAAGGTTCGACGGCGTCAAGCCTTGATAAGCCAGAATGGATTTTGAAGAGCTAAAGAGGGACGACGTCAAGAAGGTCATCCGGGAACCCTAAAAGCGGCGAGGTGACGGCGTCACACTCCATAAGGTGACGCCGTCAGATCCAAAAATCTATATATAGTTTTCTAATTTTTTGTCATTAGTGTGGAACTTTGTGTGTGGAATTTTGGGAGAAAACCCTAAGACGATTTTAGCTTCTTTTTCAAGGCTTTTTGCCTTGAGATCTTCCATGTTACATTGAAGATAAGTTATCAATTAATCATTCAATATGTCTATGTGTTGTTTGATTTTATCTTATTCTTGTCTTTTGATTAACATGTTAGGCTAAATTTATCTTGTGTTTGCTTAGATCTAATGAAACCTAGCTATTGATTATTGGTTATTAGTGTGTTGTTAGTTGTATTGGATGATTGTTTATCTATGTTAGGCTTAAGAAAACTGGCTAACTTCCTATTCGGTAACTTGCTTGAACGTCTTAAGAAACATGAACCAAAGGCGTACTAAAGGTTTTTATGGTTGTATTTAATGCACAAGCGAATTCTAGTGATCCCATGTTAGGAGCTTCCTAGCCGGCTCGACATAGGAGTGAAGTAGGAGCTTGTAGAGTTGGGGAAGTACGTACGCCACCCCACGAATGGTATTAAGGAATACACCCGTCATCCACGCAACTAATACACACTAATTAACCGGTAAAAGATAGTTAGGGAGTAAGGAAATCTAAGTAAACACATTTCTCTACATATAAGTTTCCACCAAACTTTTCATTTTTGTTATTTTATTTTATTTGCATTTGTAGTTATTTGGGTTAGTTGACTAGCAACTAATTCCGCCCACTCCTTCAAAACCGAGATTTTACTTGCTTTCATAAAAATATAAAACATAAAAAAAGAATCTTCCTCAACCCTTAGACCTATTAGAGTAGCTTTTCATACCTAACGAACACTATTCCCTGTGGAGAACGATCAATCCCCCGTACTTACCACTACACTATACTACATCGGTCAGGTACACTGCCTGGTGGGGTTGTAAGCCTCTTGAGATCCCTCGAGAGGTAAAACCTGTTGTAAGGTTACAAAACCACGCATCAGTTAGCGTCTAGCAACACTTCGATGCCTTAAGTACAAATCGAGTGAGGTCTTCTGGAAAAACCTTTAATGATTCATCATTATTATTATCCTTTTGTCACTAATACCACGTTAAATAAAGATATGGATCTAAGTCATTCTTTATTTAACTATTCTGTTTCTCGTTGTTTATGATTGAGCAAGATTACCAAATCTTCTAAAATTATTCAGGAGAGATCTTGGGCGTGACCACGCAAATATCTTGTCAACCCTACGAGGGGCCCAGCAGTATTAAACTACAAAATAAATTTGGGGGAACAAATTCTATATTGACTACAAGCATAACCCATGAATTTTGCAACACTTCTGAAAACAATCCTTATGACTACCAGTTACGTGTAACGTTAAATTGTTCCACAGAAATGTGCTACATTCATGACAGTTATCTGGTTTTTTAAGTCTAAGGATAACTATTCATGATTTACTTAATGACTAGATCCATAAAGTATAATAATGTAGTTGGGATAAGTCCTATATTCAATTCATTGAATATAATGTGAATTTGGTATGTCAACACATCAATATACTTTTAAGTATATTATACCAAAACTCAGATTTGTCTTAATTTAATGATATTCCCATATCATTAATTGACAACGGACAATTTTGAATAACATAAGTTATTCACGGATTTAAACATGCAAATATAGGACACAATTTATTATTAAAAAACGTACCAAGTACTTAAATTCATTACAAATAATAAATGCTTAACATCCTTTATCCAAATACTAAATAGATCAATGCATGATAACTCTAGTTGATGAATTATGCCTCAAGTGATGATAATCATACTTGTTGATAAGGCATAAATCAACCAACTTTGATCTATCAGAATTTTGAGAATACTTATTTCAAAAATTCAACTAGTGAAGTTCTTGTATGTGTGCATTCAAATAATTTGATATTGCCATATAATACTTCATAAAGTGTGTGATATCCTCTACCACCAATTTATGATAATCAAACTTTCAAACAATTTTAAAGTTCAAAGTATTCTTTTTCTTTAATGTATAATGCAACAATGCTCTTAGTAAAGCACAACTAGCTGACATGGCCATTAACAAGGATAAAATCCTACCATTACTAGTATTGAGTGTCATCTCAATTAAAACAACATTATTGTATACAAACGACAATATGCTCTTTAAAACTCCGTAAACTTTAATATCTATTGTGTAATGTTTGATGCCTTCCAAACTTTCAAGTTTATAGGCGAGATGACAATTTGCACAACAATTGACATATTGTTCATCCATAGAATCTAGGAGCAACTCCAGGCTGAGTAAGTAATTCTATATCCAAACATATTCTAATAGAATATTCATTACACTAGTTATCTAATAACTTTCAATTAGATATCAATATTGTCAAATCATCTTGCAATCAAGCATGATACAACAATAACATGATGTACATGAAAATCTTTGAGTCAGACTTAGATTTTGTTCATGTTTTATCTTTTCAAAAGATACATATCCATTTAGACTATCTAAATGATATATCATGTTCTATTAGATTTATTTATCGCATATGTTTAATAATAATAAACATTTGTTCCAAGGTTGTATGTTATATTTTCTAAATCTTTAAAGTGAAGTTTCATTCCAATCTAAGACTTAACATTTAACTTATATGGAATGTTACTTCCTATATGTTATACAACATATATGATTTAAGAAATAAACATAATACCCCCACTAGCCTTCAGGAATACTTAGAGATTATCTTATTTCAATTATAAATCAAAACTTGGATTTAATAATTAAATATAAGTTTTATCTCCTAGATGCATGCATTAATCCATTCATGAATTATTGCACTTTGTACACTTTCAAAGATTAGTTGAATTCATAAACTCCTTTCAATTACTTACCGTCCTCGCTCAAGTAATCACTCAAGAAAGAGTTTTGATATTCCATTGTCATTTTTTAAATTAATGAAAATAAGTATGACAATCATAATCTATATATATATTTAATGTTCTTAGGATAGAATATTCAATCATAGTTAATTGCTTAAGTGTGACTAATAATCTTGTCACAAGACATGCATTAAATATGCGTACAATATTGTCCATATGATTTTTCCACAAAGAATTAAACCACTAGGGTTTTTCTTCTCTTTGAAGAAACTAATCTACCTTATCTAGTCTAACTATAGAGTTCAAGATAAACCAAGTTTCCAAAACATTGATTATCTTCATGGACAGCATCTTAACATTCATAGCATGAATAATTTACTCAATTCAATATTTGGTATTCCATCATAATGATTATCAGGTTTACCATAATCATGTAATTCATAATCCTCAGCATATTAATCAAATATCTGAGATATCCTTGCAGATCTATGAATGAAAATTCCATCATTTTGAGGTCTATCATTTAGCCTCATTATGATATTTACTAGTTTATTTTATAAGATTTTGTATTTTGTAATTTTACCTTTACAAGATATAAAAACTCCCACTTGTCTTTTGTAATTTATTGTAGCAACCCGTAATTTTCCACGTCAACATTTATTTTTCAACTCCAATTTACCACTTTGAAATTCTTACAAGAACACTTTTTACGAATAACTATTTGGTTACATAAATATAAAACGAGGAACAACCCTCTTGAACACTATGAATTTAGGTTATATCTAGTCCACAACGCTCCAGTACCTTGCTCCTACTCCAATTCACAATTTTAAACTCTAAAACAAATTCCTATTCTTAAATTACTTACGGTTGTCAATTCAAGGAACACAATTCGTAGTTCAAAATTTAACACTCGACATACCCAATTTTCCCAATGATTATTTCAAATGTATTTTTATACTTCCAAAAAGATTACAAAAGTTCCTAAAATATTCTCTTACGCCCAAGGTAATTTCTTTACAACTTACGTTTAATTATGTATAACTATCGTTAATTACCAAACCAACCACCAATACATATTGTGGAAAACTAGAGGGGGGGGGGGTTGAATAGTTTTACCGGTTTTTAAGTTCTTTTAATTCTTTTAAGACTTCTTAAAAACTTTACTATTGGAAACCTTTGATTCGATTCTTATGTGCAATCAATCAACACCAATAAGAACTACACACTAAACAAACTAATAATAAGTAATGAAAGTAAAGAGTAGAGATGGAAAGATCAAACCAGAACAAAGGATTTATAGTGGTTCGACCTCGAAGCTCTTCTTCGCCCTACTCCACTCCCCGAGTACCACACTCCAGAGTTTCAAACACTATGTCAACAACCTCCCTTCAGGCGGAGAAAACCGTACATGTTGCTTATCCTATTTCCGACACTAAGCTATATGTCGAGTGCTAATCTTAGCTAGCACCAATCTACCACGGTCCACTTGACCAGTCACACAAGCCCAATGGCTTCAAGAGATCTCCAAGATCTCGACACGATCACAATGATCAACACTCACTTGACTAAAACTATCCTATTTACCCTTGATCTTCTTGATCAATCATACAAGCCCAATGGCTTCAAGAGATATTCACTATCTCTATAAGATCACAATGATCTTCACTCACACTCTCACAAAAGAAAAATGATCTTGATGTATGCTATGATACAACAAGGATGTAACAAATGTTACAAGAAACCTAACAACTACTACAACTCTTGTATCTTCTTGGATACCTTGAGTTCTTCTCTTGCACTTGAAGAGGAATGACAACACCTTGTATCAACTTGGATACTTTATGTTCTTCTCTTGCTATTGAAGAGGAATGAATAGGATCTCTATGTTGGATGATTGGATCACTCTTGAACAAAAGAAAAACTAAACTAAATGATCAAGAAAAGAAAATGGTGTGAGAGATTTAAACTCAGAAGTTTCTGTTTGAGAAAGGGTGAAGAAAATCTGTGAAGTGGGCTGGTATTTATAGGCAGAAAAAATCTGGCCATTATAGGGGGACAGCTCTACTAAATCACCGACGGCTCCACTAAATTTAGTGGAACCGTGGAGCCGTGTCAGACAAAGACGCTTCATTTTTTGTCTTTTCTGGTGAAAACTTATTTGGGGAAGTTTGGAGCTGATTTTGGGGGAAAAAATAGCTGTTATGTATTTTAAACTTATTTTTCCATTAAAACATTTCTTAATTATTCAAAAATAATTTGCAAAGTATATTTTTGAAGAAAATGTTTTGTCAAATAAAAATGTGAAGTCTAAAATTCAAATTCACTTCTTTGATCATTAGTTAAGTTGTAAGTTTGTTCTAGAGTGATTTGTGTAGAAATGGGATCTTCCGATTAAAAATTGTTTACGTTAATTTTAACGTAACGTGATTTCAAATTTTTTCATCCTCAAAACGTGAAGTTATCAAAAGATAGAAATAACGTTTTTAGAACATTATTTGCATCAATAATCTCCCCTTTTTTGATGATGACAAAACATAAACTCATTTTAGGTTAAAATTAATTTTAAGAAGTTTTTAATGAGTTTACTCCCATTTCTCCCTATTTTTGTCGAAGCAAAAAGGTTGCTAAGGCTCCCCCTTGATGTATACTCCCCCTCGTTTGGAGGACACCAAGGAATCGAGCAATGATTCGTGCTACAAAACAAGGTTAGATAACAAGTATACAAAATCTAACATGTGGCACACATGACAAATATCCAACCACAAAAATGACTAAATAACCAAGCCCCCAAACATAAAAAAACCTCATAAAAGAGAATATCCATTCATAAAGAAAAGCAAGGGTCATATATAAGTATGACTACATAATAAGCATAAAGAAAATGGACAACAAGAAGCATAAATCCCTAATGACTAGAGGTAAGCTTCATTTCCAAGAAGTGTCCTAAAGGTTTGTTGGTGAAAAATTAAACAAGATCATGTTTAGTTTTGTGGGCTATGAGGTGGTGGAGATGGTGACATCATGGGGGGTTATGGTGGTGTTAAAAGATGTTCCACATAGGAGAACATGAAGTGAATTTCATCTCTAAAAAGAAGATGAGGTTACGGTTGTGCAAGCAACATAGGCAATTAGCACTATGTATATCAAAGGGATGAGGTTGGATGGGTTGAGCCATGATAGGGGAGGGTGGTGGTGGTGAGTTTGTTGGTGATGGAGTTGGCATGGTATAGTCTAATGGAGTTATGGGTGAGAGTGTGTAATCCATTGAGGTTGGTATGGTGTTGAGGGAAGGAGATGATGAAGATGTTGTATAGGTAGAGGATGTTTTGGAAGGTGCATTAGGTGGTGATGGTGAGGTGGGAGTAGCTTGAGAAGGTGGTGTCATTGCTTCATCATCTTTTGTAAGATCCACAAAGAGGGGACTTGTTGGTGGTCTTATGGTTATTCTAGGTTTCTTTGAGATGTGAGAAGTGGATCCTTGTGTGGAGGACATGGTGTGTGTGTGTGTGATGTGGGGTTGAAGATGATGTGCAAGATAATCTTGCAAGGATGAGGCCTTATATAGGCAAGATGGGTGAAATTTGAATAAAGTGGATGGGGTGTCCTATGGTGTAGCAAGGGAATCTTAGGGTGTATGTAAGGTTGGAAAATTTGCAGGTTTGAGGTTAGGGTTGCAGGGATTTAGGAGGAACAGTGAAAATTCGTCAAACAGGTACACGGTTCCTCTAAACATCACACGGTACCGTTAAATTTAAAGGTAACGTGGCCTATTTAGTGGTACCGTGACACTATTTTCACGGATTTTCATGTGTAGGCTAGTTTTGGGCAGCTAGAGGGATGTTTTCTAGGGGAACTAGTTCCTGAAATGATAGTGCCTCAAATCACTAGAGATTTATTTTCCTAATATGTCCCATATCAAGCTACTTCTAGCATATAAAGATCATCATGTGATTTGCCAAGATAATCATAAGCATGCAAGCAAAATGGACAAAATAAGCTATCATCCAAATATCACATAAGATATCCATGCAAAGTGATAGATTAAGCTTTAAGCATGCAATAGTATTAATCTATTATAGCAAGGGAATCTTAGGGTGTATGTAAGGTTGGAAAATTTGCAGGTTTGAGGTTAGGGTTGCAGGGATTTAGGAGGAACAGTGAAAATTCGTCAAACAGGTACACGGTTCCTCTAAACATCACACGGTACCGTTAAATTTAAAGGTAACGTGGCCTATTTAGTGGTACCGTGACACTATTTTCACGGATTTTCATGTGTAGGCTAGTTTTGTGCAGCTAGAGGGATGTTTTCTAGGGGATTTAGTTCCTGAAAATGATAGTGCCTCAAATCACTAGAGATTTATTTTCCTAATATGTCCCATATCAAGCTACTTCTAGCATATAAAGATCATCATGTGATTTGCCAAGATAATCATAAGCATGCAAGCAAAATGGACAAAATAAGCTATCATCCAAATATCACATAAGATATCCATGCAAAGTGATAGATTAAGCTTTAAGCATGCAATAGTATTAATCTATTATAGATAAATCCTAATAGTAATACTAATCTCTTCCTAACTACTTATGACTTGAGCTTTCTCCCGTTTTCATAACACTCTCGTCTTGAGCATGCATCTCATTCTCATGATTTGGATCATCAAAGGGTGCATAGTGGGTTGAGGATTCGGAAATGAGAATGGATGAGACATATGACTCGTTTAGGGTTTTCATGACGAGTTTGAAGAGTGAATATTGAGGATTACGAAGGTAAGGGTGAGAGTTCATGAAGTGGTGATAGAGATGGGTTAGGAACATCCCATAGGGTATCAATTTATTTTTGTTACCCTTGAGATGTACAATTCGCTTAGCGAAGAAGTAGGCGAGATTGTAAGGTTGTTGGGTGAGGAGACAGTAAATCATATGAGCACAACACGCCAGAAGTTGCTCACGATTTCCTGTTAGACTTAGAACATTTTCTCGCAGGATGACTGCCCAAGAAAGTAGTTCATGACGAACCTCATCCAGACGAATTTTCGTTGGATTTGGGTAAGAGGAGGAGTACTTAAGAGTACGAATGAGTTTGGTAAGTTTGGTTGGAGAGGGTATGTAGGAACAATATGGACTATCCTCTTCACGAAAGTTGAAGAGGGACTCAAGACACCAATCTTCAGTATAGGCACATTGCCTATGATTGGGAATTCGGAGAATTTGAGCAAATTGCTCAAGGGTTAGGACAAATTTGAAATTTTGGACCCAAAACCAAAGTGACAAAGAGTGATCCTCGTTACGTACGAGTTCAACTTGTCGAAAGAATTCTAACACAAAACGAGGACAAATGTGCTCGTTGATGTGTAGTAGGCAATCGAATCCTATAGCTCTAAATGAAGTGTTGATATCCCTATGATAAATTAAGGACGGATCAACGGCTCGACCTTCATGAAACCGACGGGTTTCAAGATTGTCATAGGCACGAATGTGGTTACCGGGTGTTGTGGGTTCATGAGATATTTCAGGTGTATAGGTATCGGTTAGAAGATGATCAAAATCATACTCATGAGACATTATTGTTTCTTATAAGAAAATTTTAGGAAAAATTAGAATTTAGAGTAGTTGCATTAGAGACACGTGCCTAGTGTGTGCCTATATGCAAACTATGTGGAAGTGCGGTAATCTCGACTCTAGAATTAAAAATAATGAGATTACCCAAACACTCCTAATTTACTTTTGCTCAAGCAAATATTGTCGAAAAATACATATTGATTATGTAATTCGATCAATATTCGCGAGATCATGTATGCATGAGAAAAACGTTTTTAGTTTGCACCAACAATGCACGAAAAGTTTTTCATGAACCTAATTTTGTGAAGTTTTTTGAAAACAATGGAATTGGGGTGTTTGGCAACTTCAATTTTTTGGTGCTAAGGGTTTTAAAAAATTTGAGTGTTGATGAATTCTAATTGCAAGTTTCCTAGACATAAATATGTGATTCAATTTTGTTAGGAATTAAATATTCTGAAGTTTAAGTATCGGGAAAATCTCTCAAGTGATTAAATCTGGTAGCAGTAGAGTTAAGTCTCGTGAGTTCCAAAGTTAAGTCTGCTGGTTATCTGCTGGTTAAGTCTGGTCGTTGAAGTTAAGACTGGTGGTGAAGTTAAGTGTTAATTCTGGTGACTAACAGAATTAAGTCTGCTTGCTGAAGATATTAAGTCTGGTTGACTGAAAGTCAATAATACACGGTAGATAATATCTTACCCCATGTGCTCAGTCCTTATCTTATACTCACAGAACAAGTTGTAAACTTAGATGCATGTTGTATCTTAGTTACTGACATACATTAGCTATCAAGTAGCTCGATAAAGTTTGACAAGACTTAACATCATTGTAAAGATCTTCTTGGACTATAAAAGAAGATCTTAGTTTAGTTCTAGTCATCAAGTGACACAAGTAACTTAAAATTGTAATATCTGTTAAGAACATAGAACAAACAAAAACAATATCACAAGTCATAGAAACATAAGATTCAAGGTTGTAACCCTAGTGATAACTCAAGATCACTCGTATTATTATCTTAATAATATTGAATCGTTTGGTGATAAGCTTTCATTGTTCATTGTCATACAACAAACATAATTGTTCCATTTCCATAACCATAATAACCTTCTAAGTGTGATTAAGTAGATTCCGCATACTTAATCATATTCACTCAATATATCATATACACAAAGTTGCAAAGGTTTAACCACCTTATAGTGTGTACGGATCCTAACAAGTGGTATCAGAGCCAGGCTAATATAGTTGATTTAGAAGAAAAAGCTTAAGAAATGGATATTCAAGATACTGCTACAAATGTTGCTACAAAGTTTCCCATGATCAAACAAAATGAGTTTGAGTTATGGAGGTTGAGAATTGAGCAATATTTCATGGTTCAAGATTATGCTCTTTGGGATATTATTCTGTATGGTGATTCATTTACACTAGGTTATACAGATATTATTATTGAAGGCAAAACTGAAAGGAGAAGGAATACTGGACCATCTAACAATGATGAAAAGATACAGAAGAGGAATTATAAGAGGCAATGGTGCTGTGTATCTTGGATGCTTGTTTCAACAAGTGAAATCATCTATCAGCATGCCTTTGCAAGTGATGAACAAACGTAGTGAACTAAAATTCAAACTGAAAGCTCTCTTCCTTTGACCTAGATAGAACTTTTTCCTTTGGAATGCTTCATCCCTTCTGAATATATATAATACTCCAGAATCAGCTCTATTCTTGTCATTTTCAACTTCCATGTCATCATCTTGTATGCTCTTGCCTTTTCCTCCATTTCATTGGTTAATCTTCCTTGGACTTTATTTCCTCCCCTGAGATGTTTCCTCCCCTGAGATGCAAATAACATTTCCTCCCTTGTTTGGAAGATCTCTCACAATTTACCAAAATATTGCTCTCTCCATCATCTGAGCTATCACTTAGAACTTGTTATCAGACAATGTTGTACATGTAGCCATCAATTCCTTAAGAGTTTAATTTGCTGCCCTCATCACTTCTAGGTATGTTAACTCCTATGAGAGGTGATTCATGGGGCAATAACTCATAATCCATCATTTGATGGTTTTCTGAGTCATTTTTATTCCAAAAATCCTTTTAAGAAATTTTTTGACTTTTTGTAGTATGCATATGATTTTATTATGAAAAATCATACTGCTTTCAACCATTTTGAAGGGATTAAGTGTATAACAGACAGTTAATCAAAATTTCGGTTTAAAGCAACCTATGGTTGTGTGAGAACCAATGTTTTCAGTTATAAATAACTGCATGTGTAAAGATAAACCTATTCAAAAGGCTTTCTTGACAGGGTTTCCAGCTCATAGCAATTGTTGCCTCTAATACAAGTGTTAGATTCACTTTTACTAGCTGTTCTTTCTATCATATGTCCTTAAGTATAAAATGATAGAAAGTGAGTTGTATCAGTTACTATCTCATCAACTAAGTCATCAGTTCAATGTGAAATATGATAACCAGGTTTCAAGAAATATGTTTTAAAGAATTAATTAACTTAGGTGTGAACCTTTGTTAAGAATTCCCAAACTTAGTCCATCATAAACCTGTTATGGCAGCAACTAGAACACACTCTGCTGCTTCCATTTCACTTGAAATTTTCCTTTGTGCTCAAATGTTCATACATGAGATTGTTAGTCTAAAACCAAAAGAACAATGTACAAAGTACTTGTCTTATATTAGAATAAACATATGACTAACTGTATGAAATAACATAATTTTAAAGTAATAGTTAGTACAAATTTACAAAGACAACAGCACAAACAAAAATTTAACTACCAGACTTAATTGGGTAACCACCAGAATTAACTGAGTAATCACCAGAATTAACCACACTGGTATACAAAAACACATAGATTGAAAAATTTAAGTATTAAGCATTCCAATACTTGCTACCAAGTACTAAAACCTTCCAATATCAAAAACTTTTGTTAGCAGATCTGCCAAGTTGAATTCTGAAGCAATTTTAGGAACTTGAATTAATCTTTTCTCATTGCAGCCTCTTATAAAGTGATGTCTAATTTCAATGTGTTTTGTTTTAGAATGTTGTACTGGATTTTTAATAATGCAAATTGTACTACTATTATCAATATGAACGACAGTGTTAATAAAATTGTACCCATAGTCAAGAAGTTGGTTTTGAAGCCATAGGACTTGAGCACAGCAACTTGCAGCAGCTACATATTCAGCTTCAGTTGTTGAATTAGCCATAATTGTTTGCTTCTTACACTGCCATGAGATAAGTCTACACCCAAGGAATTGACATCCTCCAGTGGTTGACTTTCTGTCCAAGCTAGCACCAGCATAATCACTATCCGAAAATGCTACCAAATCAAAAGGTGATTCCCTCGAATACCATAGACCCAACCTAGGTTGACCCTTGAGATATCTAAAAATCCTCTAGACTGCTGTTAAATGAGAAACCTTTGGAGTTACTTGAAATCTTGCACAAGCAAAAACAGAGAACATGATGTCCGGTCTTGATGATGTGAGATACATTAAAGATCCTATCATAGATCTGTATGTGTGTACATCCACATTTTCTCCATCTAAATCTTTTGGAAGTTGTTTCTCAGAATCCATTGGTGTGCATGCCATTTTTTTAATAAGCAAAGTTGAACTTCCTAAGTATCTCAACAACATATTTATCTTGACTAATAAATATGCCTTCATATGACTGTTTAACTTGCAAACCCAAAAAGAATGCAAGTTCCCCCATGGAACTCATCTGAAACTTATCATGCATAAGCTTCTCAAACTCCAAACACATCTCCTTCCTTGTAGATCCAAAGATAATGTCATCCACATACACCTGCACTAACAGAAGATCCTTCTTGTGCTGTTTGATGAAAAGTGTCTGATCAATCTTTCCTCTTTGAAATCCATTCTCTTTTAAATAGGAAGCCAGTGTTTCATACCAAGCTCTAGGTGCCTGACGAAGGCCATATAGAGCTTTTACAATTCTGTACACTTTGTCTGGATGGTCAGGATCCATTTGGTAAACTGTGAAGCCTAAAAATGAAGCATAAGCTAAGAAAAGCCTAATTGCCTCAAGTCTTGCTACTGGAGCAAAAACTTCATCATAGTCTATACCTTCTTGTTGTGTGTACCCTTGGGCTACTAATCTAGCCTTATTCCTAATCACTATTCCTCTTTCATCCCTTTTATTCTTGAAAACCCATCTAGTGCCAATTACCTTTGCATCCTTAGGTAAATCAACTAGCACCCAAACTTTCTGAATCTTGAACTGAAGAAGCTCCTCTTGCATAGCTTCTACCCAGCTTGAATCATCTAAGGCTTTCAGAATGTTCTTTGGTTCAGCTTGTGAGAGAAAACATACAAACAAGCAAGAGTTTGAAAACTCATGCTGTTTTGAAGCATAAAGGGCATCAAGAAGCCCTTGTTGGTCTGAAGACATCAGTTGTTGCCTTGTCTTTACCCCTGATTGTACATCTCCTATCACATTTTGTAGGGAGTGGACTTTGTGAATTCTGGTGTGTGGTGTAAGTGGAACATGATAGTTTGGTGGGAGATTGCTCAAATCCACCTCATCGTCTGTTAATTCTGCTTCCTTTGTTAATTCTGCTTCTTCAGTTAAGTCTGTTTCTTCAGTTAAGTCTGTTTCAGCAGCATTATCAACAGCAGAACTATTTTCTTGTTCCTTTGCTCCAACCTCTTTGCTTTCATCTTGAACATCTTCTTTAGCTTTACTAGAAGAAGATTCACCAATTGTTGAAGTTAATTCCACACTTGTACTTGACCATATTGGTATCCACACATAATCTTGATTTGTCTCCTTTTCTAACCTTGCCTCATCTGTTGCTTGTGAACCTGAAAAATCATTAGTTTCTGCAACAACAGGCACATAATTCATTGATTTGGTTAAAGTCTCAAGATCAAATAGCCATGTTGGTTCTTGACCTTCTACATTGGATTTATTCTCCAAAAACTCTACATGTAGGTTTTCCTCTACAATCCTAGTTCTTGAGTTGTATACTCTAAAATTGCTATTGAGAGAATATCCAACTAAGAAACCTTCATCTGCTTTACCATCGAATTTTCCTAAATGGTCTAAGGTATTGAGAATTGTCACATGACATCCAAAAGGTCTAAGAAATCCTATTGCAGGAGTTCTACCTCTAAAAAGTTCATATGATGTCTTATTGTGAGACTGTACAACTAAAACTCTATTTTGAACATAGCAAGCAGTGTTGACTGCTTCAGCCCAAAAAGTTACAGGTAGCTTAGAATCAGCTAACATAGTTCTAGCAGCTTCTATTAGTGTTCTATTCTTTCTCTCAATAACACCATTCTGTTGTGGAGTTCTAGCAACACTAAATTCTCTCCTAATACCTTTTTCGGTGTAGAAATCATCCATAACTCTATTCTTAAACTCTGTCCCATTATCACATCTAATGACTTCCACTTTCTTGTCTACTTGGTTTTCTATTTGTGTAATGAATGTCTTAAGGATGCTAGGTGTCTCATCCTTAGTAGCTAAAAAGAAAACCCATGTAAATCTGTTATAGTCATCAGTTATAACAAGACAATATCTCTTATGCATTATACTACTTACTGAAACAGGTCCAAATAAGTCCATATGAAGCATAAACAATGATTGATTGATAGAGTTAAAAATCTTGGGCTTACAAGTAGCTTTGTGTTGTTTGCCTTTAAGACAAGCAATGCATGGTTGATCATTTTCAAATCTTTTGTGAGGTAAACCTCTTATCAAACCATTCTTAACAATTTTATTTATAGTTTTGAAATTAATATGACCAAGCCTTCTATGCCATTTCATTGATTCATCTAATGTGGCCTTTGCAACAAGACAAGTTAAATCCTTTTTGGGAACAATGTTCTTCATGTCAACACTGTACATATTGCGCTTTCTAGGAATTTTAAGAAGTACTTGACTTTCATCAGGCATCTTAAAATCAGGAGAAAGTACAAGACATTCAGTGTCACAGAAAAGAACTTTGTTCTTTTTGTCACACATTTGTGAGACACTAAAAAGATTATAATTTAGCTCTTGTACATAGTACACATCTTCAAAATCTAAATTTTCAGTTTTAATGGTACCTTTACCGAAAATTTTGCCACCAACACCTCCTCCAAAGGTAACATAGCCACCATCTAATGTTTGAAAATCAGAAAGATATGACTTGTTGCCTGTCATGTGCCTTGAACATCCACTATCTGAGTATCCTTGATCCTCTTGTTGATCAATTGAATGTTCCTGCACAGAAATGAGAAGTATTAGTTTCTTTTGGGGACCCAAGCCATTACTGACTTGGATCTGCCCCTTGCATCAATGTATTTTAATCTTTTAAGAATAGTTGATGCAACATTGGATTTAGTTGAATTCCAAACCCAACATGCTGAGGCCTTAACAACATTCGCCCTCTTTGCCCAAGCAGCAAACTTAACTACTTGCCTACCAGAATTAACTACTTGCCTAGCAGAATTAACTGCTGGCTTAGCAGAATTAACTGCTGGCTTTGTAGTTGTCCCCTTTTGTTTCCAAACTTGTTTTTGGACCACTGCTTTTGTTTGAATAGGCCTTTGAACAGTCTTTGGTGCATGTTTGTTAGATGTTTTTGCACCCTTAAATGTTGATTTTGGGTAAACAGTCATATATGGTCTAGCAGAATTGACTTTATTGAAGCCAGACTTAACAGAGACTGTTTTGGGTTTAGTTCTGTTAACATTAGAACTAGAGTGAAAGTGAGGTTTAGGTGTTTGCCTTTCGTAGTTCACTCTATTGTTTTCATAGCCAGATACCCATTTGTTACAAAAAGCTGCAAGATGATCAAAACTACCACATGTGTAACAAGCTTTGTTATAAAAGAAAAAGTCATCACCTAATTGGTTAGACTTGAGGCCATTCCAATTTCTTTGGTTACCTCTGGGCTTGCTAGTGGATCTGTATTGTTCACAATACCTAACTGGTTGCCCAACATGTTTAATGTTTGATTTAGGCCTAACAGTATCCTTTTTGACCACTTTAGGAACCTTTGTTCCTGCTTTCTTAACTTTTTCAGGTTTAGACATAACCTGTTCATCTTCATCACTATCAGTTGTACTATCCTCAACAACTATAGCATCTCCTTTCTTAACAAAGGACACCTTGTCCTTAGGAAGTGAAGTTTTATTTAAACTCTCACTTACTTTTTCTATCTTAGGACCCTCAGTAGACTTAGAACCATATTTCATAATTGGTTCTTGAAACTCAGCAAAACCTGTGTGTGCTAGGTCAATACCTGGAGGTGAAGGAACACCTCTGTATGGTGGAGGAACAGATTTGTATCCTAAACCCGACTTAGCTTTATTGATTACTTGAGCTTCCCAAATCTTATTAATTCCCTCTGAGGCATAAGCTGAAGCATCTACTGTTATCTTAGCATTTTCATTGTTATTTAGGGCTTTAGCTAATGATGCTCTTTCTGAACAAATTATTTCAGCTTGAAAATCTATTTTTCTTTGGAGAGCATTCATGTCATCATTAAACTTAGACTCATTTTCTTGAAAATGTACAAGTTGTTTTTCAACAACAGATATACCTCTTTTATGATTACCTAAGTTGGCTAATGCATCACATAACTCTTCTAGTTGAGCATCAAATCTCTTTTTAAGATCTTCATAAGCTTTAAGAGCAGAGCATGATTCAGTACATTTAATTATGGAATTTACCTCTGAATCAGAAAAGGCCATTAGAGCAGTCTCAGTGGCCACAAGTGTAGCATTTGTTGGTGCTTCCACTTCATCAGCCATGAAGCTCCAATCATAGTTAACACCATCTATGGCTAGCATAGCCCTTGGCTCTTCCACTGTTACTTCCTTCTTCTTCTCTTGCCTATACCATGTGCTTCTATTATCCTGCTTCCTTGGGTTTCTACATTTTTTAGCAAAGTGTCCTAACCTGTGACAGTTGAAGCACTCTACTTTCTTCTTATCAAACCCAGCAGTTTCATTACCATCAATGGTAATCTGCTTACCAGTTCTTTGCCAGAACTTCTTAGCCCTCATGCTAAGTAAAGCAACCTGCCATTTGATGTCCATCTCTTCCAAATCATTATCATCCAACTGATCAAGATCTTCATGAGTTAGAGGAGAACCACTAGTTTGACTAGACATGAATATATAGAATGCCGGATCTCCAAGTCCAGCAGCATTCTTTTGTGAACTAGTAGAAAGACCACCATAGATAGCAACAGAAACACCTTTATCTTCATCTACCTCTTCTAACTTGCTAATACTAGGAGATGACAAGAGTGCCACATTCCCAGAACTAGTACTATAGATTCCAGACTTCTTTAGACTTTGTTCAATAATTTTGAAGTTGTTGTACAAATCATTGAGTTTCATGGTTTCAATGTCTGGCTTGTTCATCCAGACAACCACATGAGTATGGAACTCATCAGGTAGACTTCTCAAAATCTTCATGTTGAGATCTTCCTTGGCTATCTCAACACCCAACACAGCTAACTGACTGACAAGCTTATGTAATCTTGAGAACAGCTTATCAAGTGATTCATTGCTATTTGAACTAAAGTTTTCAAATTGTTGTTTTAGTAATGTCTTCTGTGCTTTCTTGGTAGTTTCATTACCACCAAACCATGCACAAATCTCTTCAAAAAGAGTTTTTGCATCAGGATACTTGCTAAAGGATAGCATTTGTTCACCAGGAATGGTCATAAGCAATAAGTTTGAAGCCTGAAGATGTGTATTGATATTGTTGAAGTCAAAGATCAGAAAGCAGATGAGTTATTGAGTTAGATATTAACCTTTTAGAATAGAAAAAAATCCAGTTTAAGTGTGTGACATTTCGTAATTTCAAGGTCAAATATCTAATTCTTATTCTATTTCTATTTTCACTTGAGTAAAAATTTCATTCTTACTTTTCACCCGATCTGGCGATTTTTCGCATTTCTAGCAATTCATGAGCCGTGTTTAGAATTCCTATCCGTTTTCATGTCATAATTGATTTAATATTCCATCATATACTCCTAATATTCAAAACTTCTATATTTCACATTTTCTGTTTCGTTTCACGATTTTGTCAAATTTTGGTAACAACTCGCGTTTTCAGTCTGCGTTTTTGATTTTTAATTTCGTTTTAACACCCCAGAAAACCCAAGTCTCCCATGAAATATTAAAATTAGCCATTTTAACACTTCATAATATTTTTATAACACTTTTCTAAAATTCACGTTTTCTAATCACCCGGTATTGCGTAATTCGTGTTTTTAAGACCGTATGCTTGATTTAAACCCCACAAACACACTAATACCCCAAATATTAATCTAATGTTAATAATATCTAATCTTTATCTTTATTTTTCAAGCTTTGGTCATTCACCACTTTTCACATTTCCAAATTACCTTTTTAAACCCTTAGATACTACTTATTACCTTACATAATTCACTCCAACACTTATATACATTATACATACATGTATACTTAATATTTTTACAAAAAAATAAATAAAATACCTTCCCTATATCACCCCAAAACCGGCCATAGTAACACACACACTCCATTTGTTTTGATTTTCAAGAAAATTAAATCATATTCTCTCTTTACATGCAAATCTCACCTACTTTTGAAAAACCATCAATCTCATCTTCTTCCTTGTGTGGGCTGCCGAAATTTAACACAAAAACACCCTCATCTCATCTTGATATTTATCACAAAATCATCTCCAAAACATCCTCTTGAAGGTGCTCACAAAAGATGGTGATTTGAATCAAAGTTTTGAAGGTTCTATTGAAGTTCTTGGAGTTTTTCTTGAAGTTTTCCTCAAAGTTGTTTAGAAGTTTTTCCAAGGTGTTTAAGGGCTGTGAATCTTAGGGTTTATTAAGGGCGATATTTGGTTATAAGGATTGGTTGAAAGATTTGGGTATTGGGTCTCTTGGTTGGTGATTATTAGGATAGTTGTTCTTGTTCTTGATCTCTTGTTCTTCATCCATAAAATCTTTGTAAGGAACCAACCCTCATCTTTTCATTTCACTACTATATTTACATGTTACTTTATGTATTTCATATGTTTCATAAGTTATTTATGCTTGATTATACTTGGTACATACTAAAAATCACTAGAAAACCTTAATGGGACTTGTATTGCAAAACAGTCTGCTGATCAGTGGAAATAAGGTAATTAACTGGACCAATCAGTAGACTTTGGACCTAAACTAAAAATATGTACTTATAGACCTATGTCTTGTGGTCATTTCCACGGGTGGCGATTTCCGAGACGACACTCGATGATTAAGATATGATTTTTCTTGTAAAAATAGTCAAATTTTGTATACTGTTCATATTCGGGGCAAAAGTCAAGTTTTATTGCAAAATTTTTTAAATAGCAAATATGTGGCCTATTCTAGAGAAATAGAGCTATCATCTCCAATTGATTTCACCTTCATAGGGTCTTTAGATTTTAAGATATGGTCATTTTGGTAAGACGTAAAACTTAGTAAATTTCACCGTTTGGACAGACTTGTAAATAAAAATTTCAAAAAGTGTTCATACATTCTAACTTTTGAGTAAACTCATTTTTACAGTAAACTAGGGAATTAGAGGAAACTAGGGATATAAAGAACATAATTTTTTGACTTACGGTTTGCAAGTTATGAATTTTTGAAAGTGGTTAAGTTATAAAAATTCCATCAGCTTTGTAATTAAAAGTTATAAAAAGGTTAATAACTTATGAATTTGGACCCTTAAGTTTTATTTTGAACCACCTAATATATTTTCGACCTTTAGACATAATCTGAACCTTTTGACTAAGAATGGAACCCTTTGACTAAAATTGGATCTTTGGACTTAAATTGAACCTTTATACTTAGTTTGGACTTAAGAACAAATATTGATATAAAACTTGAAATTGGGTAAGAAAATAAATATTTCACATATGTAATCATTTTTAAAAGGGCTAAATTAAATCTTGATAATTATTTAAATATTATGTACCAAGCATAATTGAGATTATAACTTATTGAACATATAGAATTAAAGGTATCATTGTTCTTAGAATCTAAGACACGCGTGTATATTCTAGGTTGCTCGTAGAGTTCTTGCGGTTATTTCTTCACTTCTTCACTTGATTGTTCACTTTCGATTACGGTGAGTTCATAGCCCCACTTTTTACTTACTTAATCGTTTTATAAGCTACTTGGGCGAGATACATGCTACTGTTTTTACTATGATCACAATTGTTTACAAATTGTTATTGGAAATGGAAACTTTACAGAACATCTGATATGCACTAAGTACCTTCTTTGCCAAAAGCAAGTCCCTCGATCATGAACCATTAATCACTTGCGAGTGAGCGCGAATATAGGGATATAGGCCTATAGGAATTGACCCTCCTGCCATGTTGACTGGGTGCGGTCAACATGTGATGTACTATATTCGAGTTACCTAGGTATTTGGCAAGATACCTAGCTCTGGGGGTAACTATTACATTATGAAATCCGCGGTTACTGTCGACTTACACCAGGGTTACAGGTGCCGGTTAACGCTTTGAGTGTCATGTGCTTAGTGCAGTGGTTATATTTGAACTTCCGGGCGTATAACAACGTAGCCCGCTTTCTGGGAAACTTGAAATATTGTGATCAACTATTTTATTTAAACTCTATGAATTCACTCAACTTTATGTTGACTTGTTAGCATGTTTTATCTCAGGTCCGTAGATGTTTAATGCTTGGATGGGCGTGCAAGGACATGGATGGATGGACACGTGTTATTTCACACTTGATGGAACTTTTAATAACTCAAAAACTTATGTTGTGTTTAAATTATGTATCTTTTGGACTTTTGTCCTGGTCAAAACTTTTGGGACCTAACTTCGTTAAACTCTGATTTTATCAAATGTGAACTTTGTTTAAAAACATCTTTAATTATTTTGATGTTTTCTATGACTTGTACTATGTGACTAATAGATAACACCCTATGTTGTATTCCGCTGCGTTCCGAAAATGGGGGTGTTATAGATTGGTACCAGAGCATAGGTTATAGTGAACTAGGTCGTTTTCTTTTAAAAGCCTAGACTATAACCATTCATTTTTCAAAAGTCATGAGTTCCATCATCTTGTCCGATATCCATGCGCGCCTACTTTCTAAATTTCTTATTACTCCATTGAGTATATATCTATATTATATTATACTAAGGATAATTATAGAAGCACTATAATTATTTCTTAACTCGTCCGATAATTCGCGAAAGTATCACTTCTCATATATGTAACCTTTTGTGCACTAAACTTCCTTGGTGTATTTTATGCTATTCATGAGCATTGTGAATTTCCATCCGAAAATTTATACACATCTTCAAGTTATATCAGACATTGTAGGTGATTACAATGGTCTCTCTTATTTATCAGACATTGTAGATGATTACAAGGGTCTCTCTTATTTATCAGACATTGTATGCGATTACAATGGTCTCTCTTATCTTCTAGACATTGTATGTGATTACAATGGTCTCTCTTATTTATCAGACATTGTATGTGATTACAATGGTCTCTCTTATTTCTCAGACATTGTTTGTGATTACAATGGTCTCTAAACTCTTTCATAACCGTATGTAATATCATTTCATATAACATCGAAACATGTTGCAGTTTATCAATTTCTATTGGTTGTCATACTCCCCGTGAACTCTTGTTTTCTGAGCATTTCTGCTTACTTTCCGAAACACCACTATTAATACTATGTATATAAAGATTATTCATATACACTTTGTTTACTCTCGACTACTTATCGTTATAAATGTTTTACCGATTCTTACCCTTTATATACTCAGTCTCCAGGGCATCATGTCAAACCCTAATCCTCCCAGTTATGTACCTATTTCACCAAAATTACTAAACTGTTATACATACTTATTTATTTTTATGATCCCCTTAAACTTTCTCAGGCATTGTGGGTGGCACAACGGTCTCATTCATTTTCAAAACATCGTGAGTGATAATTTAAAAAACTTTTCATGACCTTACACAACATTGCTTAACATAAAACCCATCTCAGTCTATCGATTTCCCTTGATTATCTCACTATCCACCTCCGAAAATGAATTTGAATAATTGTCCTAAACTTTTGAACAATACATCACCTCGTAACCCATCACCTAGAAACAAATTAATTAAATTGAAAGCGACTTTAACCTATCATCTTATAACATTTTTACTCCAAGTGGTGGGATTTATTCAACCCATAATTATCTACTATTTTGCATCAACATGTTGCGACAACTTCTGTCCGTTGCACTTGCTATTTCACTATCATTTTGTAAACAATTTTATTATTATTTTATAAAATATCCTTTCACTATATTTCAAGATCGTGTATATTGCTTCATAATCCATCATTTTGAACCATTCCAGTTGATAGGCGTATGACTTTAAATTTGTTACCTCGGATCGTGGTGTCTTTTGACACTTACCTTTGAAACGTGATTGACTAACATCTCATTCTTCTTCTCGTTACTTCTTATGATTTTGAAGAATAGCATTTGGTGTTGTTTTTATTGTGTTTAGTGTCGGCAATATATAAGTAGGATGATTTATAATCATCTTATTGAAATGGATTGGGACGCCTCTTCATTTGAATAAGAAAATTATAAACCGCCGAACCATAAGTTTATAATTCCTTACTTACATGGATTGGGACGCCTCTTTATGTAAGTGACTAATTATAAATGAGTGGGCTTATGTGTATCCGCCATAGCGTGCATACGAATCATTATTTGGGCTACGAACTCCTCTCGACTCGTAATTTGTTATGTGGACTTTTCTGAATTTGTATCGACCACCGCGACCTTGATAAGCTAATAGTAATGTGCTATTATCCGCTTCCAAGAATTGATGACTTGTTAGAATTCTTCAATCCATTCCCTCTTGTTCGTTGAACATATTTGATACTTTGGCTTTTGATCATTCAACTTTCGTTGGAAACCTCGACGATGACTTGTCTATATCGTCATCTCTTCACAATTAAACCATCTCTTCACAGTTAAACCATACGACGATTAAGACGAATTGAGCGCCGGGACGTCGCTCTCTTAAGGGGTATGTACTGTGACATTTCGTAATTTTAAGGTCAATATCTAATTCTTATTCTATTTCTATTTTCACTTGAGTAAAAATTTCATTCTTACTTTTCACCCGATCTTGCGATTTTTCGTATTTCTAGCTATTCATGAGCCGTGTTTAGAATTCCTATCCGTTTTCATGTCATAATTGATTTAATATTCCATTATATACTCATAATATTCAAAACTTCTATATTTCACATTTTCTGTTTCATTTCACGATTTTGTCAAATTTTGGTAACAACTCGCGTTTTCAGTCTGCGTTTTTTATTTTTAATTTCGTTTTAACACCCCAGAAAACCCAAGTCTCCCATGAAATATTAAAATTAGCCATTTTAACACTTCATAACAATTTCATAAAATTTTTATAACACTTTTCTAAAATTCACGTTTTCAAATCACCGGGTACTGCGTAATTCACGTTTTTAAGACCGTATGCTTGATTTAAACCCCACAAACACACTAATACAACAAATATTAATCTAATGTTAATAATATCTGATCTTTATCTTTATTTTTAAAGCTTTGGTCATTCACCACTTTTCACATTTCCAAATTACCTCTTTAAACCCCTAGATACTACTTATTACCTTACATAATTCACTCCAACACTTATATACATTATACATACATATATACTTAATATTTTTACAAAATAATCAATAAAATACCTTCCCCATATCACCCCAAAACCAGCCATAGTAACACACACACTCCATTTGTTTTGATTTCCAAGAAAATTAAATCATATTCTCTCTTTACATGCAAATCTCACCTACTTTTGAAAAACCATCAATCTCATCTTCTTCCTTGTGTGGGCTGCCGAAATTTAACACAAAAACACCCTCATCTCATCTTGATATTTATCATAAAATCATCTCCACAACATCCTCTTGAAGGTGCTCACAAAAGATGGTGATTTGAATTAAAGTTTTGAAGGTTCTATTGAAGTTCTTGGAGTTTTTCTTGAAGTTTTCCTCAATGTTGTTTAGAAGTTTTTCCAGGGTGTTTAAAGGCTGTGAATCTTAGGGTTTATCAAGGGTGATATTTGGTTATAAGGGTTGGTTGAAAGATTTGGGTATTGGGTCTCTTGGTTGGTGATTATTAGGATAGTTGTTCTTGTTCTTGATCTCTGTTCTTCATCCATAAAATCTTTGTAAGGAACCAACCCTCATCTTTTCATTTCAATACTGTATTTACATGTTACTTTATGTATTTCATATGTTTCATAAGTTATTTATGCTTGATTATACTTGGTACATACTAAAAGTCACTAGAAAACCTTAATGGGACTTGTATTGCAAAACAGTCTGCTGATCAGTGGTAATAAGGTAATTAATTGGAAGAATCAGTAGACTTTGGACCTAAACGAAAAATATGTACTGATAGACCTATGTCTTGTGGTCATTTCCACGGGTGGCAATTTCCGAGACGACACTCGATGATTAAGATATGACTTTTCTTGTAAAAACAGTCAGATTTTGTATACTGTTCATATTCGGGGCAAAAGTCAAGTTTTATTGCAAAAATTTTTAAATAGAAAATATGTGGCCTATTCTAGAGAAATAGAGCTATCATCTCCAATTGATTTCACCTTCATAGGGTCTGTAGATTTTAAGATATCGTCGTTTTGGTAAGACGTAAAACTTAGTAAATTTCACCATTTAGACAGACTTGTAAATTAAAATTGTAAAAAGTGTTCATACCTACAAACTTTTGAGTAAACTCATTTTTACAGTAAACTAGGGAATTAGAGGAAACTAGGGATATAAAGAACATAATTTTTTGACTTACGGTTTGCAAGTTATGAAATTTTGAATGTGGTTAAGTTATAAAAATTCCATCAGCTTTGTAATTAAAAGTTATAAAAAGGTTAATAACTTATGAATTTGGACCCTTAAGTTTTATTTTGAACCACCTAATATTTTTCGACCTTTAGACATAATCTGAACCTTTTGACTAAGAATGGAACCCTTTGACTAAAATTGGATATTTGGACTTAAATTGAACCTTTATACTTATTTTGGACTTAAGAACAAATATTGATATAAAACTTGAAATTGGGTAAGAAAATAAATATTTTACATATGTAATCATTTTTAAAAGGGCTAAATTAAATCTTGATAATTATTTAAACATTATGTACCAAGCATAATTGAGATTATAACTTATTGAACATATAGAATTAAAGGTATCATTGTTCTTAGAATCTAAGACACGCGTGTATATTCTAGGTTGCTCGTAGAGTTCTTGCGGTTATTTCTTCACTTCTTCACTTGATTGTTCACTTTCGATTACGGTGAGTTCATAGCCCCACTTTTTACTTACTTAATCGTTTTATAAGCTACTTGGGGGAGATACATGCTACTGTTTTTACTATGATCACAATTGTTTACAAACTGTTATTGGAAATGGAAACTTTACTGAACATCTGATATGCACTAAGTACCTTCCTTGCCAAAAGCAAGTCCCTCGATCATGAACCATTAATCACTTGCGAGTGAGCGCGAATATAGGGATATAGGCCTATAGGAATTGACCCTCCCGCCATGTTGACTGGGTGCGGTCAACATGTGATGTACTATATTCGAGTTACCTAGGTATTTGGCAAGATACCTAGCTCTGGGGGCAACTATTACATTATGAAATCCGCGGTTACTGTCGACTTACACCAGGGTTACTGGTGCCAGTTAACGCTTTGAGTGTCACGAGCTTAGTGCAGTGGTTATATTTGAACTTTCGGGCGTATAAGAACGTAGTCCGCTTTCTGGGAAACTTGAAATATTGTGATCAACTATTTTATTTAAACTCTATGAATTCACTCAACTTTATGTTGACTTTTTAGCATGTTTTATCTCAGGTCCGTAGATGTTTAATGCTTGGATGGGCGTGCAAGGACATGGATGGATGGACACGTGTTATTTCACACTTGATGGAACTTTTAATAACTCAAAAACTTATGTTGTGTTTAAATTATGTATCTTTTGGACTTTTTTCCTGGTCAAAACTTTTGGGACCTAACTTCGTTAAACTCTAATTTTATCAAATGTGAACTTTGTTTAAAAACATCTTTAATTATTTTGATGTTTTCTATGACTTGTACTATGTGACTAATAGATAACACCCTATGTTGTATTCCGTTGCGTTCCGAAAATGGGGGTGTTATAAAGTGTCTGACTATGAAGTGTTTGAAAGATCTTCACAATTCCTCATTTAATTCAGAAAACATGTTGAAATGGATTCACATGTTTAGGGGAGGATTGTTGGGAATTAAATATTCTGAAGTTTAAGTATCGGGAAAATCTCTCAAGTGATTAAATCTGGTAGCAGTAGAGTTAAGTCTGGTGAGTTCCAAAGTTAAGTCTGCTGGTTAAGTCTGGTCGTTGAAATTAAGTCTGGTGGTGAAGTTAAGTGTTAATTCTGGTGACTAACAGAATTAAGTCTGCTTGCTGAAGATATTAAGTCTGGTTGACTGAAAGTCAATAATACACGGTAGATAATATCTTACCCCATGTGCTCAGTCCTTATCTTATATTCACAGAACAAGTTGTAAACTTAGATGCATGTTGTATCTTAGTTACTGACATATATTAGCTATCAAGTAGCTCGATAAAGTTTGACAAGACTTAACATCATTGTAAAGATCTTCTTGGACTATAAAAGAAGATCTTAGTTTAGTTCTAGTCATCAAGTGACACAAGAAACTTAAAATTGTAATATCTGTTAAGAACATAGAACAAACAAAAACAATATCACAAGTCATAGAAATAGAAGATTCAAGGTTGTAACCCTAGTGATAACTCAAGATCACTCGTATTATTATCTTAATAATACTGAATCGTTTGGTGATAAGCTTTCATTGTTCATTGTCATACAACAAACATAATTGTTCCATTTCCATAACCATAATAACCTTCTAAGTGTGATTAAGTAGATTCCGCATACTTAATCATATTCACTCAATATATCATATAAACAAAGTTGCAAAGGTTTAACCACCTTATAGTGTGTACGAATCCTAACAAATTTTGTTTATGAAAATCCTATGTGAAGGGAATCACATGTTGTCTAATCTTAGTATAAAGACTTAAAAATTGAAAACCCCTAATTCAATTTTCATGTATGAACAAACCCTAGACTCAAAATTGAAGAAAATTAAAGTAAGATAACTTACAATTCTTGTTGAAAGAGTGGAAGTGATTGATAATTTTGAAAATCAATGTCTTGAATATGATCTTGAAGGGGTGTAATTGAATTTTGGAGTGTGAGGTTTGGTTTTGACAGTAGTTGCAGAAGTTGGGAAGGTTTGAATTTGGTAATGTGTGAAAAAGGAGACTAAAATACGGGATGTATCAGATACACGATTCCACAGTACCGTTAAATTTAACGGTGCCGTGCCACCGTTAGTGGAGCCGTGATCTGATGGGATGAAATTTCGTCCCATTTTGATTTTTGACGAATAAGTCTCGCTGATTTAGTGAGACTTTTTGACACGAGGATAGACTTTTAATATTTCCCGTGAAATAAGTAGAAGTCATGAGTCGAGATTTGGAGAATGACTACAATATTTCCAATGAAATATTTAATTAGTCATGAGCGGAATGAGACGAATAACTCATAGAGTTATAGAGCAAGACGAGAAACATGACTTAGTATTTCCATTGAAATACCTGAGAAGTCATGAGACGGATTTAGAGGGATGACTTGTAAAGTCATGAGGCGATACCTAAAAAATGACTTCGATATTTCCAGTGAAATATTCGAGCAAGTCGCGCGATAGGAGGCAAGGGATGACTTTAATATTTCCAGTGAAATATTGAAATAGTCATGAGTGGGATGAGAAGGACGTATTGGTTATGATATCGACAATGTTGTCTTTTGTGAGAAACTTTTCCAAGAAAAAGATTTCTCTTTGAACATTTTCGTGACGGAGGAGGTGACGTACTTCGACGAGCTTCGTACATGAGCAAATCACGGGGTTCTCGGTCAAGTCTATTTGCACTTTGGTTGCCGCATTTCATGGGGAAATGTCTCATTCATAGTAATTGTTGTCATGCCTTTCCAACGCTTACATATTCGGCTTCGGTAGGGAAGATAGTAAGAGTGGTTTGTTTCTTGGAGAACCCAGAAGTTTGACAATAGCCTATGAGGGTACAAACATAACTCTCTCTTTATCAATCCACATTATCTCCCGCATTATCAGAGTTGGTATAGACAACAATTTCTTACACCAATCTCCTTGAGATCTCATAATCTCAAGTGTATAGTGCCTTTAATGCATCGGAAGATACATCAAACACTTTAAGATAAGAAGTTTTGGGATCCTTCTTACAAGTGGGCACAAAGCCAGACACTAGACATGATAATGGGCCTACATGCCGTTAGGTAAATTAAATTACCTATCATGCCCCTAACCTAGTACTATCCGCGCACTCACCTTCATCGTCTCTTGTGAGATTCTTTTTTGCGGATATGGGCGTTGAAATGAATTAAGATTTTTCTAAGCTAAGTATCTTATACATATATAGTATACTTAGGTTTATGAGGATACTTTCATTGAGTAATATTATATACGGGCTAGGGAAGAAACTTGATTCACTCATCATTGCTCATCTCAAACTTGTCATACATGACCTTTTGAGCGATCATTGTACATTTCTGGACAAGTTGAGTTTGTGATAATAGTCTTTGACAAATACTTGAGTCATGATGAAAATGAATTTTGTTTCTTTGTTATAGTGCCTACTATGTTAGATTCTAACGACACTACATGCTTAGCATTTCTACCAACAAAGGGTCTTTTAAGAAAGCGTACCCGAGCCTGAGGTGCTGCCCTTAAAACTTTGAAGACTAGACTACCTTTGTTGAAAGCTAGGCATATGACACACTACTTAACTCTTCATCACTAGATTAGTGTAATTACTAATCATACTCCATTTGTTGGACTTCCCGTTTATTTACAACCACGTTTATCTAGCAGAACAGAAGTTCAACATCTGGTCCCCAATATCTCATGGGTCCAAAGTTGTTAGCGGCAAACATCCTACGCATTTGTTGCATTAGTTTAGGATGTGAGAATGGAGGACACATTTCCCATGGTAAGAAACTTTGTGATTGACGGTTATTCCAAGTTTCGGGGAAGTTACTTGGATAACTTTGTCTTCTAAAGTTACCTCTCGGTAGAGGAGTTCTTGACCGAGGTTTGGGAGAATTTGTTTTCCTAGGTGGAGGAGTTTTTGACCTAGTGTCGGACTTTACAAATCCAAGTTCGGGAGTTGACAAGGGTTTGTAAAATCTTTTAACTTCCTCTATGCTATCAATAGGTACTTTAGTACCATTTACAACTGTGTGACTTGGTTTAGGACTTATTTTTCAAAATTGACCCTGATCTGACTTCAGCACCAGACGGTACCACGGTACCATTAAATTTAAGTGCCAAATATACAAGTAGCCCGGTCTATTAACGTGTTGGGCTTTTTTAGCCCCAAAAAAGTCGCTTTCTCAAAATAGCCCAAGAAATAAGTGACTTTCAAAAAGTTTTTGTCAATTAAGCGACTTACTATTTGTGTCTTTTTGCAGCCAAAAAGTTAATTTTTTAAGCGACTTTTGCTAGATTTTAAGCTACTTTTTTGACTTTTTAAGAGACTTTTTGCTAGGGGCCAAAAAGTACACGCCACGTGTCGCTCCCACATTTGGTCGCTTATTTCTTGGCCTATTTTGAGAAAGCTACTTTTTTGGGGCTAAAAAAGCCCAACACCTTAAGCGACCGGGCTATTTGTAGAATTAGCCTTAAATTTAATGGTGCCGTGTGTGCCTTTAGTGGTGCCGTCTCCTTCAGACTCAGACATTTCAGACTTTACAAATTTTACTTGTTTAGTACTACTTGTAGAAGCCTGATTTAGGTCAAATCCTAAATCCGCACGGTCATGTTCATTATACCTAATGTTTTCAAGCATATCATTAAGCACTTTTGTTCCTTCTTCGAACTTAATGATTCTTAAAGCATTTTCTTTGAGTTTTCATTTTCTACTTGAAGACTTATGCATGACCCACATCCTAAGTCTACTTCTTTATTTTTCTCAAGTCTTTTGACTTGATCCTTTAGTTCTAAAATTAGCAATTCAAGTTCTTGAAATTTCAATTTTAGTTTTCTGTTTCTACCTAAAATTTTAGAACTAACCTCACATAATTTATTATACTTGTCATGCAATCTATTGTCATCTATTGACGAGTTATCATCATTATAATAAGAAGAGTCAGAATGTACCTCATTAGAAGCTTGAGCCATTAGGCATGTTTCATCGTTGGGCTTCTTCTCTTCTTCTTCACCGCTATCACTCCAAGAACCTCCTATGAAAGCTCGTTGGTTGTTGGTTTTCGGTGGTTTGGGACATTTTCCTATGAGGTTATTAGGATCTTCGCATCTAAAGCATTTCCTATCACTTGTCCCTTTCCTATCATCTTGGTTCTTTTGGAATGACCTCTTTTCATCACGAGGTTGTCTAGGAAATCTACTTTTCCTCCTAAAGAACTTTCTAAAGTTTCTAACGGCTAGTGCATACTCTTCATCTTCACTATCGGAACTCGAACATTCCTCGTCACTAGACTCCTTCTTGGCTCTCAATGCTAGAGATCTAACTCTCTCGCTTTTGCCTTTGACTATATCGAAGTCCTTCTTGATTATCATCTCATGAACTTTCAAGTTTCCTATTAGTTCATCGGGTGATAATGTCGCCAAGTCCTTTGACTCTTCAATGGCGGTGACCTTTGCTCTCCATTTAGGATGTAGAGCCCTAAGAAACTTCCTAACATAATTCTTGCTAGAGTAACCTTCATCAAGAGCTTTAAGGCTAGTGATAATAGTATTAAATCTAGAAAAAGCGTTATCAATTGACTCATCTTCCGAAATGGAAAATTGTTCATATTGTTGGACAAGAAGATCTATCTTGTTCTTTTTGACTTGGTTATTACCTTGGTGAGTGACTAACAAAGTTTTCCAAATATCTTTTGCCGTATTACACATGAAAATTCTTTCAAATTCCTTTTTAGGCAAAACATTGTAAATCATCATTTTAGCCTCATTATTTTTGTCTAGTTTTCTTTTAAGTTCATCACTTTGTTTATCATAAGAAACTATTTCATCCTTTTTAGTTTCCGGATTCATTTGAATCGGTTGTAAGTCACCCTCGGTAATAACATGGAAAAGATCAATGTCTTTTGATTTCACATACGTTTCGAATATGGTTTTCCAATAAATAAAGCAATCAGTTTCAAAAAATGTTGGTCTTTGCATAGATTGCCCTTCTAGATATTTGTCGAAATCCATTGATCGATTCAAGTTTTAAAATACAATTTACTTTAAAATCTCAACTGACGTAGCTTCTGATACCAATTGTGGAAAACTAGAAGGGGGGTTGAATAGTTTTACCGGTTTTTAAGTTCTTTTAATTCTTTTAAGACTTCTTAAAAACTTTACTATTGGAAACATTTGATTCGATTCTTATGTGCAATCAATCAACACCAATATGAACTACACACTAAACTAACTAATAATAAGTAATGAAAGTAAAGAGTAGAGATGGAAAGATCAAACCGGGACAAAGGATTTATAGTGGTTCGGCTACGAAGCTCTTTTTCGCCCTACTCCACTCCCCGAGTACCACACTCGAGAGTTTCAAGCTCTATGTCAACAACCTCCCTTCAGGCGGAGAAAACCGTACACGTTGCTTATCCAATTTCCGACACTAAGCTAGATGTCGAGTGCAAATCTTAGCTAGCACCAATCTACCACGATCCACTTGACCAATCACACAAGCCCAATGGCTTCAAGAGATCTCCAAGATCTCGACACGATCACAATGATCAACACTCACTTGACTAACACTATCCTATTGACCCTTGATCTTCTTGATCAATCATACAAGCCCAATGGCTTCAAGAGATATTCACTATCTCTATAAGTTCACAATGATCTTCACTCACACTCTCACAAAAGAAAAATGATCTTGATGTATGCTATAATACAACAAGGATGTAACAAATGTTACAAGAAACCTAACAACTACTACAACTCTTGTATCTTCTTGGATACCTTGAGTTCTTCTCTTGCACTTGAAGAGGAATGACAACACCTTGTATCAACTTGGATACTTTTTGTTCTTCTCTTGCTATTAAAGAGGAATGAAGAGGATCTCTATTTTGGATTATTGGATCACACTTGAACAAAAGAAAAACTAAACTAAATGATCAAGAAAAGAAAATGGTGTGAGAGATTTAAACTCAGAAGTTTTTGTTTGAGAAAGGGTGAAGAAAATATGTGAAGTGGGCTGGTATTTATAGTCAGAAAAAATCTGGCCGTTATAGGGGACGACTCCACTAAATCACTGACGGCTCCACTAAATTTAGTGGAACCGTGTAGCCGTGTCAGACAAAGACGCTCCATTTTTTGTCTTTTCTGGTGAAAACTTATTTGGGGAAGTTTGGAGCTGATTTTTGGGGGAAAAATAGCTGTTATGTATTTTAAACTTATTTTTTCATTAAAACATTTCTTAATTATTCAAAAATAATTTGTAAAGTATATTTTTGAAGAAAATGTTTTGTCACATAAAAATGTGAAGTCTAAAACACAAATTCACTTCTTTGATCATTAGTTAAGTTGTAACTTTGTTCTAGAGTGATTTGTGTAGAAACGGGATCTTCCGATTAAAAACTTGTTTACCTTAATTTTAACGTAACGTGATTTCACATTTAGTCATCTTCAAAACGTGAAGTTATCGAAATATAGAAATAATGTTTTTAGAACATTATTTGTATCAACACATATTTTTAACACCCAATACATACAACACATGCACTTTTGTGTCAAAACTACTCATCTAATCATAATTTCTACCCATGGTCGCCCCCTTTCCCCCTCTTGTCCTATAATTACAAGACAAAATATAATTACCACCAAAAGGAAGCATGAAACATGGAACTTACTTTATTTATTTATTTATTTATTTATTTTTACTTTGGAGGCTAAGCTACCAAAATGTCCCCTTGTTCCCCCCTAATCGCCCTCCTCCTCCTAGCTAAAATAATAAGTTTTGACTATACTATTAAGGGTTTGGAATTTCAAGAATAAATACTTGCAAACTAGTCTCAGTTTGCTATATTAGTTCAAGTAAAGAAAAAGAAAATATCCTCCCCTATATAAACTACAAATCGACACACACTCTTGGAGCAAAAGAAGGAGTAATCTTGTTGTGGTTAAGATCAAGTATACTAGAGCTTTTAGTAAGGATTTGGAACACAAATCTTGGGGTTAATCAAGAATCTTACACTCACATCTCACTAATTACTTTTGTAAGTGATATTACACTACAAAAACATCATGATTTTCTACATGTCATAATGCTAGTCAAATAAGAATACTTAGTTATCACTTGGTACATGTTGGTATAGTTTTACATTTATAATGATCCTTTAACAAAAGATTATGTTTTGAACAAGTTTTGGTTACAATAAAATTAGTTAGTAAACATCTTCACAGGAAAGTGATGAAAACATTATATATACTTGTATGTTAGTAAACTTGTAGGTTTAAACATTCTTGATGATTATTACATGGACCTTAGAATATTGTTAAGTTTATGGTTAGATCATTATTTTTATGTTAAGAAGTTGATGGAGGAACTATGACTAGATTTGAAGTGGTTGTTAAGTGGATATGCTAACTAGAAGATTAGAAATATAGTTTTGACACTTTTGATAAACAATCAGTCCTGTTTTGATAATTACAGAAAAATCAGTAGCTCAGGGGCATTATTAGATTATAAATATAGAAAATAGACTCAATAACGAAAACGTAGCCGCATGAATGAGTAAAAACGAGCTTATAACGAAAAGGATACGCTAGTTTCAATTTTTACGACGAAAACTACATTTTCAGATTAGCCGAGACCCTAGAAATCCTATAGTACACTTAAATACCTTCGCGGGGATAGGTGAAACTGAAGAAACGGAGCTACGACGCAAAAGTTATGGCCTAACGAATGTTTACGACGATATATAGTTTTGACAGCCTATTATTTTGCTATTAGAAAAAGCTGTTGGAAATATTAGAAGCGGATTTTGAACCTTTTGGAGTACAATTTGGCTAAAATGACGTGAACGGAAATGGTAGAACTTTATATATACTCATTAGGCGCGTTAGAGAATTTTGAAATAGCCATTAACATGACGACTAAAATTTGGTCGCAAGATTTACATGTTACGTTTTCTAAAAGTGGTAATTTTCTAATTAAAAGATCAAATTGATGCAACTATATTTTGACAACAAATATTATGACAACATGCACAAGTGATAAAGTAAAGTATGAACGTGCGTGCATGACCTTGTTTTCGAACCTACGGCATATCATTCATATTAGGTTGTGGGTAGTTTTCCGAGCCTCAATTCCGTACACTATCTTTTTGTTATTGTCTCAGTTGTTCCAGGTGAGTTCATGGCCTCTATTTTACTTGTTTTGAAATACTTTTGGGGGAGAATTCCTGCTCGTTTATACTTAAACTCTATGCTTGTTTTACTTGAAACATAAATTATTTTATCTCAAACATTACTGATTGGCTGAAACACTTGATTGGTTATCCGAATGCCTTATGTGTTTACCTGTTACATACTCGATTATTTTATTATGGACACAAGTTCACTAAACTATTACATATTGCCTATGTTATGAACCGTTAAGCGCGAATGTTGTGAATAGATCTATTGGGATAGAACTCCCCGTCCGGGTGGTGTTCCCCACTTGACTGTTAAGTCAAACGGACGCATAATCATTTGAGGAACCTTGGATGTCCTAGGTGGACATCTACCCGAAACTTTGGGTGTCCGGGTGGTTTCCCCACTTGACTGTTATGTTAAAAGTATGCCCAAACTATAAATTTTAAGGCTTCGGTGTCATGAACTTAATTCGACAATAACCCTTTCTATATTTGGAATATAATGGTCTTTGATTTCTTGTGGTCCATATGATATTTGTTGTTTATTAAAACCTATGAACTCACCAACCCCGTGTTGACATATTTTAGCATGTATTTTCAGGTTCTCAATGGGTTAGCTCACTTTTGGCGGCTTTAGGCATGGCATGGCATGGTTATAGGATCAAGATACTTTGATATTCATTTGGGGACCGTTTTAATTATTTTATGGGCCTGTATTTCCACATTTCATTGAACGATGTAAAACGCAATACTTTTGATTATGAAAATTTCTTATAAACGGATACGGTAAATCCGTTCTCTTTACTCTTTGTGTGGTACCAATTTAGTAGCACCCCAGTGACATGTATGCTTCCGCTGGACCCGATTTTGGGGTGTTACATTTATAGACTATCTATAAATACTCAGCAAATAGAGCAACAATACAATGTTCTTTTTTGGGACATTACAAAGCACAATGAAAATTCCTGACAATAGTTTGTTAATAACCTACTTCAACAGAAGTTTAACAAATTCAGAATTTCATTTTAAGACTTAATGTGATTCATCAAATTCCATAATTTAATGATGTCTTATTAATCTTCTAGATTGGAGTCTTATTAAGTATGTCCAATCCATACTCAATATTCTAACCTTGATAACTTTTGGAAGAAAATAAGATATAGTTATCTTTAATCAAATGCTGCAAGGGTTTGATTCTCCTAACTGAACATACCATAAACATGTGGTATTTTATTAGAATTAATATTGTAAGATAATTTAACAATATGTAAGATAAACATATATCTTTCGGCTTATTTATTTACCAACCAAGTCATCTAAATGGTATAATAGAATTTCCAAGCCAATTACATGCATTACAACCCAAGTACTTTTTGACAAAGTCATTTCATGTCCATGTCTCATCAAGACGACATAAACAGCTATAATCCCACTATACATTATAAGTCATTTTTCAATGACTTCATGTATATGTCATAATAAAAGACATAACAAGTTAACGTCTTACTATATATTATAAGTCTTGTAATAATTAAAAGAATTCATGTTTGTGACTTTACAAAGAAATCATAAACATGTATAACTAAAGTAATCATGAACAACACTTCTTGGTTTCAATAGTAATTTCAAGTTAATTTATCACTTCATTTATTTATGTCATTCCAAGAATATATAAATATCCAAATTAAAGTAGCATTAGATTACTTCATTCATTTATGTCATTCCAAGAATTCATAAATATTAAAATTTGAAGTAGTCTTGTTATCATATTGAAACGTGTTCTAATTAAGTGTCTAATTTAGAAACTGCAAATTTTTTAGATACGGTCTCATGTAACATTGAGTTTTACCTTGTTATTACAATCTAGCTAAGCTCTCACATAACGTAAATTGCAATACCAAGTGTTGTACATTGCACACAATAAAGATTTCTCTCACTTGTGCAAGGAACAACATCATGTAGTAGATAAACAACACGACACACGTTTGTTTATGTGATCAATATGATTGTGTCATAGATATTAGCATAAATAGTAGATGTAGGACAACAATGTCTAGTAAGGAAACGTACAAGACTATCCTTAAAAGTATGAGTGTCTACATTCGAAAAGTGATTATTTTGAGACATTCTAGAGATAATGTAGATTACTACCAAGATGACAAAGTTTGTAGCTCCCACTGAATTAGAGATCATTATAATAATTCCTTATTCAGTAATAAGAACACAATACTCCCACTGGATTTGACAACAATTGTAAGTGTTTCATTAGCCAGTGAAAGAAAATATTGTGCTTTTAACTTTCCTACACCTTTGAATGTCCATACGTAACAATTACTTATGCATTAAAAGAGTGTATTCTACTACGTAAATGATGGACTATCCATCAATGCTATTAACTTGAAAAATTGGGCATGCAATTTCATCCTTAAAAGGTCTGCCATTCCAAAAATTGTATGTAGTACCTTTCAATGGTCAAAACAAAAGGAACTAGATAAAATATACTAGTTAGTCTTTTACCATTTTGCGGTAATTAGTTCTAGCTTCTAATTTAATAACTCAAAAAATGTGTAATAATCTTAACTATTAAAGTTTGCTATGAGTAATGTATTTAGAATTTATACAATTCTAATTTTCCTATCATACCTTTCTCATTCATGAAAAGGAATATGATTAAGTTTCACGCTTCTCTCATGGAAAGGAGACTAGGTTTATCCTTTTAGTAAAGTTGACTCTAGCCAAAAACCCCTACGGGTGTAGATCAATTTACCAATAAAAGAATATCCCACGTTTACAGTTTAATGTTGCATTAATACATTTAAAAGAATTTACAAAATTCAATTTTAGTATTTTCGATAATACAATTTTTAAGAAAATTAAATACCTTTTGGCTAATATTCATATAAACCATAGAATTTTCTTAAAGCTATGATCCAAATTAACATAGTTCCATTACATCAGTTGATCTGCTAGTAATGAAAGTATAAAATAAGGTAATCTGTCGAACAATAATTGGCAAACAATTTCCAATTCCTAGATCATTATGAGATTTACATTGCCAAACAATATTGTAATGTAAGCATGTTTTATCCCCATCTTATGCCTTGAGTCCAAGCTCTCACTTACAACTCAATTAAGTCGTCTAATTTAAAGAACTACAAATTAACATAGTTTCATTACATCAGTTGATCTGCTAGTAATGAAAGTATGAAATTTACCTTTCCATAGCAATCTAGTCCAAGCTCTCACATGACGTAAATCACAAATTCAAGTGTTCTTTTAATTAGATGGCATTAACTTAATTGTAAGGGTACTAGTTTTGATGTGTATATCAAAATATGTATAAAGAAGCATGCATACAACTTCATAACATAGGTTTTAATAAAAACTTTTTAGCAACCAATTCACTAAGATTAAGTTAACAAAGTTTTGATTGAGGTATTGGGTTCACCAATCAAAGAATTTATCTTTAATTATCGTCCATTATATCGTACTTTTGCATAAGTCTAAAGACTTAGTGTTTTGGATAATTACCACAAAGTGGCGCATGGAATTAAAGCTAATTCACCCTTAAAATGATTTTGTACTAAAAAATAGTCGTACTTGGTAGCTCCAATTTGACGCACAAAGGAGCGGAGAAACTAAGGTCAGCTTAAAAAGCTAATTAAAAACCCGTTTCTTTCGGTTTGACAATTTAATGTCAATCCTCCTTATACCCCTCTTATAGTTTGTCACAATTGGGTGAGCCGTTCTTACTATTGGTACAAAACTCATTATCAATTAAACTATTGAAAATTTAACTCTTCAAAAACAATTCATTGTTTCACCATTATTTAGTCCATATATTTTTTTTTCTATTAAAAAAATTACCCATTTTTGTTTATAAACATGTCTAACAAAAATAAACAAAAACAAATAATAAAAAAATAATAAAAAATAACACAACTAAATAAGCACACATAACATAACAATTAATATGTGAAAACATGTTGCCACATGCATACTTTATTCGATAAAGCATATTAATAATTAATGTCTAGGTTTATAACGTATATATTTAACTAAGGCCCTCACTTATAAAAGAAAGTGAACCACATGCATTGACGAATCAATTGCATAATCCAAATTAAATATATACCACATAGCACGTAATTGATTCATTAATTATATTGAGGTCTTCCCCAATTCATGATTTATCAATAAATAAACGTGTGTATAATTAACAATAAATTATAAAGTTATCTTAACAATTAAATAAATCGACAATAATCCATGCCAAACATGCATGTTTTCATGGATTGAACATAACAATTATTCACATTGTCACAAGATCGCATACAATAAACACGTAATTATATCATGCAATCCTAGGGTTTCTAATTCAATTAAAAAACAAAACTTAATTTTTTTCGGATGAACAATACCATACACTAGTACAGATATGAGATTTCGTCACACATGTGGTATTTTGGACGGCCACACAGTAACTTTTTTATGTGACTAAATATGCCAGAATAAAAGAAATAGCCACACTTGATCCGACTTGTGTGACCATTTCGGAATTACATCTGAGGCTACAACCACACATTTGAATATTTTCGTGACTAGATGTATCTGGTAAAACTTGTTTTGATTATTTAGTCACTTATAATTTGGGACGTGTGACAGATACAAATAAGTTTGAAACATTAGTCACACTATATATATACATATGTGACAAATATATGTCACACAATTGAACAGTGTGACCAAAATCCATATATGGTCACATGAAGTAATTGTGTATGTGGCTAAATCATATACTCAAGTTTGTCACACATTATTTAAACGTGACTGCTAGTTTTTGTTGAAAATTTAGCCACATATGAATTTGAAATGTGTGACAACTGAAAAGTAAGTTTGAAGCATTAGTCACGATATGCATTTAAAAGTGACAAATATATGTCACACACTTGAACAGTGTGACCAAATGTCATATATGGTCACACTAAACCATAGGCATACATGATTAAGTGTGACCAAAATTCGATACATATGGTCACGTAAGTTTAGTATGTGTTTGCCTGCCAAATCCTAATGTGTATGGTCACATTTAATTGTAGCACAATCATGTGACTATAGGCTATACAATAGTCACACCATACCACAAATGTGCATCTAAATTATGTTTATGGCCACATTATAAGGGTATTATATGTGACCAATACATTGAAAATAGTCACATTGTGAAATATTCATGTGACTATTATTTATAGCAAAATGTGAACTCAGTTATCATTAACCTTGATATTAGTCACATTGAGTGTTTGTGTGACTAAATTCAAGATGTTACATATAGTCACATGAAGTATTTATTTAGGTGTCTAAATCATAGAGTCATATTTTGTCACACATTATTTAAGTGTAGTCACAATTCAATACGTATGGTCACACATTTATGATAACTTATGTAATTTTGATGGGTTAGATATGAGATTTTATAGACTCCACAATATTTGTCTTTCTCTTTGCTTTAAGTGACTTGACTTTAGACTGCAATTTCTTCAGTTTTTCAATGAGCTTCTTGTAAGCAGTACCATATAACTGCTTTGTCTCCTTGAGTTCTTTCTCCAAGCCAGTCACCCTTTGAGTCAATTTGGTACAAATATCCACCAATTCCTTTAGTGACACTCTGCCCTCATCACTTCCAGGTGTATTACCTCCTAGGAGAGGTGAATCATGGGGCATTTTTCCCATATTTGGCTGAGAAACAACAGATTCCTCTATGGATGAACTCCTATATGGTGATGAAGTTGGTTGTGAGGCTGATTGAGAACCAGATGAACTTGTGGGTGTGTGATGGGACTCAACTGGGCTTGTTGATCCTTCACCCTGAATGTTTTGATTTTGAACCAACATCGTTTCAAAAAGTGGAACTACTATCCCATTAAACCCCTTAGAAGCCATGCTCATGTTGTTAAAAAGTTTTTGAGTAAGGCAAGGAGTTGGATAAATATTTTTATTAGATAGAAGCAAACTTTTCCTTATATTCAAAATCGTTTGTATAAACCTTGGATATATTAAAAACTTGTATTTGTTATCCACATTTTTCACCATACCATCAAAAATTAATTTTGAAAAGTTAAAAGTCCTGTTTGTTGCTAAACAAATGAGAGCAGTTGCAATATTGCTACTGAATTGCTCCCATGAGGTTTTCTTTGGACTTAAACAATGAAGGATGGTATGTATGAAGAATCTCCATTGAGGGTCAAAACATCGTTTTTGAAAAGTCAGAATTTGAGAAGATGTGTCATACCCCATTCTGGAAATGTGATGAAAAATTTCAGTATTAGGCAAAGAACTAATACCATTTTTATCTGCTAAATGGAGATGCCTCCTAACAGATGACTCAGTAATAGTTATTGTTTTGCCATCAACTGTTGCAATTAACTCTTTGTCTCAATTCTCAAATGTATTGGTAGTAACAGTCTACCAAAACTGTTTGATTTGAGAGACATAGATAGTAGGTTTGACTGTAAGAGCATACCTGATGTGGGTAGTGTTTAGAAAATCTACTATCTGGTGGAAGTCTTGACTCCCTTCTGGTTTCTCCAAGAATGCAACTTGGTTATGTGTATCAAAAAACTTTAAATTTGCCATAAAAATTGATTAAATGCTTGATTAGAGTGCTGGGTTATGATTGGACCGACTTTAATAAATTGTTTCTTTAGTTTGAAGAAATCGTATAAATTATATAAAGAAAGAGAATTATCCAATTTATGAAACCCTTAAGCGAAGTAATTGACAAAAATTACCCCAACGGCTATAAATAAACCACAGTTATTACCCAACCAGTACCAACGGCTACCCAGTAGTACAAAGTTTTACACTAGCAGTACAAACGTTTGCCTAGCAGTACAAAATTTATTCAAAAACTTTTGCTTAGCAGTATGAATGTAACACCCCAACCCGATAAGGGTAAAGATGTTATAATAATGGTTTCATATCAGAATCAAAACAAAGCATACATCAACAGTAATACAAGGATACAAATGAAATACTGAATATACGAGGTTACAAATGAAAATTTCAATAACTACAAATTCTAATTAAATAACTTCTAGCCATCTCAAATCCCGAATAGCTATCAAAGTCTTCTAAGTCCAAGGTTCTCTCCACTCATAACCCAGCTTCCAACTAAAAACCTGCCGCAGGAAAAGAAATGCGGCTGAGCTTTAAAAGCCCAATGAACAGATATATACATAAACGGAAAGGAAAGCAAAAGAAAACGAACATGTATAGTTTAATGCATTGGGTTTACAAAGGTATAGTCAGAGAGTACAAAGTAAGAAAGGGAAAGGGAAAGTCAGTAATCTACCACGAGCCCAAACAAATCAAATATAGTAACCATCAGTAACCATAGAGGAGCGACCTCTCAAATATGTGAAGGACGTGTATAGCACACAGCATCAATCACCAAATCAAATCAAATCAAATCATGATATATCCCTCGAAACAAAACAAATCTAGGATGCATCCATACGCCCCCCGAACAATAATAGTGGCTATAATAAATAATAAAGCGCACATGTAGTAGCAAATGGGGACGGTGTGTAACATCACTCGAACACACTAGAGTCATGCCATTGGTGCATCAATGACACGGCCATGTTACCTTCATGGCTAGGAAACAAATTTTGGCTCGGGTATCAAACTGAAGGGTCAAAGGTCCAAATCAAAGCAAAGGTTCAAATAGTCTAAGTCATCGAATCATGGTCAAAGTCCCAATATCAAAGCAAAGGTTCAAATAGTCTAAGTCATCATCGGAGGTTCAAAATCAAATGGTTCATTTAAAGTAATCTTTATCAAATGATTTTCATAAAAATGATCTTTAATAACGGTTTTCACAAAAGTAGTGTTTAAAAGTAATTTTCATAAAAGTTTAGTAAGATCCCAAATAAAAGTGGTATCGCATATTTCAAAAACATCATTTCAATATAAGTTTTCCTCAAAACTTTTCCATGTTATAATTTAAAAAGGTTTTCACATCTAGTTACCAAATTCAAATGAACCTTCGAAGTATCAAGTGTCTCGAATACTAATATTACAAGGTAACGAACGAATATCAAATGGATCATTATAGAGGCTCAAAGCAAAAGGGTCATATCGAACATCAAAGTCAAAACGAATCAAACAAACGAACCAAAGTGTAGGGGAACATAGCAATGGCTTAGGGAATCTTAAAACGAATCAAGATCAATGAGTCTTGAGAGGGAAAACACCCTTACTGAAAAAGGGTAGAATATTTGTACCTTAACCGCCAACGAAACATAACATAAGGATAAGAAATCACTTCTCCTTCAGCGAATCTACACGAATTAATGATCAGCTTATTATTAATAACTTATTCAAATCAGAATTCTTATTTTAGTCGGCTTTACATTTTTTAGTAACTTTCCATTTATGGCAGGTTTCCAAAATTAGTAAGTTTCCTTATTTAGTAAGTTTCCAAAAATAGCCATTTCCATAATTAGACAAATTCCACAAAGTAATCAGGTTAAGTCATTAATTTAGGATTATTATGGTCATAATGTATATTTTTGCAAGTTACCAAAGTTTAAGGTTATATATAACAAGTTTCCATATTTTAGGGTTTTAATTGTAAATATTCCAAAGTCAAAGGTCTAACATGAAAATATCTCAATTTACTCATTTAATACTGACGTTATTCAGAATGACACTTTTAATCCCTTAAGTTCAGCAATTAACAATTTATACCCCTTTAGTTATTTAATTTACAAAATAAACCTTATAATTACATAAATCATAATTTAACCCTTACTATATTTATATTTACATACCAAGCACTATATTTTACCAATTTACAGAATATACCTCATATTTTAATATATGGTACGAATGATCCTTAAGTTTCAAAAATTTACAAAACAAGTCCCTTTAATTTCCAAAAATACAATTCGAATAATAATTTATCCATAATTACATATTAAGCCCTTAAATATTCAAAATTATACATTACACCCTTTATATCATTATTTACACGAGACACCTTCAAGTTTCCAGAATTTGCACTTTTAGTCCCTCTATTTTAATTTATTTCAATTCGTACCCTATAATTACCAAATAAATCTTTTCTTGCAAATTTTACACATAGGACCCTCATATTATAATTTTTATACTTTACCACAGATCTAATTAACATTATAAAAATATCCCGCAAGTTTCAAAGTTGGCAAAACACACCCTTCTAATTTTATAACCTAATAGGTTTTACTTTTAAATTACCAAAACTAAACCCTAGTTTATCAAATCATCAAGAAATCATTACACAATCATTATACACATTAATTAATCAGATTTTATCCAAGAAAACTTAACCCTAATTCGTTCCTAGGGTTTTCTCTATTTTTCTCTTATTTTTCATAAAACCCGATATTACAAATAATTCAAGAACAAAAGATTTAAGCTTCAAAATTACCAAGACCATTTTTCTAATGTTATATGATACATATTAAACTCAAGAAAAATACATTAGAGACCCGAGAAAAATCGCATGAACCATATAGAATTTTATTTGCGTTTTTAGGGTTTATGTCTCATAAATTTTCATATGATCAATAGAGCATGCATGATTCGAATCTACCATTTTATATAAGTCATATATGATCTAAATAACATTAGAAAAATACTAGATTGATTTTTGAACATGTAGATTAAGCATACGAATTTTGTGTACCTCGGATGAAATAAATTGACAAAGAGAAATCCCAACGTTCGAATCAAGCTATCCACGACCCAAAGCCTAATTTTCCCAGCCTCCTTGGATGAAGATCAACACCAAAAAAGTACCCTCTTGATTCCAAAAATTCGTATGGAGGAGGAATGAATTTTTGTGTGTCGGCTAGAGATAAATCGACCCAAAACTTCTTTTGAACACACGATCGACCCAAAAATCTTGAAACTATTTTTATCATCTTCTTAGAACTTGTAAGAACCATAGAAAATTGTTTTTGCAGCCTCCAAAATTCGTATGGGGTGTAGGTGAGTTTTTGTGGTGTTTTTAGGGTTTTAAGGATTAGAAAAGGAAACAATTAAATAGAAACCGTATATTAATTGAGGAGGAGGCATAATTTTCGGCCAAATGGTGATTGAATGAGATCACAATTGATTGTGCAAAGATTTCCCTCAATTGTAATGTTTATCTCTTTTATTTGTTGATTTTTAATCATTGTAACAAATAAATAAATACATATACATAAGTATTTCGGTCCAAATGATATATAGTAATGTGACAAATATTTTTAGGAATTTTAGAATATTAAAATGTTCATGCAAAAATTATCATACATCATATGTTGCTAGTTTCCAAGTGCTTGGGATTTATTTGGTGTTTTATATGAGTGTTAATTAAAATTTTAAGTTATAAGGGCATTTTGGTAATTTTGCATCTTTTGAAATTTTGGGTTTTACAATGAACTCAATTTTCTTTTAAAACAATATTGCACTCATACATTTGGAAGGGATTAAGTGTAAAGGAAGACACTTATTCAGTTTTGGTAATATTGTTGTTCTTGCATTACAACACAGTTTACTGTTTCAGTATTAATAGTCTTCTAAGTATTAAACCCTCAACATTCTTTTCACCACTTACCCTTTAGAAAATTTTGGTTTGATGACTTTTTTTAAATCAAACATTCACAAGCAACCATAAACAATTGATTAAACAACCATACATCTAATTATCCAACCTAAATACTAAACATACTAAAAACATAAAAACACCATCATCATAATATGCTTCACTCCATTTCACACCAAATTGTTAGAACCAGAGCTCTCTTCCCTGCTTTCCTTCCACTTCTTCCTTTCCTCGAGTCGTTTAAACATAATTTCAAGATTGCGAATCCTCTTTTCTAGATCATAAGGGTCTTCAAACCCATCTTGCTGCTCCCCCTGGTTTTGATGCACCACCACATTTTGCTGCTCCCACATTTTGCTGCTGATCCTCTTCATTTTGCTGCACCACCTCACTTTTAGCCACCTCCGCATCCTGTTGATCCTCCTCCTCCTCTTCATCTTGTTCCTCCTCCTCTACCTCATTCACTCCCAAAACCACATCCCAGTAAAAGTCTTTTGAATGCATCCAATTCAAAATTCTTGTCCTCATCCACGTATCTACCTGCCTATATGACCCATATTCTGCAATGGGTTCATCCCCGAAAGCATTAAACACTGCGTCAAACAACAAATAGTTGTTTAACACGAACTCGTACTCTTCTGCATCATTTTGAATGTTACCATTATTTGCTGCCATTGTTGAAGTTTTCTTTGAATTAAAAGGGATATATGTGTTTGTGTGTGTTCTTTGGTGTACAATCGATAGGTAAAAGTAGGCTGGAGAGGTAGATGAATGGTTCCCAAGACTTTAGGCGGGAAAAGAGACCACAGGCGTACACCAAAAGTAAACTATGAATTGAAGTTGTACGAAAAAGTCTCAAATTTCCTTTTACCAAGAATTGACTTTCCATGTACAATGAGTTGATGCAACAACTAGTTGTATCTCATGCTTTGTAAATAATAAACTTCCAAACTCAATATCTCCAACTAGTTGTATGTGATGTTTGGGATGATTTGGGATCGGGTTCGTTATTATTGACCCGAGGGAATAAATGTTTGACCGTGACTCGAAAGAAAATAGTAACTCATTTGTTGCGACTTGATATTGACTCGACTTGGACGAAATAAAAGAAAGAAATAAAAACAATTGTTAAATTAAAAGTTGTAGAGATATTTGTTATTAAATTTGGTTAATAACGAAGTAAGGAAATTAGAAGTGTACGTGAGACCATGGTTGTCAGGATCCCGATCCTGATCTTAGGATCGTATGATTTTACGATACTGCAAAGCAAAAATGATCCGGATCTTACAAAAGATCTTTAAAAGCTTAAGATGTTATAGAATCTCGATCTTTACCATAGGATCTTAAGTAGGATCCCGATTTTGAAAACCTTGTGTGTGACATTTGGGATAAAAATGGAACACACGAGGGCTATTGGACTATTCGAGACATACTACCCGTACACTAACATATTTGGATTTATTGGACTATTCGTTTGGTTATTGTTTGAGTTATGGATTGGTTTAGAGTTTAGGGTTTAAGGTTTAGGGTTTAGGGTTTCGGGTTTCGGGTTTAGGGTTTAAGGTTTATATAAATACTCGTTATATTATAAATTACTCGGGAAATTGATTTTCAATAAAGTCTTTTGACTTGGAAACGTTCGATAAATGAAAGGGTCATGGCGAAATTTTGTTATTTCCTAAGATTAATTGTGTCGTAAGTCCAAACTTGTTTTAAATCTTAAAACGAGTATACCTTGTACTAATAAATGGGATTATAGGAAAATATCAACGATTACCAATCGACTCATCTTATTTGATATGTTTGTTGTTAGTTATTTCTTTGACTTGTTTTCGTCATCTCGTCTCGACTCGAGTTATCGTCAATACTCTTCTCGATTATTCGGTTATTCCTTTTTTTGGAGTGAGTACTCGTGAGTCCGTGTTCTCTACCGTTACACGAATGATGATACCAAACCCTTTTAAAAGGCTAAAACGATATTATTTTTGGAAATGAGAATGATTAACTTTTGAAACCTCTTGCGCATTTTATTTTTTTGGTGAATATCGTGCCGAGTACATTGCGTTGCGATACGTTGCGTTAAATCGTTTGATACGATATTCATTTTCTTTAACTTTTAATTACGGATAACCGATACCCGCGGGGAAACCCGAAAAACCGATGGATAATATTAATCGGGTATCCGGTGGGATATGGGGCGGGTACACTAACACCAAACCCGAACCCGAACCCGAACCTGAACCGTTTCCATCCGTAGTTACCGGCTATAGCCGGTTTTCACGGCCACGTCAACACCATTGGTTTTTTTTTCTTTTTTTTATTCCTCTTGCCACGTCATAGTTAAACCAAACCACAACTTCAATAGTCAGTCGACAATTAATCCCTTTACCCGATCATTTGTAAACACACACAATAATCAATAAACCCTAGTCAAAACACACATTCTTCTGGCAAACACAAACACGCAAACAATGAATCCAAATAACAACAACGGTATATTTTTTAATGTTTTCACATATCAGTTGATGATTCATTGTACAATAATTAGTAACAGGCTTTTGATCTATAAATGGTGATGTTTGGGGTTGTTACCGATTCTAATGTAAAGTTGTGTGAATTTATTGTTGAATGTAAAGCTGTGTGAATTTTAAATTTATTCAAGTTTATGCTTTAACAGGTTCAAAGGCAAAAATCCCTAGGTCCAAATTCAAAATCATTTCCAACAAGGTGTACTAAAGTTGTTACGTGTTTGTGGCTAAAGTTGTACACCTTTATACCATTAATTAAATTTTTTCAAACACATGGTATATGGAACTATTAGGATGTATGGGAAAACGCAGATTGGAAGAGAAAGAGCCCTTTCTATTTCTCTAGAATTTGGAGCCAAAATTTTGATCAAAATTTTTTAAATCACCTAATTACAAGCAGTTACCAAGAATAACGTATGATTCATATTCTTCCTATACCTTATTTTCTCTCCTAAAAAAAAGACTGCAAAGAAAACACAAAAATCAAATTTTCTATCACCATTACTCTCCAAGCCAGAATCATTTTCTTTTACCCATTGTTGCTCAAGAGTCATGAAAATTCAACCCATTGTTGATAAACATCTTTTGCTTTCTGCTGATAACGAACATAATGATAACAACTTAGAATATGAATCTGAAAAGTATTCTGATGATGAAGTTCTAGATACGCCTGGAACCAACCAATCAGATTGGATACTAGCTAAGAGAGGCATAACTAGGCTATTTAAGTTTCGCATGAAATATGGCAACCCTGGTGGAATAAAGCTTAAGGTAACCTTCGATGCATTGAATAGGGTATCAGGGTTACACAGAGCACTGTTTTTGAGTTTTTTAAAGAGACCTGGTTCGTGAGCACATAGGTTTGAAGATTCTTTCCTGGAAGAAGGTGAATAAAGAATCAAGAGATAAACTATGGGCTGAAATCACGGTACATATATACTATTTTTTAACCCAGTACTACATAAGTTTATCTATGCAGTTACATTGTGTGCAACTAATTAACAACATTGTGTTAATCTTTGCAGCGATATTTTGATGTTGACGTGACATTCAGAAAATTGGTAATGACTCGTCTTGGTCAACTGCTAAGGAATTTAAGAATGAAGCTCAGAGAAAAATACATTTTTCCCAACCTAAATACACCTTCCAAACTGAATGAAGTCCCGGCCAAGTATAGTGCATTTGTGAAATCAGAAGACTGGGTCGAGTTTGTAAACTACACGACCGCTGATGCATACAAGGTTTTAATTAGTCATCTTTATTTAAGTCTATATGTCATTTCATAATTTTCAGTTTGCAGCATTACCGCATGTAAACGCCTTATGATTTTGTATTTTTAAGAGATATGTGATAAAGCTAAAATGTCGCGTTCCAAAAATATTTATCAGCATAAAATGGGACGAGGTGGATATGTTTATGTGAAAGAGAAAATGGTAAGATTACATGTGTATGCATCCTCATATTTTCGTTTATCTTGGTTTAACTTTACATGTGTATGTATTTGATGTTTATTAGATCGAAAATAAAGTGATTGAAGCGTATGAAGAACCCCCGTGTTGTATAATGTAGTTGAAAGGAAGGGTAAACAAAGACAGCGAATTTCCAGATGATGAGATTAGATCAGTGAAAGATAAACCTGTAATTTTGACTGAAAATTCTATTATTATGCTTATATACCAGCAGCATTAACTGTGTACTAGCAGTAGTAACCTGTATACCAGCAGTATTAACTGCGTACTAACAAAAGTAACTATGTACTAGCAGTAGTAAACACTAGGCATATTTTTCATTGAAGTTCATGGGCAGCACCAACTCCAGCTGAGCAGCATTGACACAAATATGAGCAGCAGTTACTCTAACAGCATCAAGAAGACTTTTAATCCCAACATTTCCTATATTTTTTGTGCAGAAAGAAGCTGATGACCAGATCAAGGAAGGAACCTTGAGTCTTGATAATGGCACTGATGCCATGACAGTTGTGTTTGGTAAGGAAAAAGGAGATTATGCAAGAGGAGTAGGAAGCGGAGTTACATACAACAGGTATTTTGGTCTTCCTCGAAGCAGAAAAGAAACTAATGAAAGAATTGATTTACTTCAAACTCAACTTGATAATGAGAGACGCGAGCGTCAACAAAAAGATTTATTGGTCAAGAAATTGTCCACCGAGATGACCGAAAAAGATGTACTGGTCAAGAAATTGTCCAATGAGAAGAAAGAAACAAAGGGAATACTTACTCAACTGATGGCACAGTTGAGTCAACAAGGGGTGCCATTAAATTTGTCATCTTAATTTCCAGTAGCCTCAGATGTAAGCCATTTTTTATGCTGTTAACAATTTCATTTTCTAATGCTAACACCACTGATGCTAATGATAGCAGGCATTGAACATAAACTAATGAGTCAATGTATTTCTTAATTTATATTGCAGGTGACTCCAATGACTATTGACAATATAGAAAGCAGCGCTAATGAGGTGGATGGAACTCAGCCAAGTGATGTTGTACGTGCTAAAGATGCGAGAATTCAAGAGAAGTCTAATGGGCTTGTAACTTCGGAAAAGGTAATGAAAACAATGGTAAGTAATAAAACATCCCCCTTTGATTTTTGAATTTTACATACATGACTAATGTACCGTGGTTTATATATACGTTTAGGAACCTGCTAAAACTGTCAGACCTAAGAAAACACCTAAGTCATAACAAAACGGGTCTACAGATTCCCAATCGCATGGAAATGTGTCTTCAACACAAGGAGTACCAACAGTATGTATTTCAACATGTTTCGTGTTATTCTTTTGTTTAAATAATGTAATGTGTTTTATATGTACATATACGAACCTGTTAAAACTGTCGGACCTAAGAGAAAGCCTAAGTCATGACAAAATGGGTCTCCAGATTCCCAATCGCAACAACATGTGTCTCCAACACAAGCACTGCCAACAGTATGTATTTCAACATGTTTCTTGTTATTCTTTTGTTTAAATAATTTCTGATATATAAATGAAAAAATTCTTTTTTTTAGCCATTTAAGTACAAACTCTGGCACTTAAAGAAATCAAATATCGTTGCTTTGGGTACATACATGTGTTTTTTCAACCTACGTATATATAATTCTTCATATATAATTCAATGTTTGATACAAGCGTCTTTTGTTACTACAGGTTACACCACCAACTACGATGCAAAAGATTAGTGAGAACAAATGTGGACCAACAACACCATCGAAGTGCAAAAGTTTTGTCTCTATTGAAGGCCTAAAGCAAGCTAGGACGGCGAAGAGACAAAAGTCTTTAAATTATGATACTTGAGAATTTGATTATGTACGACATTACAATTGTATATTCTGTTCAGTTATATACATTCGAGTTTAATTCAATTTTAAATTTCCTTTTGTTTTTATTTTAATTTGTTTATATATATATATATATATATATATATAATATATATATATATATATATATATATATATATATACTCATTCCAGCAGCACTAGCATAGTACTAGCAGTAGTAACTCTGCTTCAGCAGGACTAACTTAGTACTTGCAGTAGCAACTTTGCTCCAACAGTACTAACTTAGTAATAGCAGTAGTAACCCTGTGACAAAAATATGAACTCACATAATATGGTCACGCTTATCAACATTATTGGTCACTCTTTGTTTAATTCGATGTGTGACTAAATATTACAAAATCCCACACAAACTAAAAGTTCATGTGACCATTGAATGAACAATAGTCACGCAAAATACACATTTCTTCACTTTAAACCGCATATGGTCACACTTATTAACACTTTTGGCCACTTTATGCTTAATTGTATGTGACTAAATACCCAAAACAAACATGCTTTGTGTGACTAAATATTACAAAAGGACACACCAACATAAAATTCAAGTGACCATTGGATGATCAATAGTCACACAAAATACACATTTCTTCACTTTAAACAGCATATGGTCACACTTATTAACACTTTTGGCCACTTTTTTCTTAATTGTTTGTGACTAAATACCCAAAACAAACATGCTTTGTGTGACTAAATATTACAAAAGGCCACACAAACATAAAATTCAAGTGGCCATTGGATGAACACTAGTCACACAAAATACACATTTCTTCACTTTAAACAGCATATAGTCACACTTATTAACACTTTTGGCCACTTTCTGCTTTTTTGTATGTGACTAAATACCCAAAACAAACATGCTTTGTGTGACTAAATATTACAAAAGGCCACACAAACATAAAATTCAAATGGCCATTGGATGATCAATAGTCACACAAAAAACACATTTCTTCACTTTAAACAGCATATGGTCACACTTATTAACACTTTTGGCCACTTTATGCTTAATTGTATGTGACTAAATACCCAAAACAAACATGCTTTGTGTGACTAAAAATTAAAAAAGGCCACACAAACATAAAATTCAAGTGGCCATTGGATGAACAATAGTCAAACAAAATACACATTTCTTCACTTTAAACAGCATATGGTCACACTTATTAACACTTTTGGCTACTTTCTGCTTTTTTGTATGTGACTAAATACCCAAAACAAACATGCTTTGTGTCACTAAATATTATAAAAGGCTACACAAATATAACATTCATGTGGCCATTGGATGATCAATAGTCACACAAAATATATATTTCTTCACTTTAAACAGCATATAGTCACACTTACTAACACTTTTGGCCACTTTATGCTTAATTGTATGCGACTAAATTCCCAAAACAAACATGCTTTGAGTGACTAAATATTACAAAAGGCCACACAAACATCAAACTCAAGTGGCCATTGGATGAACAATAGTTGTTGGGAATTAAATGTTCTGAAGATTAGTATTGAGAATTATATGTTCACAAGGTTTGTACTGCTGAGAAGAATACAATAACAGTACTAACTGCTAGTGTATATCTGAACAGTACTAACTGATAAGTTAGTACTGCTAGTACAAGCATAGGTACTGCTGGTTGAATACTACTGTTGGAGTGACTCATACTACTGCTGAAAGGATAAGTGTCGCGTATACTACTGCTGGATGGATAAGTATAAAAAGATATTTTGTGTATAAAAGTCAAGTATATACGGTAGATAATATCTTAGATAAGTGTTCAGTCAACAAGTTGTAATACACAGAACATGTTGTATCTTAGTTACTGACACACTCAACAAGCAATTAGTAGACAAGACTTGACAATATTGTAAAGATCTCCTTTGGACTATAAAAGGGAGATCTTAGCTTAGAGATAAGTGTGCTGAATATTGTGCTTGCTTATGTGCTTAAAATTAACAATCTAGTCAAACAAGTAAAGTCATAGAAACATAGAGATTCAAGGTTTTGTAACCCTAGTGATAGTGAAGATCACTCGTATTATTCTCAATAATATTGAATCGTTTGGTGTTATACTTTCTGTGTTCATACTCCAATAAACAAGTATCACTGTTCCATTTCCATAACCATTATCCTTCTAATTGTGGTTAATTAGATTCCGCATACTTAATCATATTCACTCAAAGTATCATATACACACGATATAAAGGACTAACATCCTACAAAGTGTATCCAACATCCTCTCAATTGGTATCAAAGAAAGGATGATATCTTTGATTTAGAAGAAGAAGAAATGGACATGGAGTCTATTCAAACGAATGTTGCTGCAAAGTTGTCAATGCTCAAACAGAATGAGTTTGATATGTGGAGGTTAAGGATAGAACAGTATTTCCAAGTGCAAGACTATACACTTTGGGAGATTATTGAAGAAGGAAACTCTTTCAAGCCTACAACCACTACATCAACAGTTGAAGATAAGGTAGTGACAACTGTGAATACCAACCCAACAACTGCTGAAGAGAGAGTCAAGAAGAAGAATGACCTCAAGGCCAGAAGTATGCTGATGATGACCATTCCAAATGATCAACTTTTAAACTTCAGCAAGTTCAAAGATGCCAAGTCATTATTTGAGGCCATTGTTGCAAGGTATGGTGGAAATGAAGCTACCAAGAAGACCCAAAAGACTTTTCTCAAGCAAAACTTTGAAAACTTCTCTTCAACAACCAATGAATCACTGGATCACATGTTTAACATGCTTTAGAAGATTGTGAGCCAACTTGCTGTTCTTGGTGTAGAGATACCTCAAGAAGATTTAAACTCCAAGTTCTTAAGAAGTCTACCAGAAGAATGGGCTATGCATGTGGTTGTTTGGAAAAACAAGCCAGATATTGATTCAATGAATCTGAATGACTTGTACAACAACTTCAAAATTGTTGAACAAGATGTGAAGAAAGCTGGAAATGCTAGTTCAAGCACAGGGAACATGGCATTTGTGCCATCTCCTAGTACCTCAAATCCAGTTGAAGATGTGAAGGTTGATATGGGTGTTGGTACTGCTAGTTCATCAAGTAGTACTATTGGTATTATGGATGAGAAAACATGTTGTGCTTTTCTCACAAGCCAGAATAATGGGTCTATGCTTACTCATGAAGACCTCTAGGAAATCAATGATGATGATTTGGAGGAGATGGACCTAAAATGGCAAATTTCTCTTCTTAGCATGAGGGCAAAGAAATTCTATCAAATGACAGGGAAGAGAATCACTATCAGCAGCAATGATACTGCTGGTTTTGACAAGTTAAAGATAGAATGCTACAACTGCCACATGATGGGGCACTTCTCAAGGGAATGTAGAAGACCAAGGCATCAGGATGGCAAAAGCAAAGGTTTTGGAAACAAGTCCAAAATAGGGGATGTTATTGAGCCAAATTCAAAAGCTATGGTAGCTATTGATGGCTTAGGTTTTGATTGGAGTTTCATGGCAGATGAAGAAGAACCTTCTACTCAGATGGCACTCATGGCCTTCTCTGCTACTGAGGTACAAAATGATAAAGTTTGTTCTAATACTTGCACTGCTCTTAAAGAACTAGAAACTTTAAGAAACCATTATGATGATCAAAGGTTAAAACTAAACAAAACTCATCAAAACTTAATACATTATAAGGTAGGTTTAGCTATCCTAGCGAAACAGATCATGCACTATAAAGACAATGAATTTTCTTTTTCTGATGACAAAGCTCTTCTTAAACAAGACATATTTTTTAAAGATGCTGAAATTAGCTTTTTAAGAACTGAGTATGCTAGACTTAAAGAAGAAAAAGAAAATATTCAATTAAGTGTAGAAATATTAGAACATGCCTCTAAAGGTGTAAGCAAAATAATTGAATGTCAAGTGATCAACAAAGCCAAGTCTGGTTTAGGATATAAGAATGTCCCACCTCCTTACAAAGGAATCCCTGCACCCTCAGGGATAGACCTAGAGCACATAGGCTTGTCTGACCTTCAACAACCTACATTGGAATATGGTGTTAAGCTAAAAGAAGATATAGTTGTTGATTAACCTATAAAAGTAAGTGAAAGTGTAAGTAATACTTCACTTCCCGAGGACAAGGTGTTCTCTGATAGAAAATTAGTTGGTTCGATCATTGAGGACTGGACATCTGATGATGATGAGGAAGAACATGTTATGTCTAAACATGATGTTGTTAAGAAAGCAGAAACAAGTGTTCCTAAGGTAGTAAAAAATGATACTGTTAGGCCTAAAACAAATGTTAAACATGTTAGGCAACCAGTAAGATATTGTGAGCAATATAGAACCACAAACAAGCCCAGAGGTAACCAAAGGAATTGGAAGTACCTCAAGTCTCACCAACTAGGTGATGACTTTGAATTCTATAACAAAGCTTGTTTTGTTTGTGGAGAATTTGACCATCTTGCAGCCTTCTGCAACCAAAGGGTAACTGGGTGTACAAACAATAGGGTGGATTTAAAAAGGTAAACATCTAAAAGTCACTCTAATTTTACAAGAACAACACCCAGAGCAGTTTCATTAAAGTCTGGCCCAAAACAAGTTTCTACTGCTAGACAAGAAGTAACTACTGCCAGGCCATTTTACTCTGTTTACCCAAAACAAGCAGTACAAAGTGCAAAAACAACTTACAAACATGCACAAGAAACTGCTCAAAAGCCTTTTAAATCAAAAGCAGCGGTCCAAAAAAAATTGGAAACTAAAGGGTACAACTGCAAAGCCAGCAGTTTCTACTGCTAGGCAAGCAGTTCATACTGCTGCTAGGGAAATGAGGGCTAATGCTGTTAAGGCCTCAGCATGTTGGATTTGGAGACCTCTTAAATCCAATGGTGCATCAACTGTTCTCAAATGATTTAACTACATTGATGCACGTGGCAAATCCAAGTCAGTAATGGCTTGGGTTCCCCAAGGAGACTAATTTCCTTATTTATGTGCAGGGACATTCACAAGTAGATGATGAAGATCAAGGATATTCAGATAGTGGGTGTTCAAGGCACATGACAGGCATGATGTCTTATCTTTCAGACTTTCAATCATTGGATGAAGGATATGTTACCTTTGGGGGAGGCATAGGAGGAAGAATTACTGGTAAAGGTACACTTAAAACTGGTAAATTGGATTTTGAAGATGTGTACTATGTGCAAGAGCTTAAGTATAATCTGTTTAGTGTCTCATGAATGTGTGACAAAAAGAACAAAGTTCTTTTTACTGACACTGAATGTCTTGTGCTTTCTTCTGATTTTAAGATGCCTGATGAAAGTCAAGTAGTTCTTAAAATTCCAAAAAAGGGCAACATGTATAGTGTTGATATGAAAAAAATTCTTTCTAAAGAGGCACTTACTTGTCTTGTTGCAAAGGCCATATTGGATGAATCTATGAAATGGCATAGGAGGCTTGGTCACATTAATTTCAAAACCATAAATAAAATTGTCAAAGATGGTTTGGTAAGAGGCTTGCCTCAGAAAAGATTTTAAAATGACCAAACATGCGTTGCTTGTCTCAAAGGCAAACAACATAAAGCCACTTGTAAGCCCAAACTTTTTAACTCTATTGATCAATCATTGTTTATGCTTCATATGGACTTATTTGGACCTATAAATGTGAGTAGTATTAAGCATAAAAGATTTTCTCTTGTTGTTACTATTGACTACAGCAGATTTACATGGGTTTTCTTTTTAGGTTCTAAGGATGAGACTTCTAGCATTCTTAAGACATTCATTACAGAGATAGAAAATCTAATAGACAAGAAAGTAAAAGTCATTAGATGTGATAATAGGACAGGGTTTAAGAATAGAGTTATGGATGATTTCTACAAGGAAAAGGGTATTAGAAGAGAATTTAGTGTTACTAGAACTCCTCAGCAGAATGGAGTAGCTGAGAGGAGAAATAGGACAATCATAGAAGCTGCTAGAACCATGTTAGCTGACTCTAAGTTTCCTATCACTTTTTGGTCTGAAGCAGTTAATACTGCTTGCTATGTCCAGAACAGAGTTTTAGTAGTTAAGTCTCACAATAAGACATCGTATGAGCTTTTTAGAGGTAGAACTCTTGCAATAGGATTTTTTAGACCTTTTGGATGTCATGTGACAATTCTGAATACCTTAGACCATCTAGGAAAATTTGATGGTAAAGCAGATGAAGGATTCTTAGTTGGATATTCTCTTAATAGCAAAGCATTTAGAGTATACAACTCAAGAACTAGGAGAGTAGAGGAAAACCTGCATGTGGAATTTTTAGAGAACAAATCCAATGTAGCAGGTGAAGGTCCCAAATGGCTATTTGATCTTGATACACTAACCCAATCAATAAATTATGTGCCTGTTGTTGCAGAAACTAATGAATTTTCAGGTTCAGAAGCTCATGATTCAACAAATGAAGCAAGGTTAGGAAAAGAGAAAGATCAAGATATATAATGATGCCAATATGGACAAGTGTGGATTCAACTTCAATAAATGATGAACCTTCTTCTGATGAAGCTAAAGAAGGGATTGAAGGTGAAAACAAGGAAGACGGAACTGAGGAACAAGAGACTCCAGTTAACAGTTCTAATGATGATAGTACTGCTGAGACAGAGCAAGCTACTGCTAGGCTTAATGTTTCTACCTCTAGGCCAAAATTTTCTACTACTAGGCCAAATGTTTCTACTGCTGGCCCATCAGACTCAAATGGATTTCAACAATCTCCCACCTGACTATCATGTTCCTTCTACACCACACACAAGGATTCACAAAGTCCACTCCCTGGAAAATGTGATTGGTGATATACAATCTGGTGTGAAGACAAGGAATCAACTTATGTCTTCAGACCAATAAGGGCTTGTTGATGCTATTTATGCATCAAAGCAGCATGAGTATGCAAACTCTTGCTTATTTATATTTTTTCTCTCGCAAGCAGAACCCAAGAATGTTCTTGAAGCCTTAGATGATTCAAGCTGGGTAGAAGCTATGCAAGAGGAGCGTCTCCAATTCAAGATTCAGAAGGTTTGGGTGCTAGTTGATTTACCCAAGGGTGTAAGGGTAATTGGCACTAAATAGGTTTTCAGAAACAAAAGGGATAAAAGGGGCATAGTGATAAGAAACAAGGCTAGACTTGTAGCCCAAGGGTACACACAAGAGGAAGGGATAGACTATGAAGAGGTTTTTTCTCCAGTAGTAAGAATTGAAGCCATTAGATTATTTTTAGCTTATGCTTCATTTATGGGCTTCACAGTTTATCAAATGGATGTCAATAGTGCTTTCTTATATGGTACTATTGAAGAGGAGGTGTATGTCTCACAACCTCTAGGTTTATTGATCCAAAACATCCAGACAAGGTATGAAAGGTTGTCAAGGCTCTTTATGGCCTTCATCAGGCTCCAAGGGCATGGTATGAAACAGTGGCTTCCTACTTAATTGAAAATGGATTTCAAAGAGGCATGATTGATCTGACATTATTCATCAAGAAGCACAAGAAGGATCTTTTGCTATTTCAGGTGTATGTGGATGATATCATCTTTGGATCTGCAAGGAAGGAGATGTGTTTAGAGTTTGAGAAGCTTATGCATGATAAGTTTCAGATGATTTCCATGGGGGAACTTACATTCTTTTTGGGTCTGCAAGGTAAGCAATCAAGTGAAGGCATTTTTATCAGCCTAGATAAATATGTTGCAGAGATTCTAAAAAAAAAATTCAATTTGCTGATTCAAAAGTGGCAAGCACACCAATGGACTCTGAGAAGCCTCTTCTTAAAGATGTAGATGGAGACAATGTGGATGTACACACATACAGATCTATGATAGGTTCTTTGATGTATCTCACATCATCAAGACCTGATATCATGTTCCCTGTTTGTGCTTGTGCAAGATTTCAAGTAACTCCTAAGGTTTCTCACTTAATAGCTGTCAAGAGGATCTTTAGATATCTCAAGGGTCAACCTAGGTTGGGTCTATGGTACTCTAGGGAATCACCTTTTGACTTGGTAGCATATTCAGACAGTGATTATGCAGGTGCAAGCTTGGATAGAAAGTCAACAACTAGAGGATGTCAATTCCTTGGATGTAGACTTATTTCATGGCAGTGTAAAAAGCAAACAATTGTGGCTACTTCAACAATTGAAGCTGAATATGTAGCTGCTGCAAGTTGCTGTGGTCAAGTACTTTGGCTTCAAAATCAACTTCTTGACTATGGGTACAATTTTATGAACACTGTCATATATATTGATAATAGTAGTACAATTTGCATAATTAAAAATCCAGTGCAACACTCTAAACCAAAACACATAGAAATTAGACATCATTTTATTAGAGACTGCAATGAGAAAAAGTTGATTCAAGTGGTTAAAATTGATTCTGATCACAACTTTACAGATCTTCTCACAAAAGCTTTTGATGTAGGAAGATTTCAATACTTGGTAGCAAGTATTGGGATGCTTAATCCTCAATTATTTAAAACTCTGTGTTTTTGTATATAAATTAAGTTTGTACTGCTAGCTTTGTGAATTGGTACTGTTATTGAAATGTTTGTACTGCTAGTACAAATTTTGATTGTTTTGTTCATACTGTTAGTCATATAATTCTACTGTTATAAGACAAATGCTTTGCATTTTGTTTTCTTGGTTTTGGACTAACAATTTCAGGTATGAACATTTAAGCACAAAGGAAGTTTCAAGTGAAATGTATGAGCAGCAGAATAATGATACAAGTTGCAGACATAATAGGTTCATGATGGACAGAGTTTGGGAATTCATTAACAAAGGTTTACACCTAAGTTAATTGATTCTTTAAAACTTCATTCTTGAAACCTAGTTATGATGTTTCACATTGACTTGATGGCTTAGTTGGTCAGATAGTAACTGACACAACACACACTCTATCATTTTATACTTTAATTAGTATAATGAGCAAGTATAAGGACATCTAATAGAAAGAACAGCGAGCAAAAGTGAATCTAACACTTGTGTTAGTGGCAACAATTGCCATGAGCTGGAAACCCTGTCAAGAAAGCCATTTGAACGGGTTTATCTGTACACAGGCAGTTATTTATAACTGAATACATTGGTTCTCACACAACCAGAGGTTAAATTAAACCAAAATCTTGATTAAGTGTCTGTTAACACTTAATCCCTTCAAAATGGTTGTAAGCAGTATGATTTTTCATAATAAAATCATGTACATATTGCTAAGTCAAAAGTTTCTTAAAATATTTTTGATTCAAAATGGCTCATAAACCTTTCTAATGATGCATTATGAGTTATTGCTCCATGATTCACCTCTCACAAGAGTTAACACACCTGGAAGTGATGAGGGCAGCAGAGTGGAATTTTAGGAATTGATGGCTTCATGTACAACATTGTCTGATTGTCTGATAAGCTGTCCTAATTGGAAGATGAACTTTTCATAGTTCATCAAAGAAGTCAAGATCAGATGATAGTGAGAGATCTTCCATACAGGGGAGGAAATAAAGTCCTGAGGAGGAAGATTAACCAAATAAGGGATGAAAGATTGTGGATGTGTATGCTCAGAATCAGAGAAGGTAGTTTAATTTGATCAAACAGAAGAAAAAGATTGGGGAGGAAGATTGCCTAAAATTGATCATGTTCAAGAAAAGACAAGAGCATACAAGATGATGATGTCAGCTTTTTGAGAAGCCAACATGTCTTATTATTCGACCAATAATAAGAACAAGCTCAAGTTTCAGTTGATGGATGCTAGGACAAGATTTTGGAGTATTATATATATTTAGAAGGGATGAAGCATTTCAAATGGAATAAGATCTTTCAGTTTTAATTTCAGTTCACTACGTTTGTTCATCACTTACATAGCTTGCTGAGAGATGACTTGACTTCTTGAAGAAAGATGAGCAATTACAGGGAATGTAATATTAGGCTTCAAGTATCCAAGATACATAGCACCATTGCTTCTTATAATTCCTCCATCCAAGGAAATTGCACCATCTTTTAGGCAATATTTAGAGCATGAGCAAGGTACTGCTAAGTGTTAAAGACAAAGAAAATGGCTGAAAGTGATTCACAGATGGCAGATGAGTTAGACAGAAAGGTATTTAATTTTACAGAATAGAGGAAAGCTCAGATCAAGAGTCTGACTATGTAGTATTTGGAAGACTCTCACAATCCTTATTTAATTCAGAAGAAACTTAATGATTTGGGATAAATCACAAGTTTAGGGGGAGGATTGTTGGGAATTAAATGTTCTAAAGATTAGTATTGAGAATTATAACACTAGCAGTACTAACTGCTAGTGTATATCTGAAGACTACTCAAGTTTTAACTAACAGTACTAACTGATAAGTTTGTACTGCTAGTACAAGCAAAGGTACTGCTGGTTGAATACTGCTGTTGGAGTGACTCATACTACTGCTGAAAGGATAAGTGTCGCGTATACTACTGCTGGATGGATAAGTATAAAAAGATATTTTGTGGATAAAAGTCAAGTATATACGGTAGATAAAATCTTAGATAAGTGTTCAGTCAACAAGTTGTAATACACAGAACATGTTGTATCTTAGTTACTGACACACTCAACAAGCAATTAGTAGACAAGACTGGACAATATTGTAAAGATCTCCTTTGGACTATAAAAGGGAGATCTTAGCTTAGAGATAAGTGTACTGAATATTGTGCTTGCTTATGTGCTTAAAATTAACAATCTAGTCAAACAAGTAAAGTCATAGAAACATAGAGATTCAAGGTTTTGTAACCCTAGTGATAGTGAAAATCACTCGTATTATTCTCAATAATATTGAATCGTTTGGTGCTACACTTTAAACAGCATATGGTTACACTTATTAACACTTTTGGCAGCTATTTTTTAAATTGTATGTGACTAACTTCAAAAAAATAACACACGTTGTGTGACTAAATCATCACAAACATCACATTTGTTATATATTCATGTGGCCACAGGACGGGAAATAGTCACACAAAATACACATTTACTTGAATAAATCATCTCAAATGTCACATATATTATATATTTATGTGGCCAAAGGACGAACAATAGTTACTCACAAAAAACAGTTGTGTGATTATAAAGTATTTACGGTCACTGATACTGATTAATCCAACAAAACTTGTGCCTAGTTTGTCACACATATTCGGGTTTTGGTCACTCTTTTTCAATGAAAACGGCCACAAACTAAACAATGTCACCATATGCCACCTACGGTGGCGCGACCTTTGGTGACAAAAAAAAAATGTGATTGACTATATGCATATCGTCACACATTTTTTGTGTGACAAAATCCCATATCTTTACTAGTTGGGACAAATCGTAATTTCAGGTCATTTTAGAAATCTCGACAATTTACTATTCACAGATTACTATTCATCATTCACAATTTATCATTTCACTATTCATCGTTTTTGAAGTCAGTTTACGACTTTGAGATGTTTTTAAAAATTTTACTATTCACAAAACACTATTCATTCCCAGAGAGAAATCACTATTCATGGTTATCATTCATCACTTCGTAAACTAGTTTTACGGGTATTCAAATTCGCGTAACCATTATGGTTTAGCTGCGTATTCATGCATCATCATTAAGGACACAATCATATAGACTAGAGTAGTCTACATATCATCAGTAACATCATCATCATATTAGGTCATGCACGGGTTTGTGTGATTTCAGTTAACGTATGTTTATTTATTTGATAAACGTTACCACTCAGTCATTACTACGAATAATATACCCGACGCTCCAGACTATGGTCCTAATATATTTTCACACTCATTATAATTATATAAGAATTATATTATTAGTTTACCCGGTGTTCTGAAATCAGTTACTCTATTTTCCGTAATAAGCTTATAACTACGTCGGTTTGCGAAATTTCAACACGACAACTATTTGAATACCCGATTCTTGCAAGGAATGTGATTTTATAAATTTTAAAACCTCGTCATATTTTATTTTGTCTCGTCAATATTTATTTCTAGTTAACTCGGTACCCGGTAACATCTAATGCACACTTAAACTAAACTAACACATGTGTTTTTGGGGACAAAGGCTTTAATTAGCCGACACACTCTTTTTTTTCGTCAATGTTGCCCCCCCCCCCCCCAAGCCCCTAAGTCCATGTTACACTTGAGTATGTTGACTACAATTAAAACTAACTAGATACATATACTTCTAATAATTTAATTACACATACAAGTAAACAATAAACTAGCTAAGATATCAAATCCTCTCATCTCATTTCTCTCCTATATGGTTCGGCCAAACATCAAGAACAAGCAAGAATCCATAAAATTTTCAAGATCAAGCAACTTTCAAGCTCTATTAGTGTTACTAGTTAAAGTTTTGAAATAAAAAACCTCAAAGTTACTTAAGTTTTTGCTCCAAAACTCATCAATATTTCAAGTAAGTATCTAAATAAATTTCTCTACTTTTTATACTTTCATTTACTATATTTTTATGTTCTAGTAGTAGATCATGCAAATATATATATGTTAGATACCACTTAATTGTTTATTTTTATCTCTAAAATGGATCTAAAGAATTTTATTAGCAATCCCATGAGATCCACCATTTTTGGTGAAGAATAGAAACCCATGACACCCTAAGAAGGTGTATGGTTGGTTTAGACTAGTTGTGGTGTTGATTGGAAGTGATATATTCAAGCCTTGTACCATAAAATTGATTTTTACAACATATAGAAAAGGTGCTGTCCATTTTTGTGAAATCTGGAAAACTCAGTCGGTCATGGACTACTTTGGCCTAAATATTTAGAAAATAATTTCAAAAACGAAACCGTGGCCGCCGGAATGAGCAAAAACGAGCTTACGAAGAGAAAGTTACGCTAATTCTAAGTTTGATGACGAAAACTATTTTTCTGAAAATTACGTGCTGTTACACGAATTTCGATGGGTAAAACGAGGCTTTGGACGTGATCTAGACGAGCCGATACACCAAGAATCTATTAGTTAGATGTAACACGAAGCCGTAGATATAAAGAAAGTAGAAAACGAGCTTATAACGACCAAGGTACGAGCGTTTGAAAACCGACGAATACTAAACATTTTTATCAGCATCTAATAGAAAAACATTTCTAAGTCTAAAACAGTTTTTGCAAGTAACCATGTTGAGAGCCGTTTCTCTCATTGATCGAGACGCGTATGGACAAAATGTCAATGCTACGACTTCAAGATATTGTTATAAGGTTTCTAAAAGCGCCGTGCTTATTTCCTAACACCCAACGTACACCATTTTATGGCTAGTTTTGCGAGGCCATTTAGTCATTTTTATAAGATGTGAAAAATGCTAATTTACGACGGAAAACTCTATTTTTCCAATAATTCACCAAACGACGATCGTGGGATATCGTTGCAACATATTTATACGAAAAGTGTTTTACAACTTAACGAGACGTCAAAAATGTATTTTCGACGATAAACGTTATTTTCAAATTTCACAAGTGGTATCGATAACATACGTATTTGCATGTGTAGCATAAATTCGTGACTTACATTAGATCATATCATTCATATTAGGTTGCGGTTAGAGACCGAGCCTCATTTCAGCATATCCATTATTGTCATTGTTGCTATCGCATCAGGTGAGTTTTCATAGCCTCGTTTTCAATTGATTATTTAATTTCTAAACTCTCGGGGGAGAATACATTGCACCATTTTTACATACGGACCAAAGTATCAAACTCATTGACATTGCTTAAGTTACATCATTGCCCAGATTAAAGTCCCCTATTATTATCATGAACCGTTAATTGTGAGCAAGCGAGGGTGAGTGGATAGATCTATTGAGGGTGACTCCTCCGTCCGGGTTGGTCGCTCCAACTTGTCAAACGGACGCATTTCATTTAAATCATATTAGAGTGACTAGTAAAACACTCAGATGGGTCATTTCATTTAAGTCTAGCTTCGGGGTCATGAGCTTAAGGGCTAATGTATTATTTTATGTGACATTTTTGTCATTCACTTTATATTTGTGGTTACCGTAGAAACATTTCATTAACATAAACCTATGAATCTCACCAGCATTATTGTTGACTATTTTTAGCAATGTATTTTCAGGTAATTAAGGTAATCGCATCCAAGGCCTGCATATGGACCTATTTTGGAGTCGCGGTGACGACGCGTCTCACTGTATTTATATGCACTTTGAATTATCGTTTGGTTTTGTAATGACTTATTTCCGTAAACTTGAAACACCTTTTGGGACCTAACTTTTGTGACTCTGAATGTTTTAATCAATCAAACGATGTATTTTTAAACGAAACTTTAGGTCGTTCAATATAACTGTAACTGTGATGCTATGATCAGTCATTCCGTCAAGTGTTCCATTCCGCTGCAAGTCATGTATTTGGGGGTGTGATAGATTGGCATCAGAGCTAAGGTTATAGCGAACTAGGTTGTCCATGATACCCTAGACTATAACCACACCATCATAGCATCTTATCATTTCATCATAAGTGCATATTCATTTTACATGTGTTTCCATACATACATCATTTTATCATAACCCGCATAATGTTAGTGGTTATTTACTTTATTTCATGTCGATTGTTACAGAGATGTCTTCAGACACCCAACCCATCATCATTTCATCAGACTCTGACACAGACGAGGTCTCATTACCACCCACCATAGTACTAGAGTCAGTCGTCTCATCACCACCTACCATTGTTTTATCATCAGTGGACCCTACACCTAACTCATCACCTGTACCATCTGAGGCTAAGACCGAACCCTTCGAGGAGGGCGAAGTCGTACCCATACCACCCTTGTCACTAGTGATCATCTGTGGGCCTAGAGTTGTTCCTGTCATTCAGCTAGGACAACAGATACCTCTTGGTCAGGTATACCGACTAGGTCCGGATGGACCGCGCATGAAGCGCACTGCTGTGAAGAAAGTTTATCCTATTGTTAGATCACCAACTGCATATGTATCATTACCACCACCATCATCACTTACCCTTACCACCAGTGTTCGTTCCAGAGCATTTACTCCATCTTATCCACTCAGACGCCGCTTGACAGCGCGGAGGAGTGTAGCATTCCGTACACCATCACCATCATCATCACTACCATCTCTATCATCATTATCCCCATCCTTACCATCCTTACCACCATCTGGAGCACCATCAGCACCATCGCATCCTAGACCCATATCTAACTTACCACTCAAGAAGCGTGCACGACTTGACTCGTCATCGCCAACTACTACAGAGACATCAGAGACTACACGACCTAGGAGGTTTGAGGTTGGTGATAGTTCTAGAGCTGCTGCCGCTAGACAGCCTACTGCTTCTACACTTGAGACACGATTAGACCAGCAACAGGAGCAGATTGACAGAGTATTAGGTCAGTTGGAGGAGATTCCAGTGAGCCAATTTGAGGCTACGGAGGAGGAGATTGAGGGATTGGTGTTAGGTAGGGTTTCCATCGATGTATCATATCAGGGATTGGACAGCAGGGATGCTGCTACTCAGCTTAGGATTCAACATCTGGAGGAGATTGTGGTCGCTATGGATAGAGAGATTCGAGAGCTTCGACGTCGATTAGGCGGGGCACCAAGAGGTGCCTAGATTTGACTCTTATCATGTAGCTTGTACTATTATTATCCTAGTCCCTAGGTGTGGGACATAGTTTAAAGAACTTGTTGTCTTTTGGTTGTTGTACAAACAAAATGTATCAAGTGTGACTCTACTGTGTAGGAATGGTTGTGCTATTTATGATATCGGCCTACATCGACCGAAATTTTCATGTATTATATTCATGTGCGTTGTGATTATATTTATGATATTTCGTGGTTGTTTCTCGTTGTGATTTCATTGTATTTATAAATGTTGTGGTTGTATTTATACATGTTGTGGTTGTATATACATGTTGTGGTTGTTTATATTGTGTATGATGATCGTTTCTATTGTGAGTTCTCATTGTTGTTATCTTCTGTGATTATGAAGAGTTATGCCACCAAAAAGATCTACTTCAGCGATGACACCAGCTGAGATCAGAAAGCTTGTTGCCAACAGTATGGAGGCAGCACTAGTAGCTGAAAGAGAGGCCGTAGCTGCAGCCGCTGCTGAAGCCGCTTCTCCGGCAGAAACAATAGAAGCTGCCGGGATGGCCGCTAATGGTACTAATGGTCGTAAATGTACGTACAAGGACTTCAAGAGTGGTGATCCCACAAAATTCAAAGGTACTGAAGGAGCCACTGCTATGTTTCGTTGGTTCGAGAAGATAGAATCTGTATTTCTTCTATGCAATTGTCCAGAGGAGCACAAGGTAAAGTTCGCTACCAGTACACTAATTGAGGAAGCCATGTCATGGTGGAATTCTTATGCAAAGCCCTTGGGAATGGAAAACGCTTACAAGCTCACGTGGGAAGAATTCAAGAAGTTACTGTCTAAGAAGTTTTTTCCACACACCGAGGTGAAGAAGTTGGAAACAGAGTTTTATGAGTTGGTGACTACAGGTAATGAGAATGAAGTGGACATCAGGAGATTTAAAGAATTGGCCGCGTTATGTCCAACTATGGTTCCAGATAATGAGAAGTTGTTGGAAAACTTCATTGGAGTGTTACCACACAGCATCCGTAGGGATGTGACTTCTTTTGACCCACAAACATTGGATGAAGCAATCAGAATGTCTCAGAAACTCATGGCTTAGGTAGTAAAGAATGGAACTACTGCCAACAGCAACAACAACAATAACCGCAATAACTACAACAACAACTCCAACAACTACCGAAACAACAACAACTATAACAGCAACCGAAACAATTCCAACAATAACAACAACAACAACAACAAGAGGAGTTGGGACAACAATCAGAGTAGCAATACTACTCCCCAACCACCCAAGAGACAAGAAACTGCTAAAGCCTAAGCTGCAAGCCAAGTTTAAAGGAAAGGTTACAATGGTACCTTACCCAAGTGCAACAAATGTCAAAGTCATCATTACCTTGGGAATTGTCCTAATCCGTGTGGTAACTGTAAGAAGGTTGGTCATTCAAACATAGATTGCAAGATTCCGATTGTGGCTGATAATCAGAGACCCCTAGTGACATGTTTTGGTTGTGGAGAAGTAGGACACTTCAAGAATAAATGTCCAAAAGGGAAGAATCAGGGAAACGGGAACCAAGGTGGAACATCTAGAGGAAGAGCTTATGTTATGGGAGGAGAAGACGTCAAGGAGGACTCGAGTGTCGTTACGGGTACGTTCCTCATCAATAATCGTTATGCATCCATTTTATTTGATTTAGGAGCCGATAGAAGTTTTGTTTCCACTATATTTACACCTTTACTCAACATTGAACCAACCAAACTAGACACTCCTTACCACATCGAACTAGCTAACGGTTCTTTAGTTGGCACCAACACGATCATCTGTAGTTGCACTATCAATTTTCTAAATCACCTATTCAATATAGACCTCATGCCCATAGAACTTGGAAGTTTTGACATCGTTATCAGTATGGATTGGTTATCCCGACATCATGCAAGAATCATTTGTGATGAAAAGTTGTTCATCTTCCTTACGATGGCGAAACCTTGATTGTTCGTGGCGAACAAAGCGGAACTAGACTCAGTATCATATCATGCAATAAAATTGAGAAGTATATAAAGAAGGGTTGTTATGCTTTCTTGGAAAATATCATAGAAAAGAAGTCGGATGGGAAACGACTTGAAGATGTACCCGTTTTTAAAGATTTTCCAGAAGTCTTTCCCTAAGACTTGCCTGGACTTCGACCTACTCGCCAGGTAGAATTTCAGATTGACTTAGTGCCAGGAGCTACACTAGTCGCGCGAGCACCTTATCGACTAGCACCATTAGAAGTGCAAAAGTTATCTAACCAATTTCAAGAACTCTTGGACAAAGGATTCATTAGGCCAAGTTCCTCGCCTTGGGGAGCACCGGTCTTGTTTGTGAAAAAGAAGGATGGATCTTTCAGGATGTGTATAGACTAACGAGAGCTAAACAAGCTAACGGTGATGAATCATTACCCACTGCCCAGAATCGATGATTTGTTCGACCAATTGCAAGGCTCTAGTTTTTATTCAAAGGTCCACTTGAGATCAGGTTACCATCAGCTTAGAGTTTGGGAGGATGATGTCCCGAAGACATCATTTAGAACGCGTTATGGTCATTATGAGTTTCAAGTAATGCCGTTTGGATTAAACAACGCACCTGCGGTATTTCTGGATCTCATGAATAGGGTGTGCAAGCAATTTCTGGATAAGTTCATAATTGTATTCATCGACGACATCTTGATTTATTCGAAGAGTGAAGAAGAGAACAGAGAACACCTTAGAACGATCTTAGAACTGCTCAATAAGGAGAAATTGTATGCCAAGTTTTCAAAGTGTGATTTTTGGATTCGAAGAGTACAATTCCTTGGTCATGTCGTTGATAGTCAAGGATTACAGGTTGATCCTACAAAGATCGAGGCAGTTAAAGATTGGGTGACTCCCAAGACTCCTACAGAGATTCGTCAATTCTTAGGACTTGCCGGATATTATAGAAGGTTCATAGAAGGGTTTTCCAAGATAGCTAAACCTTTGACCAAGTTGACACAAAAGAATCAGAAATACGAGTGGGGAAAGAAACAAGATTCCGCATTTCAATTATTGAAGCAGAAGCTTTGCAGCGCTCTGATTTTGGCACTACCCGAAGGGATTGAAAACTTCATGGTATACTGTGACGCATCACATAAAGGACTTGGAGCCGTATTAATGCAGAACGAGAAGGTGATAGCTTACGCTTCTCGACAACTCAATACGCATGAGAAGAATTACACCACTCACGACTTAGAGTTGGGTGCCGAGGTTTTTGCACTCAAGATTTGAAGGCACTACCTTTACGGAACTAAGTCCTTAGTATTTACAGACCACAAGAGCATACAGTATATACTTGATCAGAAGGAACTCAATATGAGGCAGCTTCATTGGTTGGAACTGCTTAGTGATTACGATTGTGAGATTCGATATCACCTGGGAAAAGCCAATGTTATGGCAGATGCCCTTAGCCAGAAAGAACGACTTAAGCCTTTGAGAGTCAGATCATTGGGAATGATGATCATTTCACCTCTACTATCAAGAATCCTCGAGGCTCAAATGGAAGCACTCAAGGAAGAAAATCGGCCAAGTGAGAAACTAGATGGAATACCAGAGAATGCAAATGGCTTTGTAAATAGGGCAGATGGAGTATTATGCTTCAAGGACAGAAGCTGGATACCTCACTATGGCGGGATACAAGAATTGATTATGCACGACTAGCACAAGTCGAAGTACTCCATTCACCCAGGTTCTGATAAGAAGTATCAGGATCTCAAGAGACTTTATTGGTGGCCGAATATGAAAGCAGAAATAGCTACGTATGTTAGCAAATGCCTTACTTGCTCTAAGGTAAAAGCCGAGTACCACAAACCATCAGGATTAATTCAGCAACCAGAGATTCCCCAATGGAAATGGGAACGTATTACAATGGACTTTGTCACTAAACTTCCCAAGACATCAGGCGGTTTCGATGCTATTTGGGTAATCGTAGATCGTCTCACTAAATCAACCCATTTCATCCCAATCAGAGAGACTTATTCTATGGATCAACTTACCAGACTTTACGTCAAGGAAATAATCTCAAAGCACGGTGCACCAATTTCCATTATTTGCGACAAAGATAGTCGCTTTACTTCAAACTTTTGGCAGTCACTACAATATTCATTTGGAACCAAATTAGACATGAGCACTGCCTATCATCCCCAGACCGATGGTCAGAGCGAGACAACGATTCAGACATTGGAAGACATGCTCAGGGCATGTGTGATTGACTTTGGTAATGGTTGGGCTAACCATTTGTCATTGATCGAGTTCTCTTACAACAACAGCTATCATACCAGCATAAAGGCAACACCATTCGAAGCACTCTATGGTCGCAAGTGCCGATCCCCTGTTTGTTGGGCCGAAGTTGGTGATGCACAACTCACTAGTCCGGAGTTGGTTCGCGAAACAACAGAAAAGATAATCCAGATCCGAGAAAGACTCCGAACAGCCAGAAGTCGACATAAAAGTTACGCCGATGTTCGACGCAAACCATTAGAATTCCAGGTTGGAGACAAAGTCATGTTGAAGGTCTCGCCTTGGAAAGGCGTGATATGATTCAGAAAGCGCGGGAAGTTGAACCCGAGATACATTGGGCCATTTACGATTCTGGAAAAGGTCGGTCCAGTGGCATATAGACTTGAGCTTCCGTCAGAGCTAAGCAATGTCCATAACACGTTTCATGTCTCAAACCTCAAGAAGTGTCTTTCGGACGAATCGCTCGTAATTCCATTAGAAGAAATTCAACTCGACGATAAGCTTAATTTCGTGGAGGAACCAGCAGAAATCATGGATCGCGAGGTCAAACAGTTGAAGCAGAGTCGAATTCCTATCGTGAAAGTTCACTGGAATTCTTTAAGAGGTCCCGAGTTTACTTGGGAGCGGGAAGAGCAGATGCGACTCAAATATGCACTTCTTTTCACCGAGTCTACTCTAGAGACCAACACTAGCTGAATTCAGGGACTGAATTCCTTTTAGGGTGAACGACTGTGATAAATTGTAATTTCAGGTCAATTTTCAAATCTCAATAATTTACTATTTATGGATTACTATTCATCATTCACTATTCATCATTTCACTATTCATCATTTTTGAAGTCAGTTTACGACTTTGAGATGTTTTCAAAAATTTTACTATTCATGAAACACTTTTCATTCCCGGAGGGAAATCACTATTCATGGTTATCATTCATCATTTCGTAAACTAGGTTTACGGGTATTCAAATTCGCGTAACCATTATGGTTTAGCTGCGTATTCATGCATCATCATTAAGGACACAATCATATAGACTAGAGTAGTCTACATATCATCAGTAACATCATCATCATATTAGGTCATGCACGGGTTTGTGTGATTTCAATTAACGTATATTTATTTATTTAATAAACGTTACCACTCAGTCATTACTACGAATAATATACCCGACGCTCCTGACTATGGTCCTAATATATTTTCACACTCATTATAATGATATAAGAATTATATTATTAGTTTACCCAGTGTTCTGAAATCAGTTACTATATTTTCCGTCAAAAGCTTATAACCACGTCGGTTTGCGAAATTTGAACACGACAACTATTTGAACACCCGATTCTTGCAAGGAATGTGATTTTATAAATTTTACAACTTCGTCATATTTTATTTTTTCTCGTCAAGATTTATTTCTAGTTAACTCGGTACCCGGTAACACCTAATGCACACTTAAACTAAACTAACACATGTGTTTTTGGGGACAAAGGCTTTAATTAGCCCGCACACTCTTTTTTCTCTTCCATGTTTCTGCCCCCCCCCCCCCCCCCCCAAGCCCCTAAGTCCATGTTACACTTGAGTATGTTGACTGCAATTAAAACTAACTAGATACATATACTTCTAATAATTTAATTACACATACATGTAAACAATAAACTTGCTAAGATATCAAATCCTCTCATCTCATTTCTCTCCTATATGGTTCGGCCAAACATCAAGAACAAGCAAGAATCCATAAAAATTTCAAGATCAAGCAACTTTCATGCTCTATTAGTGTTACAAGTTAAGGTTTTGAAATAAAAAACCTCAAAGTTACTTAAGTTTTTGCTCCAAAACTCATCAATATTTCAAGTAAGTATCTAAATAAATTTCAATACTTTTTTATCTTCCATTTACTATATTTTTATGTTCTAGTAGTAGATCATGCAAATATACATATGTTAGATACCACTTAATGTTTATTTTTCTCTCTAAAATGGATATAAACAATTTTATTAGCAATCCCATGAGATTCACCATTTTTGGTGAAGACTAGAAACCCATTTCACCCCAAGAAGGTGAATGGTAGGTTTAGACTAGTTGTGGTGTTGATTGGAAGTGATATATTCAAGCCTTGAACCATGAAATTGATTTTTACAACATATAGAAAAGGTGCTGTCTGTTTTTGTGAAATCTGGAAAAATCAGTAGGTCATGGACTATTTTGGCCTAAATATTTAGAAAATACTTTCAAAAACGAAACCGTGGCCGCCGGAATGAGCAAAAACGAGCTTACGACGAGAAAGTTACGCTAATTCTAAGTTTGACGACGAAAACTATTTTTCTAAAAATTACGTGCTGTTACATGAATTTCGACGGGTAAAATGAGGCGTTGGACGTGATCTAGACGAGCCGACACACCAAGAATCTATTAGTTAGATGTAACACGAAGCCGTGGTTAAAGAACGTAGAAAACGAGCTTATAACGACCAAGATACGAGCGTTTAAAAACCAACGAATACTAAACATTTTTATCAGCATCTAATAGAAAAACATTTCTAAGTCTAAAACAGTTTTTGCAAGTAACCATGTTGAGAGCCGTTTCTCTCATTGATCGAGACGCATATGGACAAAATGTCAATGCTACGACTTCCGGATATTGTTACAAGGTTTCTAAAAGCGCCGAGCTTATTTCCTAACACTCAACGTACACCATTTTATGGCTAGTTTTGCGAGACCGTTTAGTCATTTTTATAAGATGTGAAAAATGCTAATTTATGACGGAAAACTCTATTTTTCCAATAATTCACCAAACGACGATCGTGGGATATCGTTGCAACTTATTTACACGAAAGGTGTTTTATAACTTAACGAGACGTCAAAAATGGATTTGCGACGAAAAACGTTATTTTCAAATTTCACAAGTGGTATCGATAACATACGTATTTGCATGTGTAGCATAAATTCATGACTTACATTAGATCATATCATTCATATTAGGTTGTGGTTAGAGTCCGAGCCTCATTTCAGTATATCCATTATTGTCATTTTTTCTATCGCATCAGGTGAGTTTTCATAGCCCCATTTTCAAGTGATTATTTAATTTCTAAACTCTCGGGGGAGAATACATTGCACCATTTTTACATACGGACCAAAGTATTAAACCCATTTACATTGCTTAAGTTACATCATTGTCCAGATTAAAGTCCTCTATTATTATCATGAACCGTTAATTGTGAGCAAGCGAGGGTGAGTGGATAGATCTATTGAGGGTGACTCCTCCGTCCGGGTTGGTCGCTCCAACTTGTCAAACGAACGCATTTCATTTAAATCATATTAGAGTGACTGGCAAAACAGTCAGATGGGGCATTTCATTTCAGTCTAGCTTCGGGGTAATGAGCTTAAGGGCTAATGTATTATTTTATGTGACATTTTTGTCATTCACTTTATACTTGTGGTTACCGTAGAAACATTTCATTTACATAAACCTATGAATCTCACCAGCATTATTGTTGACTATTTTTAGCAATGTATTTTCAGGTAATTAAGGTAATCGCATCATGGCCTGCATATGGACCTATTTTGGAGTCGCGGTGACGACGCGTCTCACTGTATTTATATGCACTTTGAATTATCGTTTGGTTTTGTAATGACTTATTTCCGCAAACTTGAAACACCTTTTGGGACCTAACTTTTGTAACTCTGAATGTTTTAATCAATCAAATGATGTATTTTTAAAAGACATTTTAGGTCGTTCAATATAACTGTAACTGTGATGCTATGATCAGTCATTCCGTCAAGTGTTCCATTCCGCTGCAAGTCATGTATTTGGGGGTGTGACAGATTGGCATCAGAGCTAAGGTTATAGCGAACTAGGTTTTCCATGATACCCTAGACTATAACCACATCATCATAGCATATTATCATTTCATCATAAGTGCATATTCATTTTACATGTGGTTCCATACATACATCATTTTATCATAACCCGCATAATGTAAGTGGTTATTTACTTTATTTCATGTCGATTGTCACAGAGATGTCTTCAGACACCCAACCCAACATCATTTCATCAGACTCTGACACAGACGAGGTCTCATCACCACCCACTATAGTACTAGAGTCAGTCGTCTCATCACCACCTACCATTGTTTTATCATCAGTGGACCCTACACCTAACTCATCACCTGTACCATTTGAGGCTGAGACCGAACCCTTCGAGGAGGGAGAAGTCGCACCCACACCACCCTTGTCACCAGTGATCCTCCGTGGGCCTAGAGTTGTTCCTGTCATTCAGCCATGACAACATATACCTCATGGACGGGTATACCGACTACGTCCGGATGGACAGCGCATGAAGCGCACTGCTGCGAAGTGAGTTCGTCCTATTGTTAGATCACCAGCTGCATATGTATCATTATCACCACCATCATCACTTACCCTTACCACCAGTGTTCGTTCCAGAGCATTTACTCCATCTTATCCACTCAGAAGCCGCTTGACAGCGCGGAGGAGTGTAGAATTCCGTACACCATCACCATCATCATCACTACCATCTCTATCATCATTATCCCCATCCTTACCATCCTTACCACCATCTGGAGCACCATCAGCACCATCGCATCCCAGACCCATATCTTACTTGCCGCTTAAGAAGCGTGCACGACTTGACTCATCATCGCCAGCTACTACAGAGACATCAGAGACTGCACGACCTAGGAGGTTTGAGGTTGGTGAGAGTTCCTGAGCTGCTGCCGCTAGACAGCCTACTGCTTCTACACTTGAGACACGATTAGACCAGCAACAGGAGTAGATTGATAGAGCATTAGGTCAGTTGGAGGAGATTCAGTGAGCCGAGTTGAGGCTATGGAGGAGGAGATTGAGGGATTGGTGTTAGGCAGGGTTTCCATCGATGTATCATATCAGGGATTGGAGAGCAGGGATGCTGCTACTCAGCCTAGTATTCAGCATCTGGAGGAGATTGTGGTCACTATGGATAGAGAGATTCGAGAGCTTCGACTTTGATTAGGTGGGGCACCAGGAGGTGCCTATATTAGACTCTTATCATGTAGCTTGTACTATTATTATCCTAGTCCCGGGGTGTGGGACATAGTTTAAAGAACTTGTTGTCTTTTGGTTGTTATACAAACAAAATGTATCAAGTGTGACTCTACTATGTAGGAATGGTTGTGCTATTTATGATATCGGCCTACATCGACCAAATTTTCATGTATTATATTCATGTGCGTTGTGATTATATTTATGATATTTCGTGGTTGTTTCTCGTTGTGATTTCATAGTATTTATACATGTTGTGGTTGTATATACATGTTGTGGTTGTATATATTGTGTATGATGATCGTTTCTATTGTGAGTTCTCATTGTTGTTATCTTCTGTGATTATGAAGAGTTATGCCACCAAAAAGATCTACTTCAGCGATGACACCAGCTGAGATCAGAAAGCTTGTTGCCGACAGTATAGAGGCAACACTAGTTGCTGAAAGAGAGGCCATAGTTGCACCGGTGCAGAAGTCGCTTCTCTGGCAGAAACAACAGAAGCTGCCGGGATGGCTGCTAATGGTACTTCAAGAGTGGTGATCCCACTAAATTCAAAGGTACTGAAGGAGCCATGCTATGATTCGTTGGTTCGAGAAGATAGAATTTTTATTTCTTCTATGCAATCTTCCAGAGGAGTACAAGGTAAAGTTCGTTACCAATACACTAATTGAGGAAGCCATGTCATGGTGGAAATCTTATGCAAAGCCCATGGGAATGGAAAACGCTCACAAGCTCACGTGGGAAGAATTCAAGAAGTTACTGTCTAAGAAGTTTTGTCCACGCACCGAGGTGAAGAATTTGGAAACAGAGTTTTATGAGTTGGTGACTACAGGTAATGAGATTGAAGTGTACATCAGGAGATTTCAAGAGTTGGCCGCGTTATGTCCAACTATGGTTCCAGATAATGAGAAGTTGTTGGAAAACTTCATTGGAGGGCTACCACACAGCATCCGTGGGGATGTGACTTCTTTTGACCCACAAACATTGGATGAAGCAATCAGAATATCTCAGAAACTCATGGCTCAGGTAGTAAAGAAGGGAACTACTGCCAACAGCAACAACAACAATAACCGCAATAACTACAACAACAACTCCAACAACTACCGAAACAACAACAACTATAAAAGCAACCGAAACAATTCCAACAATAACAACAACAAAAACAAGAGGATTTGGGACAACAATCAGAGTAGCAATACTACTCAACAACCACCCAAGAGACAAGAAACTGCTAAAGCCTATGCTGCAGGCCAAGTTGAAAAGAAAGGTTATAATGGTACCTTACCTAAGTGCAACAAGTATCAAAGTCATCATAACCATGGGAATTGGCCTAATCCGTGTGGTAACTGTAAGAAGGTTGGTCATTCGACCATAGATTGCAAGATTCCGATTGTGGCTGATAATCAGAGACCCCCAGTGACATGTTTTGGTTATGGAGAAGTAGGACACTTCAAGAATAAATGTCCAAAAGGGAAGAATCAGGGAAACGGGAACCAAGGTGGAACAGCTAGAGGAAGAGCTTATGTTATGGGAGGAGAAGACGTCAAGGAGGACCCGAGTGTCGTTACGCGTACGTTCCTCATCAATAATCGTTATGCATCCATTTAATTTGATTTAGGAGCCGATAGAAGTTTTGTTTCCACAATATTTACACCTTTACTCAACATTAAACCAACCACACTAGACACTCCTTACCACATCGAACTAGCTAACGGTTCTTTAGTTGGCACCAACACGATCATCCGTGGTTGCACTCTCAATTTTCTAAATCACCCATTCAATATAGACATCATCTTCCTTACGATGGCGAAACCTTGATTGTTCGTGGCGAACAAAGCGGAACTAGACTCAGTATCATATCATGCATTAAAACCAAGAAGTATATAAAGAAGGGTTGTTATGCTTTCTTGGCACATATAACAGAAAAGAAGTCGGATGAGAAATGACTTGAAGTAACCATGTTGAGAGCTGTTTCTCTCATTGATCGAGACGCGTATGTACAAAATGTCAATGCTACGACTTCAAGATATTGTTACAAGGTATCTAAAAGCGCCGAGCTTATTTCCTAACACTCAACGTACACCATTTTATGGCTAGTTTTGCGATGCCATTTAGTCATTTTTGTAAGATGTGAAAAATGCTAATTTACGATGGAAAACTCTATTTTTCCAATAATTCACCAAACAACGATCGTGGGATATCTTTGCAACATATTTACATGAAAAGTGTTTTATAACTTAACGAGACGTCAAAAATGGAATTTCGACGATAAACGTTATTTTCAAATTTCACAAGTGGTATCGATAACATACGTATTTGCATATGTAGCATAAATTCATGACTTACATTAGATCGTATCATTCATATTAGGTTGCGGTTAGAGACCGAGCCTCATTTCAGCATATCCATTATTGTCATTGTTACTATCGCATCAGGTGAGTTTTCATAGCCCCCTTTTCAATTGATTATTTAATTTCTAAACTCTCGGGGGAGAATACATTGCACCATTTTTACATATGGAGCAAAGTATCAAACTCATATAAATTGCTTAAGTTACATCATTGCCCAGGTTAAAGTTCCCTATTATTATCATGAACCGTTAATTATGAGCAAGCGAGGGTGAGTGGATAGATCTATTGAGGGTGACTCCTCCGTCCGGGTTGGTCGCTCCAACTTGTCAAACGGACGCATTTCATTTAAATCATATTAGAGTGACTGGCAAAACACTCAGATGGGGCATTTCATTTCAGTCTAGCTTCGGGGTCATGAGCTTAAGGGCTAATGTATTATTTTATGTTACATTTTTGTCATTCACTTTATACTTGTGGTTACTGTAGAAACATTTCATTTACATAAACCTATGAATCTCACCAGCAATATTGTTGACCATTTTTAGCAATGTATTTTCAGGTAATTAAGGTAATCGCATCATCGCCTGCATATGGACCTATTTTGGAGTCGCGGTGAAGACGCGTCTCAGTGTATTTATATGCACTTTGAATTATCGTTTGGTTTTGTACTGACTTATTTCAGCAAACTTGAAACACCTTTTGGGACCTAACTTTTGTAATTCTGAATGTTTTAATCAATCAAACGATGTATTTTTAAACGGCACTTTAGGTTATTCAATATAACTGTAACTGTGATGCTATGATCAGTCATGCCCTCAAGTGTTTCATTCCGCTGCAAGTCATGTATTTGGGAGTGTGACACCAGTGGTATGAACAGTACCCGATGAACAGTCTTCTGGTGAATAGTGTTTCAGAATTTTTTTTAATTTTACAAACCCTAGAATTCGACATGTATAAATAAACACATAACAATTATTTATTTTTTTACGTGTTTCGGTAATTAATTACACATTAAACTGGCTCTGATACCACTGTTGGAATTATATAACATGACTAATCGTAAATATAAACAATAAATATCAAGTACACATGCGGAAGCGTATAAGATCATATAACATATAAATTAATTAACCTAATTAAATAGTAAGCGTACCTTTTGATTCTAGCCAAACACGAATCAATTCTTTAATACAATGATCAAGAACCCTAGTTAGGGTTTATAAGGATTACACGAATTGCCCCTTACCATTTTTGCAATTCAATCCAAGATACAATCAATAGTGTGATTGTACCACGTCATTGTACACACGTACTATAACGAATTAAAGTTATGCTAGTAAACTAACAAAAATAAAACCAAACACTTTGCTTTGAAAAAAAAATCAATCGAATCCCTAAGAGGGTGTTTGTTTCGATCGACCCAAAAGAAAGAAAACAAGAAAACAAATTTGGGGATAATTGTGTGTACAAGAGAGATCTAAAACCAATGACCCTTGATTTGTTTATATAATGTAAGAAACTTGGAGGACAAGTTGGTGTAGGATTGGGCTAGTCCAATCCCCCACCGATCGGCCAAGCATCCCAAAGAGGGATCCGAAACCTTCTCGACTTTCTAATTATTTACTCTAATTCTTTCCTTTTATTAGTTAACGGTCATTAGTCATTATCTGTTAAATACTAACGGTCATTACATATTTGTGTAATAAATAATTAAATATAAGTTTTTATATATAATTATTATTCTTTAATTCCCATACTTAAAGTGTGCAATCCCGTGGCCTTGAGTTTGATCCTAACATACGACTACTAAATTATGTCCACAAAACTAACATGAACATGTGTCATCACTTTCTGCCTCGCAAATCGAACATTATTAGAAACATCAACCACCGAACGAAAGTAACGAAATGACACAGATTTGAAGTTGATAACAATATGGTAACACCATAGGATTGTAGAAACTAGAAGGGGGTTGATTAGTTTCACCGTTTATAATTACTTTTTAAAACTTTTAGTTCCTTTCTAAAAAACCATTTGATTCAAAGTTTTGTGATATCTATCTAATTTATATGAACCACAATAATAATATGTAAAGTAAAGACCAGAGATAAAGGAAGAAGACAACCAAACCGAGACACGAAGATTTATAGTGGTTCGGCACGAAGCTCAATCTTCGCGCTACTCCACTCCTCGAGTACCACACTCAAGAGTTCACAATCACTATGTACACACAGTTCCTTTAGGCGGAGCAAACCTTACACCAAATCTTACACCAGTTTAATGACACTAAGCGGAATGTTGAGTGCTAATCCAAGCTAGAACCAATCTTCACAAAGCCCACATGGCTACACGAACAAGCATCTTTTGACCACTGGGATTTACACACAATCCAAGTCTTCACACGGACGATCACCCCTTCCTAATATTCACACAGACGATCCCCCCGTCCACTTGAATCTTCACCCAATCCAAGTCTTCACGGACCTTCACCCGGTCCTTGTCTTCACGTGCGGACTCGCACCAAGTCCAAGTCTTCACACACAGACCCACGAACTAACACAAAGTCCTAATCTAGATACACCACTTTACGGACTTACACTTTTTTCGTATTTATTCTAACACACCTAATAACGATTCACACACAAGTCGGTTAGACAAATTTAAAATATACACAAAAGAGAGAGTTTGGGGGAAGAATAGAATCGTAACATAAGATACGTGTGTGTGTGATGACTATAACACTTCGTTGATGAATAAGAGTGTTCTTCTCTTGAACTTTGATATAGAGGGTAATGGGATCACTTATAAACACATATCGACGCATTATGGTGATCAAGGAAAGGAGGAAGAAAGAACATAATGTTTTTGTGCAAAGAGGCTTGTTTCTCTGAGTAAAATAGTGTTGTATTTATACGCACCAGAAGGAGTGGGGGACGGTCCTTCAAAACACTGGACGGTCCCATATATATAAGTAGGGGTGTTGTTGGGTCCATTCAATACCCAAGCATCCTGAAACAAAGATTTGAATACAAATTAGCCCAAGTGTCAAACAACCTTAAACACTCTCAGGTCACTGAGTGAACAGTCACTTAGTGAGTTATCTTCAGGATGCTTAGGACGAGTCTAAGAAGAAGGATTCACCATTCAGTGAGGCAGAACTCCCTATGTGTCACCTAACCAAAGAAGAAGATAATGGGTTCAGTGAGTGATGAAAATAGCTCACTGAACCCGAGTCTCCTCAACAACTATAAAGAATGAAGTTGAAGACTGAAGACCAAGACTGAAGAACCTGAAATCTGAAAGAAAGGCGGGACAAGGCGGGAAGAGTTTGAAAAGATAAGGAGAAGTCCTTATCAGGCCAAACTTAAACTTTCCCTGAAAGGCTTGAGAACAAGAGCAATGTCATCCCTGTTACTCAGAAAGCATATTTGTCTTATACCCAAAATAGGTTCTTGTAACAGGGACAAAATACATAAGTATTTTTTCCTGATTAGTTAGGTCATTTCTTTTGTCTTTTTAGTCACGGGTGCTCTTTTATACTTGTGTATAAATAGGATCATAAGGGAGAAAAGTGGACAAGTTTTGTGCACTTAATGCTTAGACATTCACAAAACCACTTTTCTTCCCTAAAGAGCAACCAAGTCCCTGAGATAGCTCAGTGGTTCATTCATAGTTTCCACTTAAGCATAGCTTAAGTTTAGTGAGGAGAACATACCATACTTTGTCATTTCAATCCCAAGTGTTTTTTTGGCGAACACTTGGGTATAGATTTTTTTGATTAACTTATAATAAGAATTTAAATGTTGAAAAACTCTTGTGTTTATCTTTTAAGTTTTACTTATTTTGCTTTGTTACTCAATACATTACTCAGTCATGGAACATGATTAGCTTAACTTTGTAGTTAATCCTAGTTGTGTAACGGGAACAACAAGGGGTATCAGAGCCTCTGGTTTATAAAATCTTTTCAAAACTAAAGAGTGCTCAAAAGGTTTTTAAAACCAAGATCCTACCATGACTGATATTAATGTGCCCCAGCTAGTTGACAAAAAAGGAGGAAGCTACTCAGCTGTTGCTCCCAGACTAGAAGCTGGAAAATTTAGCAAGTGGAAAAAGCGTATGCTTTGCTACTTGACTGGTATGGAACCATACTACATCACATGTATCAATGAAGGTCCCTTTGTCCCTAAGACTGCTGAAGGGTTACCTAAACCTGAAGCTCAATGGACCATTGATGAGAGAAGGGTGGTTAACCAAGACCAACGCCTGAAAAGCATCATTATATCTTTTCTTCCTGACGATACAATGGAATCATTCATTAACTGTACAACAGCCAAACAAACTTGGATTGACTTGGTTCATAGCTTTGATGGATCCTCAGATACCAAGGAAAACAAGATTATGGGCCAAAGACTCTGAAAGTCTCTCTTAGACCTATGCCAGATATAAAACCTTAATAAATGAACTATCAAATGATGGTGTAGTTTTGTCTAAGCATGAAATCAATGTTGGCTTTCTCAACAGTCTCCCTGAGAAGTGGTTAAACTTCTCTTAGGGCCTCAGGAATGGTAACCACATTTAGACCCTTGAGCTCCCTGAGATCTATGGGAAGTTTGTCTATGAGGGCAACTTAATCTCTAGGAGATACCCTGACTCAAAGAAAGCTCTTAAGACCAAAAAGGCCCTGACAACCATACCCATATCAACAGCCTTTTATTCTAGTGGTGTTGTGCAGGATTTCCAAGAGAATTCTGATGATGTGGCTGATGAGAGAACAAGTGAGGAGTACCTTAATGATTTACACTTAGAATTTCAAGAAAGGGCACTCCTTGCTAATTCAAAAAGGTTCATTAAAAGAAATCAGTCAAATTTTCAAAAGAAAAAGCAAATGAAACCACTGAATGTTTCAAATGTGGTAAAAAGGGTCATTTTAGAAAAGTCTGTTTTTCTAAAACCACCTCAGAACCCTCTTATAAATTCTCTGGTAATAGTTCTTCTTCAAGAACTAGCATGTTTCAACAAAAAATGCTTCAGTCTACTCAACATTTTCAAAACAAAACTGTTCAAAATGGTCAAAAATACTTTGAAGCTAAATATAGAAAAGCTAAAGTTAAACTTGCTCTCCTTGAGGCCAATCCCTTAATGTCTCATGCAGCTCAAACTTCTAAACCTGTTCAAACAAAGAACAAGGTTCTTGTAGCTGAAGCCTATGACTGTGACCGGATCTAAACACACGAGTTATGTTGGAGATACTTTGAGTATATTCTTGACTGCACACAGAATTTACTATCAAGTACTTAGAAAAATTCTTGTTTGGTGATTGTATGTGATTGTATGAATGTAACAATAAAGATAATTGCACACAGTTTAACCAAAAGAATAGCTTTGATATATTATGAGTATTACAATGAAATCGTAAAAGCTATATCAATAATGATATGTAAACCTTAACCTAGGATCTCCTTTTAGAGGAAAAGGAGTCCTTTACAAGTAAAAAATCTACCGTATAAACCTAACTTTATAAGATATACATTAAATCTTTTCTATATATATCATCACACAGTTTCATCTTAATCTTTTAAGCAGTACTAACTCTTCTTATCAACAGTACCAACTGTTGATGTATTCTTTAGCAACACTTCAACCGTACTAACTTATACAAAACTATACCAACTGCTTAATTTAATTCCCAACAATCCTCCCATAAACTTATGATTTCTATGCAAATGATGAACTCAAATAAGTACATTTTATTATCATCATTTATCCTATTTATTTAAATTGTTTTATTATGTTATCTATGAGAATCGATACATTAATGTTTACTTTACTAATTCTCAGGTAAAAACAAGCATTATGTGAAACTTGGCGATTTTGGACTAATTATGGAGCAAAACAAGCGAGATGTTAAAAGTCTACTGAAATCCAGAAGATGCGTCATATCTCACTCAACAGATACAACGCAATATCATACTTAGATGAATTCGAAGACCATTGCCTGACTTTGAAGAATGCGCCGCATGCAATTCTGTCATGCGCCGCATATGAAAATTTGGTCAAAGAAGAAGATCAAGCTCGTTCTACTCCAGATACGCCGCAATATACTTCTAACATACAGCGTATCACTATCAAGATTTCACAAGTTACAATCCAAGTACATGCGCCGCATACAAAGACCAAGTTACGCCGCATCTGAAGACGGTGTACGAATATTCCAGAATATATTAATCTTGGACCCCACGCGAAGTTAAGTTAATGCGCCGCATCTATCAACTCGATGCGCCGCATCTATCCCTGAGACAGAAACTATAAATACCCCAAGGACAGACGAATTTGAGAGCTCTCTCAGACATATAGAGACCGAAGACCATATAACCCTAGAGCCGAATTCAGACGACCAAGCAGCACAAGACACACCTCAAACAAAGATACAAGAGCTATAAGAAGGTCCTCCATGTATTCAATTCATTAAGTAGTTTTGTTTTATTGTATTAGTACGCTTTAATTCATCAGGATTGATGGGCTTGTGTCATGTGACTACGGAAGATCATGCACTCCCCTTAATATTGTTTTCCCATTAATTAAAGTTTATATGTTGATGTCTTTGGTGACTTTTATTAGTGCATTGATAACCTCTGTGTCTAGCTGAGTCTTGCTTGGGTCGCCATGCCCCTTTGATATGTGTCATTTTACACATATCTTTTCGTCCAATTTTCGAGTCAAAACAACCAAAAACACTTTAAAACGATCAAATAATGTTAAAAATATATTTGAGATGTGTTTTTGTGTATTCCATATGCAAAATGATTGAAAACGATTGAAAAACAAATAAAATTTGCAAATGGCAAGTCTAGTCCCTCAAGCTTGAAAAAAAATAAAAAAAAATAATAATAACAAAAAAAAAAAAAAATTTGGTCCCTTGGAATATTTTGGTGAAATGACAACTCAGGCCCCTGCAGTTTCATGATTTACAAATATGGTCCTTGTGTTTTGAATTAAATTACCCTTACTAACCACAACCGGATCCACATAAAAGCTTAAACCCAGCCCACTCTCCCATTACACTCACCAGCCCACCACTAAATTAAACCCACCGGATCCACCACTCAAACCCGACCCATCCACCCTTCTAATAACAATACGGGGTCACAAGAATAGTCAAATCCCCCAAATGCAATGGTCAAAATCCCTAAGATAACATCCCACACTTCATCAGCCTTGTCTTCTTCCTCCCTTCCGCCAAGAACAATCACGGGACACAACCAAACAAACCTCCACTCCCCAAACTTTCACCATTTTTCCACTTCTCTTCTCCCCAACACCAAAACCCTTCCCCTTATACCTCCCCATCAGCCACCTCACCTATCCGTGTGAGTTAGTGGGTGCTAAGACCAAGATTGAGGGCTGTGATCATTTTTATTTAATCCAACGGTGGGGAAAGTCAGCAAAGAAGCACAAGTATTATTTTGTGAAGATTCCTCTCACAAGAGAAACACAAAAGGAGGACCGAAGTATTTTTTTTTTTTTTTTTTTTTAGTAGTATAAATAGAGTAGGAGGTTATTGTAATAACCAGGATTAATTTTAGCTTTAAATTAGGTATGTTTTTATTTTTCGTTAAGCAGTATGTTTATGTTAGCATTTTTAAGGTATTTGTAATTTTCCGTTGATTTAGTTGTAATACGTACTCTTTATTTAATATAAGTCAGATTTTATCCTATATTGTTTTTTCTTAGCTTATTGTTGAACTGAGTAATGTCTGTTTATTGATTTCCTTTTGCTGCTTATGAATCAGTAGTGAGTTTAGTAGTGTAACTTTAGTTTGAGATTGGATTTAGATCGTTTATCGTTTATTGTTTGTGCTTTTATCGGTTAGAGTTTGAGTTTATTTTATATGGCTAGTTTATTGTTTATGTTTGAGCTTATTATTAGCTGGGCTGTTTAATGTTTGGTTTGGAGTTGGAATAAGCTGAGTTTCTGGATAGTGTTATTCCCCAGCTCACCTGTCTAGTGTATTTTTCTTGAGATTTTAGAATAAACTTTTAGTAGCTTTTCACAAGCTTGAAAGTCACTAGTTTTGCCCTGCACCTAAGTTAGAACAGCAGACTTTTAGTTCTTTTTGCTTATTTGATTTAGTTTCATTGCTTATCTAATTGTTACTTCTACTTTTCCTGTTTGCTTTAGACTTATTTTTTGTTAGCTTATTTCATCTCAGTCCTTATTTACAGCTTTTCCTAGCTTAATTTCTTTCTCAAAACTAGTTTAAACTTGTTTTCATATAAATAACCAACTGTCAGCTTTTCCACCGTATTTTTCAGCTTATTTTTGGTTTCTAAAAATATTTTCTTTTCAAAAGCTGTTTTTATTCATTAGCTGGTTAAGTTTTATTAATAAAAAGTAAAAATAAATAATAGTTTCAAAAAGGTCTTGACTGGGATTCGAACCCCAGTCATTCAGGAAGCAACACAGCAAACCAACCATCTGCTCTAAAGTTTACTATTAGATAATATTTGCAATAGTTTTCTTTTAAACTTGTTTTTTATTTCAGTTTAGAAATTTAAAATAGTTTAAATAGTTTTTAAATTATAAAAAATTATTTAAAAGTCAAAAAAAAATATTTTTCTTTTTTTTTTCCAAAATTCTCTTTTATCGTTTAGAACTTAGGAAAATTAATTTGATACCCGTAGGATTAATGATTTTTAGATTTAACGTTTTAGTTTAGCACGTTTACGTTTTTAATTGCGTTAATTGTTTTTAGTTGTATTTTTATTTCCTAGCCTATTTATTGTTTTACGTAGTTGTAATCCAAATCCAAAATCTCTCAAATTTTTATATCTCAAACACGATTCACAAACCCGATTGCACAAATTCCATTCAACTCTCATCGGGGATAACGAACCGGGTCACACATACTTCACTTGTGTTTCCTTGGAAATAAATATGACTTGATTTTAACAGATCACCCTTCCTCGCCTATTTATTAGAGACGCTTGAATAAATAGGATAGACATACGTAATCATTAAGGGTTTACTCGCTGATAAGATTAGACCCAACGAGTAAGGTTTAATTATATACACTTCATATCAAACTAGCAATAAAACAAGTGAAAAGCTACTTAATTATCAAGACTGGTCTTCTTGTTGTCTCAAGTATCTATCTGTGTACGTGTGTGCTAATTGCTGATTCGTGATCATTAGTTTAGTTTTCAATTTAATTATAACCAAACCGTGCCAGTCTCTCAGGCTGAACCCCCTTGCGTTAGATTAGGTTGTATAGCAAACTTAGGATATTAAAATACTGATTAGAATAACTAGATAATACGTTCCACTCTTAGTGATCGACACTCTACTTAGCATTATATTCCACTCTTGAAAACTTAAAATGTTAATGACTCACAATCCTAATTGCAAGTATTCTAGACATGATTCCTCTTAAACCTACTTAATCTAATAGGAACAAGGTTTGAACCAAAATATGTGATTTAAGTGGGTTTATGCAACTCCTATGTTTAAGGGAATCATACATTGTCTAATCCTAATACTAACTTTATAAAGACTCAATTAAAATTGAAAAACCCCCAATTCAATTTTTATGTATGAACAAACCCTAGACTCAAAATTAAAGAAAATTAGAGTGAAATGACTTACAATTTATGTTGAAAAAGTGTAAGTGGTTGATGATCTTGAAAATCAATGTCTTGAATATGAACTTGAAAGGGTGTAATTGAATTTTGGGTTGTGAGGTTTGGTTTTGGCAGCAATGGGGAAAGTTGGGAAAGTTTAAAAGTGAATAAAGTAAGAAGAGAGGACTGAAATACGGGCATTGTCAGATACACGGTTGCACGGTATCGTTAAATTTAACGGTGCCGTGATCTGCTGGGATGAATTTTCATCCCATTTTGATTTATGACGAATAAGTCTCTCTGTTTTAGTGAGACTTTTTGACAAGAGGAAAGGATTTATACCTAATAAATTATTTTGACAAGGGGAACCTAGTCTAGACAAAAGAATATAACTTCAAAGAGTCATGAGACGAGACACACGAGATGACTTCAATATTTCCCGTGAAATATTTTAAATAGTCATGAGATTTATGGAATATGTTCCATCATTCCTAGACCTAGACGAAGATATTTGAAGGATTCTCTTTCGAGAGGTTTGGTTTGGATGTCGGCGATATTATCTTGAGAAGGAACTTTCTCAATAGAAATGTTTCCTTTTTGAACGTTATCGCGAAGGAAGTGGTGACAGATTTCGATGTGTTTAGTACGAGAGTGTTGAACGGGGTTTTTGCTCAAGTCAATAGCACCTTTATTATCACACATAATTGGGATGTCAACTAGATGGATGTTATAGTCAATAAGAGCTTGTTTCATCCATAGTGCTTGTTGACATGCCTTTCCGGCGCTTACGTACTCAGCTTCGATCGTGGAGATAGCAAGAGCCGTTTGTTTCTTGGAGAACCAAGAAGTTAGACAACAACCCATGTAGGTACAAACGTCACTCGTACTTTTTTGATCCACATAATCTCCCGCATGATCAGAGTTGGCATAGGCAACAGTTTCTACACCGGTCCCCTTGGGATAGAATAATCCCAAGTGTATAGTGCCTTTAATGTATCGAAAGATACGCTTAACCGCTTCAAGGTGAGAGGTTTTGGGATCCTCTTGGAAGCGAGCACAAAGGCAGTCACTAAACATGATATCGGGCCTACTTGCTGTGAGGTATAATAAACTTCCTATCATACCTCTATACTTAGTGCTATCCACGGACTCACTTTCTTCATCTATCGTGAGTTTGATTTTCGTGGACATGGGGGTTTTCATGGGCTTAGACTCTTCTTAACTAAATTTCTTAAGCATCTCCTTACTATACCTAGATTGATTAAAGAAGATACCATCTTCCATTTGTTTTATTTGTAGACCAAGGAAGAAATTTAATTCGCCCATCATGCTCATCTCAAACTCGTCACGCATGATCTTAGAGAAATCATCGCACAGTTCTGGACAAGTTGAGCCAAATATGATGTCGTCGACATATATTTGAACAATGATGAGATTTGAATCACGTTTCTTTGTGAAAAGTGTGTTGTTAACCATTTAGGAATGCACTTTTCACATCCATTTGGTATAACTTAAAGTCTAAGGCGCAAGCATAGGCAAGGAGTATTCTAATTGACTCTAATCTAGCTACGGGTGCATAAGTTTCATCGTAATCTATTCCTTCTTGTTGGTTATAGCCTTGTGCTACTAACCTTGCCTTATTCCTAGTTACGACGCCATTTTCGTCGAGTTTATTCCTAAACACCCACTTAGTTCCTATGAGGGTTTGATTCTTAGGTGGAGGTACTAAATCCAAAAATTGGTTTGCGGTGAATTGATTAAGCTCCTCTTGCATGGCAACTACCCAGCTTTCATCGTTAATCGCTTCACCGACATTCTTAGGTTCTACGGTTGATATAAAACAAAAGAAATTACTTTTGTTTTGAGCTTGTGACCTAAGGGTTCTTTGGTTTAGGTTTCCTATGACATTTTCAATAGGATGGTTCTTGGATTCCTTAATGTTGACAACCTCGTCAACTTCAACTATTTCATCCTCAATGTCATCTTCTAAGGATTTCTTGCCATTAACCCTAATGGCTTTATCCTCATCTAAGTCATCATCCACCAAGGGTGATGTCTTAGTTGGTGGAGGACTTTCATCGAATGTCACGTTGAGTGACTCTTCGACTTTTATTGTTTCCTTGTTTAGGACAACATAGGCTTTACTATTTTGGGAGTAACCTAGGAAAACACCTTCGTAAGACTTTGGGTCAAACTTGGTGAGGTAGTCTTTAGTGTTAAGTATGAAACACTTGCTTCCAAACACTCTAAAGTAATCAAGAGTAGGTTTTCTACCTTTCATGATTTCATATGGTGTTTTTCCAAAGATAGGTCTAATTAGAATCCTATTAAGTATGTAAGTTGAGGTGTCCACTGCATTACACCAAAACTTTTGCGGAATTGATTGTTCATTCATAATTGTTCTACTCATCTCTTGTAGAGTACGATTTTTCTGCTCAACTACCCCATTTAATTGTGGAGTGCGTGGAGCTGAGAAATTATGTGTAATACCATTAGCATCACAATATACTCCAAATTGCACTTCATTATCAAATTCCCGACCATGATCCGTCCTAATAGAAACTATTGTACACCCTAGTTGATTTTGGACTTTCTTACTAAAGATTTCGAATTCCTCAAAAGCTTGTGTCTTATTCTTAAGAAATCTAGTCCAAGTATACCTAGAGTAGTCATCAACTATTACTAAGGTGTAGTAATTTCCTTCGTAGCTTCGTACGGCGGATGGACCAAATAAGTCCATATGAAGTAGTTCTAGGCATCTAGAGGTCGAGACCATATTCTTAGCTTTGTGACTAGAATGAGCTTGTTTTCCAACTTTACAAGCGTCACAAAAGTGTTTATCAAACTTAATCTTAGGTAGGTTTCTAACTAGTTCCTTAGACGCCAATGATTTTATCAATCGCATATTGGCGTGACCTAATCTCCTATGCCATAGGGTGGAATTATCATCTATGGTTGCTAAGCAAATCTTATCCTGAGGCTTATTTCCTATTTTTATAACAAATAATGATCTCACTACCCTCTTCAGAGAAAATAACTCTATACTTATTGTCTACCATTTGACTAATGCTAAGCAAGTTAAATCCTAAGTTATCTACATGCTCAACATTTCTAATAGTGAGGGAGTTTTGAGTAATCGTACATTTGCCTATTATGTTTCCCTTAAGTTTACTACCGAAAGTGACATTACCTTCGTTGAATGCCTTGTATGATGAGAATAGACTTCGGTTACCCGTCATATTATTAGTACATCCACTATCCTTGAACCATTCGTCAGGCTCCAAGTCGATTCCCAAGCATATCTATTGAATAAGACAAACATTATAACATTTGGTCCCCAATATCTCATGGGTCCAAAGTAAGTAGCATTAAACATCCCATGCATTAGTTGCATTTGGTTAGGATGTTGGAACGGAGGACAAATTTCCCATGGTGAGTAACTTTGTAGTTGACGGTTATTCCAAGTTACGGGATAGTTACTTGGATAACTTTGTCTTCTAGAGTTACCTCTCGGTAGAGGAGTTCTTGACCAAGGTTTAGGAACATTTGTTTTTCTAGGTGGTGGAGTCTTTGACCTAGTATCGGGTTTTACAAAGCCAAGCCTGGGGTTTGAAAAAGGTTTGTAGAACATTTGGATTTCCTTTATACTAGAAATAGGTACTTTGGTACCATTTACAACTATGTGACTTGGTTTAGGACCTGAATTATTTTTCAGATTCGACTCAGTTCTGTCTCCAGCATCAGACGGTACCACGATACCATTAAATTTAATGGTGTCGTCTACTGTTTCGACAGAACTTGTGGGTTTGACAAATTTTACTTGTTTCGTTTTACTTGTCGAAACTTTATTTGGGTCAAATCCTAATCCCGCTTCGATATTTTGACCATTTCTAACATTTTCAAGTATATCGTTAATTTTCTTTGTTCTTTTTTCAAAATTAATGATCCTTAAAGCATTTTCTTTGAGTTTCTCGTTTTCTACTCGAAGACTTGTGCATGACTTACATCCTACGTCTACTTCTTTATTTTTCTCAAGTCTTTTGACTTGATCCTTAAGTTCTAAAACTTGCACTTCGAGTTCAAGCAATTTTAATTTTAGTGTTTTTTTTCTACCTAAAATTTTAGAACTTACTTCGCATAATTTATTATATTCGTCATTTAATCTATTGTCATCTATTGACGAATTATCATCACTATAATAAGAAGAGTCGGAATGTAACTCATTAGAATCCTGAGCAATTAGGCATGTTTCATCATTGAGCTTCTTCTCTTCTTCTTCACCGCTATCACTCCAAGAGCCTCCTATGAAAGCTCATTGGTTGTTGATTCTCGGTGGTTTAGGACATTCTCCAATGGGGTGATTAGGATCTCCGCATCTAAAGCATTTCCTATCACTTGTCCCTTTCTTCTCAACTCGGTTCTTTTGTGAAGGATTCTTGTCATCACGAGGTTGCCTAACGAACCTACCTCTTCTCCTAAAGAACTTTTTAAAGTCTCTAACGGCTAACGCATACTCTTTATCTTCACTATCGGAACTCGAACATTCCTCATCACTAGACTCCTTCTTGGCTTTCAATGCTAGAGATCTAACTCTCTCACTTTTTCCTTTAACTATATCGGAGCCTTTCTTGATTATCATCTCGTGAACCTTCAAGTTTCCTATTAGTTCATCGGGTGATAAAGTCGCCAAGTCCTTTGACTCTTCAATGGAGGTGACCTGTTGGGAATTAAACCAACAGTTAGTACTGCCAGGTATAAAGTAACAACTGCTGAAGATTACACCAGCAGTACTAACTGAGTTAGTACCGCTAGTACAGAAGGTTTGTACTGTTTATGTGATGAAGACAGACGTGTGAAGATATATATATAGAATAGATATTGTGTATATCTTATAATTATAGATTGATACTACGAATATTAGTTTACTTGTAAAGGGCTCCTTGTTCTATAAAAGGAGATCCTAGGTTAGGGTTTCAATATTAGTCATACGTATCTTGTGAAAAGCTTCAAGGTTGTTAAACGCTAGTGATAGTCGAAGATCACTCGTATTATCAATAATATTGAAGCTATTTGATTGGTTAAACTTTGTGTTCATATTTTCACTGTTCTATACAAACAATACACATAATCTTTTAAATGCTTTGTAGTAAATTTCGCGTGCTACTTAGCATATACTAAAAGTATCTATAACACAAGGCGTGTGTTTAGATCCTCTCAAGTTGTATCAGAGGCAGGTTCTGATACTTTGAATTAGAAGATCCAGAAGTACTTTTTCTCTTTCAACCAGGAAGATGGACATGGAAACTCCGCAAACCTCAATCCTTGCCAAACTCACAATGCTCAAACAAAACGAATATGATCTCTGGAGGTTCATAATTGAGCAGTACTTCATGGTGCAAGATTATGCACTATGGGATATCATTCTACATCGTGATTCTTTCAAACCAATAACTACTGAAGAAACACTTGCTGATGGTTCCAAGACTACTAAACTCAACACTGAACTAGTCACCAATGATGAAAGGATCAAGAAGAAGAATGATCTCAAAGCCAAGAGTTTGTTACTCATGGCAATTCCCAATGATCAGGTGTTGAACTTCAGTCATTATGAGACTGCAAAGACACTTTTTGCTGCAATTGTAGAATTGTTTGGTGGTAATGAAGCCACTAAGAAGGCACAAAGAACATTGCTGAAGCAAAGCTATGAGAATTTTAGTGCCACAAGCACTGAAACTCTTGATCATATCTTTAACAGGCTACGGAGGATTGTTAGCCAACTTGCTGGGTTGAAGATAGTGATTCCACAAGAAGACCTAAACATGAAGTTTCTCGATAGCTTATCTGGTGAATGGAACACCCATGTTGTTATTTGGAGCAACAAACCTGAACTGGAGAAGATGACACTTAATGAGTTGTACAACTGATGAACTCAAATAAGTACATTTTATTACTATCATTTATCCTAATTATTTGACTTGTTTTATTATATTATGTATGAGGATTGATACTTAATCGTTTACTTTTGTAATTCTCAGGTAAAAACAAGCATTTGGTGAAACTTGGCGATTTTGGACTAATTATGGAGCTAAACATGCAAGAAGTTAAGAGTCTACTGAAATGCACAAGATCAAGACAAATCTGCTCCAGATGCGCCGCATCTCACTTATTACATACGGCGCATCACTATCCAGATTTCACCAGATACGATCCAAGATACAAGAGGACATGCGCCGCATCTACTTATGGAGTTACGCCGCATCTTCTGGCAGTGTACGAATATTCCTGAATATATTAATCTTGGACCCCACGCGAAGTTAAGTCAATGCGCCGCATCTACTTACTAGATGCGCCGCATCTTACCCTTAGACAAAAACTATAAATACCCCAAGACCAGAGAATTCAAAGAGGCATAATATTATATACGAGGTTCGAAGACCAGAAACCTAGGACGAATTCAGACGAATAGGCATCACAAGACAACCCAAACGAAGATACAAGAGCTGTAAGAAGGTGCTGCATGTGTTTAATTCATTAAGTAGTTTTGTTTTATTGTGTTAGTAAACTTTAATTCATCAAGATTGGTGGCTTGTGTAATGTGACAACGGAAAGATTGCACTCCCTTAAAACTGCTTTCTCATTAATTAAAGTTTATATCGTTGATGACTTTGGTGACTTTTATTAGTGCATTGATAACCTCTGTGTCTAGCTGAGCGTTGATCGGGTCGCCATGCCTCTGCCCTCGCCTATTTATTAGATCGCCTATGCATTCTATCGCTGTAGAAAAGTAGGAAGAAAGATAAATAGGATAGTCATAAGTAATCATTAAGGGTTTACTTGCCGATAAGATTAGAACCAACGAGAAAGGACTTAATCTCGGTGCGTTGCATCGAACTATACACTTCATATAAAACTAGCAATAAAACAAGTGACAAACTACTTATCTATCAGGACAGATCTTCTTATTGTCTCGAGTATTTATTTGTGTACGTGTGTGCTATTCGCTGATTCGTGCCTATTGGTTTAGTTTATTATTTAATTGCAACCAAATCGTGCCAGTCTCTCAGGCTGAACCCCCTTGCGTTAGAATAGGTTGTATAGCTAACTTAATATATTAAAATACTGATTAGAATAACTAGATAATACGTTCCACTCTTAGTGATCGACACTCTACTTACCATTATATTCATACTGACCGGGTACACTGCTCGTTAAGTGTGTGTGTTATTGATAAGTCGGCTAAATATAAATTTAAAACTTGAGTAGGCATTAATACTGCTAAACCGCAACGACACAACGCACCGCATCAAGTTTTTGGCGCTGCTGCCGGGGAGTGAATTGTTATTATCTGTTAATTTGATTAGTATTTTAATTAGGTTTTTAATTTTTTTTATATAACCGCTAATTCTGTTGTGTATTAGATTAATTTGCATTCATTGTATTATTTTTTTGCATATTTTCTGTTTTTGTGTGTTATTTGTTTTATTTGTGTTTATTTTCGTTTGTGTTTTTATTTGTTTTTATTTTTCGTATTTTTTGTATTCTGCTATCGTTGTACTGAGCTAAATCGAACGATACGGCGCATCTGATCTCTCAGATACGGCGTATTGCGTTTAATTTTTATAAAATACAACGCGTTTAATTAATTCGATACGACGCATCTTTTCCCCAAGATACGGCGTATCTGTTTTTGATAAATTTTTTCTAAACGTTAACGCCATACGACGCATCTGCTTTAGCAGATACGGCGTATCTATTATTTTAATTAAAAACAGTTTTCGAATTATTAAACAGATACGACGCATCGATATCTGTCGATACGGCGTATCTTCTGAATCAAAAATCTTATATTTTGAAACGTAACGAAAATACGGCGCATTAACTTTTGTTAATACGACGCATTTAATTTTAAATAAATATCGATTTTTGATTATTAAAATTGATACGGCGCATTCAAATTTCTAAGCGGCGTATCTATTTTCTGATAAAAGTCTGATTTAATTTTAACGATTATAAGATACGGCGTATCCAACTTTTTGGATACGGCGCATCGTCTGCAGATATCAGCTATTTTTATTCTTATATCCGTTTCTATATTCATTAATTTCTTTTATAGCGAACAAATCCTACTGATGATTTTACTTGTGATGACAGATTTTGCTATGGAAGATATGTCGAAGAACGGATATCTTGCTATGGAATTCTTGCTTTCGAACTCATCCATGGAAGTTTATGAAAATGTCAACTTCAATGTACTCGAGATTGATACGGATTTATTCTCTTGGGAGACCCCTCTTGAAGCTGCTTTTATGGAATTCATGCGTTTGTGCAACATTGACAAAGGGGTATTCTCTTATGATGTATTTGTGAGGTACACTGGAGATGAATTGTCGCTCTTATGGCCTATCATTGAATCCAAAGGATTGGCTTGGACTACTATCGAAGAAGATGATGGGAAATTCTATCTTGCATACATTGACTCAAGCAACAAAAGCTGTGGTGGAGGCATTACCCAAATCTCTTACATGCCTTATTCCGAACAGTACTGGGGATTAAATGAGAACTATCTGGACGATGAAAAAGTTTATGTTGTGGCGGAGTTACTATTTCATGGCAGGTTGGTAAGATTGATGGACCTCTCCCTCAATGATTGGCTTGAACTTAAATATGGTAGTCCAAAATTTGCCCCTGCAAATGAAGTCAAGCGGATTATGACTTCATGGTTGACACGGAGTTTTAGGGAGCAATTTAACGAGTTCATGGAGATAAAGAGGAAAATGATTGGAAAGACTTGCTTTGACGTTAACCACGATCCTAACGATGTTGATTTTTCAGATTGGTTGGCTAGTAAGTTCAATAACCATAAGAGCATGGATCGAGCTACTAAGGATGCGTTATGGGTATATTGGATGAGAGGTGAAGACGAAGAAGTAGAGAGCGACTATGGGTCGTCACTTCATGATTCAACAATCAATGAGGGCATTGAAGAATTATTCAGAATAGACATTGACGTGTTCGATTATGAGACACCCTTGTGCAAGCAATTCAAGGAATTTAACTACCTTCTTCGAGTCGACGATGATGTGCTAACTGGAGATCTACCAGGATTCAAGACTTATGATGATTTCAAAAACACCTGGTACTACGAATGGAATGACCAAATACCATGGGTTTGGGATAAACCATGGGAATTTGAGCACATTAATCACACCTGTACACCTTTCGTTTTCAAGGATGGAAGTAGTGTTTGGCCGACCTGTGATTATAAGAGTGACGGAACCTGTAATGGGGGAAGTATAATTGGGATGAAACGGGTTGGAAACGATGTAACCTTTGAAGATTATGAGTGGTACGATAATGTTGAAGACTGCCCACAAAAAGCGGAGGCTTTGCAAGAAAAGGGTAGGATTGAATACTTGAAAGGACTTAAAGGGACATCAAATACTACTTTCTGGGAATGGGTGCATGAACAATTTGATGATTACACGAAGCTTAGTCGACGGCTACAATGGGAATTGGAAAGAGAGTGGGAGGCAATTCAAGATGATGATTACAATAAGTCATTAATTGATGAATTAGATGACTATTTGATTAAGGATCCTTATTTTAAGTTTGTTGATGAAGACGAGGAAGAATTCACCAAAAGAAAGTGTCAACTACTTGGGATCCCTTATAATGAGCCACCCATGATTATTTCTGAAAAATTTAAAATCATCAAATACTCTTTGGGACCAGAGGAGGAATATGTTGCGACAAAGACCAAGAGTTATAGAAGATTAAGCCGAACGGAAGAAAACGTCGCCAAGCTATACGGGAACATCTTTCGGATGAAGGAAGAAGGATGGACCGTGACAAGGACTAAATGATGAGCTGAACGTGAGTCTAACTTGAAGACTCTGGAATAAAGACAAGTGCTTACCGGGAGACAACCCGGAGAAATTTTTATTATTCTGTTTTTGTGTCGAGTCAGTCAGGCCGCAGAGGATACGGCGCATCTCAATCCTGAGATGCGACGCATCCCCTGCAATGGTCATATCTTTATATTTTCTGCATTTTATATTTTCGACTTTAAAATTTTTATCAGTTTATTTTAATTGCGGCGCATCCCTGGTTAAGGATGCGACGCATATTCTATTCTGATCCGTACTTATTCCAGGCTCGATACGGCGTATCTTCTTCCATAAGATACGGCGCATCGACTGACCTGATGATTTTCATTTTTAATTTTTATGTTTTATTTTTACTAACTACTAATGTATTATGCAAGTTTGAACCTTTCTTAACTTAGGTGTGTTTTAAAGCCTTGGTGGTATTATAGATTCCTGCATTTCCTGTGGATACATCTATTATGAAGCTTAAACGTTCTAATCCACAAGAAAGATGATTTTTGCTCTTATACAAATGGAGGATCATACCGAGCAAATCTCAAGGGAGTTTTTCTGTTCTAATTCTTTTATTTTCCAGTTTTTAACCTTTGATACAAACAACGAGGACGTTGTTTAACTTAAGTGGGGGGATTGGAGAATTAGAACACTTAACACTTACTTGTCCTGAACTTTTCAAAATATGCTTAAAATGTGCTTAATATATCAAAACTTAAAAATTTTAGCATGTTTTTGTTTAAAGTCTAAGTTGCATAGCTGCACATATGACGTTATTTTCAAAAATTGTGATTTTTCAAAATTCACAAATCTATGAGTGTGCCGGTGACTTGTAAACTTTAGAACTTGGCTTGTATACTATTCGAGACCACCATAATAAGTATTATTTATATAATTGGAATGACTTGTCTAAATTGGTTAAAATTATAGGATTACACCCAAATAGCCTTTATATGTTATGTGTTATTAGCTAACTACACTGGTTAGTTAACCCCCGTATAAACCCTTTTGTTACTCTCATTTTTAGAGTAAGATACCCCTAGAAAAACACTCAGAGCCATTCCTTTCGTTTCTTACCCCTTTGTTAAAATGTTTCGTTACACCCTTACACCTTAGCCTACCCTGTAGATTAAAATCCGTGGTTGGTTAATTGCTTTAGGCAAAGTGTGTTTCCTTACATTACCTGTGTTCGCGTGCGTAATTCATTATCTATGGTTAGGTCGGAAATTGCACAATGCAATTGGAGTGAAAGTAAATATTGTATATCTTTGAGTTTATTTTTCGTGTGTTTACTACTTTCACTATTACCGTTATTTCTGAAGTATGAAAAGTATGGAAAAATTATCCAGAATTATCGTTTTGGTGATGTGGTGAAATTTTACACATCTATGTTTATGTTAGTAGTTTAAAAAAAAAAAAAAAAAAAAAAAAATCGAAAAAATAAGAAAAGAAAAAGAAAAAAAAGAAAAGTTGGATGTTTGTTTTAACCAACTTATGTAAAGTTATGTAAGTGGTCGATATCACCACTAATTGTTGTATATTATATCTATGGATTGAATGGGAGTTGGCAGTTATGGAAACGCCAACTAAGGTTTATTCTTTGATTAAGATCTTGTTGAGTATAATTCGTGTCTACCTAAAGCGTGTTTTTCAAGTGTTAAAGCGTAAGTTATTCTATGATATGAGTCTTATTCATGGGATGGTTGGGATAGTGATTAACCACCTTAGGATTTTAATTTATCTGTTTTGTTTATTTTTTATTTTACACCAATTTGTATCCCAAATATTATCCATACCCTATATTATTCTTGATCCAAACCTTTGATTTATTGAGATTAGGGATTTGAGCAATCTTAAGTATCGTAGTCGTGGATTCGATTATGTATTTATGATTTTGTCGCCCTTTTTGATATAATATTATTGGTAAAGATTACTTGGTCCTATCTTTAGCCTATTCGAGTTAAGGATTTGAGCAATTGCATGTATCGTGTTCGTGGATTCGATCATGTATTTGTGATTTTGTCGCCTTTTCTGGAATTTGAGATCGATAGAGATTAAGGAGAATAATTAACCCTTAAACCTAAAAACCATTTTTACCGCTTTAGACTTGTTATTCCTTGGCTTTAGTGGGGGAGATGTGTATACTTGCCAAGCTTATGATAGAATATTCGTCACGACTGGACAGTTAAACGATTAGATTTGCTTTTATCAAATTATTTTATTTTACTTCTAATTCGTTAAGTGTTTGGTTGTGTGATTATGACAAAAACGAATACATGCTTAAATATAAAAATAAATCCTAATATCTTTTAGGATACATTTTCATAAGATTAATTCTAAGGTTTACTTGGGGACAAGTAAAGTTCAAGTGGGGGGATATTTGATGAACTCAAATAAGTACATTTTATTACTATCATTTATCCTAATTATTTGACTTGTTTTATTATATTATGTATGAGGATTGATACTTAATCGTTTACTTTTGTAATTTTTAGGTAAAAACAAGCATTTGGTGAAACTTGGCGATTTTGGACTAATTATGGAGCAAAACATGCAAGAAGTTAAGAGTCTACTGAAATGCACAAGATCAAGACAAATCTGCTCCAGATGCGCCGCATCTCACTTATTACATACGGCGCATCACTATCCAGATTTCACCAGATACGATCCAAGATACAAGAGGACATGCGCCGCATCTACTTATGGAGTTACGCCGCATCTTCTGGCGGTGTACGAATATTCCTGAATATATTAATCTTGGACCCCACGCGAAGTTAAGTCAATGCGCCGCATCTACTTACTAGATGCGCCGCATCTTACCCTTAGACAGAAACTATAAATACCCCAAGACCAGACGAATTCAAAGAGGCATAATATTATATACGAGGTTCGAAGACCAGAAACCTAGGACGAATTCAGACGAATAGGCATCACAAGACACACCCAAACGAAGATACAAGAGCTGTAAGAAGGTGCTGCATGTGTTTAATTCATTAAGTAGTTTTGTTTTATTGTGTTAGTAAACTTTAATTCATCAAGATTGGTGGCTTGTGTAATGTGACAACGGAAAGATTGCACTCCCTTAAAACTGCTTTCTCATTAATTAAAGTTTATATGTTGATGACTTTGGTGACTTTTATTAGTGCATTGATAACCTCTGTGTCTAGCTGAGCGTTGATCGGGTCGCCATGCCTCTGCCCTCGCCTATTTATTAGATCGCCTATGCATTCTATCGTCTGTAGAAAAGTAGGAAGAAAGATAAATAGGATAGTCATAAGTAATCATTAAGGGTTTACTTGCCGATAAGATTAGAACCAACGAGAAAGGACTTAATCTCGGTGCGTTGCATCGAACTATACACTTCATATAAAACTAGCAATAAAACAAGTGACAAACTACTTATCTATCAGGACAGATCTTCTTATTGTCTCGAGTATTTATCTGTGTACGTGTGTGCTATTCGCTGATTCGTGCCTATTGGTTTAGTTTATTATTTAATTACAACCAAATCGTGCCAGTCTCTCAGGCTGAACCCCCTTGCGTTAGAATAGGTTGTATAGCTAACTTAATATATTAAAATACTGATTAGAATAACTAGATAATACGTTCCACTCTTAGTGATCGACACTCTACTTACCATTATATTCATACTGACCGGGTACACTGCTCGTTAAGTGTGTGTGTTATTGATAAGTCGGCTAAATATAAATTTAAAACTTGAGTAGGCATTAATACTGCTAAACCGCAACGACACAACGCACCGCATCAATGAGTTGTACAACAATCTCAAGATTGTTGAACAAAAGGTGAAAAGGGAAGAAAGCACCAGTTTAAAGTCTGGAAACACGGCATTCTTGTCATCCCCCAGCAATAGAAGTCCTAAGGATGATCAAGATGTTTGTACTGCTAACCCTAAAGTTAGTACCGCTAGTGTAAAAACTATCACTGCTAGCTTGAGTGATGAAACTATCTATGCTTTTGTGTCAGAGCAATCCAGTGGGTCTCAAATCTATAATGAAGATCTTCTTCAAATTGATGAAGATGACTTGGAAGCAATGGACTTGAAGTGGCAAATGGCTTTGATAAGCATTAGGGAAAAGAAGTACTTTCAAAGGACTGGAAAGAAGCTTACTCTCAATGGAGGTGATGTTGCTGGCTATGACAAATCCAAGGTGAAGTGTTACAACTGCCACAAGATGGGACATTTTGCCAGAGAATGCAGAAGCCCTAGACAACAGGACAACAAGGGTAAAGGGTACAAAAGTCAGCAGGGAAACAGGAGAACAGTGAATGTGGAAGAGACTTCTTCCAAGGCAATGGTAGCTGTTGATGGAGCTGGCTTTGACTGGAGCTTCATGGAAGAAGAGGAACCAGCCAACTTGGGATTGATGGCCTTGTCAGACTCATAGGTACATGAAGTTTAAAAGTGTTCTAATTCTTGTCCTGCTTTGAAAGAATATGAGTCACTTAAGAAACAATATGATAATCTTAGAATAGAGTTTAATGATGTGAACTTTAGTCTTTCAAATCATAAAAGAGGAATAGCTGTTTTAGAAGAGCAACTTACTTTTTATAGATAGAATGAATCAAACTTTACAGATGATATAGCTGTCTTAAAAAATTATTTGCAACTTAGAGATGATAAGATGAGTGGGCTTAAGTATGAACTAGAAAAGCTTAAGAAAGAAAAGGAAAACCTATAGTTAAGTGTCGACAATCTTGAATATACATCAAATGGAGTTTAGAAATTAATAGAGAGTCAACTGGTAAATAAAGCTAAGTCTGGTCTAGGATATAAGTCAGTTGCACCCCAAAATAGAGGAATGTTTGTACCTCTAGGCATTGACTTAGCTCATACAGGCTTAGAGGAATTTAAGGATGTTGAATTTCCTGGATATGGTCCTAAAACCAATGAGAGTCCTACTAAATTTGTTAAGGCTGAGGATTCTTTTGAAAGTGCAAGTGACACACCTTTAGTTGAAGAAGTTGTGTCTGAGGTTAAGACTAATGAAGTTGTGTCTGAGAATAAGTCTGAGGTTAAGATAGAAGTAAAACATATTCCTAAAGTGGTCAAAAATGAATACATAACACCAGTTAGGAATACTGTTAGGTATACTGAGATGTATAGGTGTACAAACAGATCTTCAGTTCCTAGGGGCAATCAAAGAAACTGGAATAACTTAAAATCTCAACAAGTTGGTGATGAGTTTGTTAGGTAGAATAAAGTATGTTTTGTGTGTGGTAACTTTGATCATTTGGCTACATACTGTGACTCAAACCCATGGAAAAAGAAGTTTTTTGGGAATTCAAGGGTGTATGGGAATACAAATGCTAGAGTGAATCAAAATAGTCCTACTAGATTAACTCACCCTAATGCTAAGATGACACCCCGAGCAGTCATGTTGAAGTTTGGCATCAAATCAGTTTCTACTGTTAGACCAAACAAGTAGGTTAATAACAGACAAACTGTTTCAAGTGCAAATCCATTTTCAAATCATTACAATCATGCACAAACAATTAACAGGACCTTTTACAAGAAAACACCTTTGTATAATCAATAATGGATGCCAAATGTCAAACATTTCAAGCAAGCAGTTTCTACTACTAGGTCAGCAGTTTCTACAGGTAGGCCAGCAATTCCTACTGCTAGGCATATGAATGTTGTTAAGGGTCAATGGGACAATGCTGTGAAGGCCTCAGCACGTTGGGTATGGAAACCTACCAAACCCAATGGTGTATCAATGACTTTTAATAAATATAATTATATTGATGCACGAGGCAGATCCAAGTCAGTGATGGCTTGGGTCCCCAAAAGGAACTAATTCCTTTATTTTGTGTGCAGGAAAATCCTACAAAAGATGGAGAAGATAGAGGGTACTCAGATAGTGGATGTTCAAGGCACATGACTGGTAACATGTCATACCATTAAGATTTTACAGCTCTGGATGGAGGACCTGTTATCTTTGGAGGTGGAGTTGGTGGTAGGATTACTGGTAAAGGTATTATTAAAACTGGTAATCTTGATTTTTAAAATGTATATTTTATACCAGAGCTTAAGTACAACCTTTTTAGTGTGTCACAAATTTGTGAAAAACAGAACAAGGTGTTATTTTCAAACACTGATTGTTTTATTCTTTCTCCTGACTTTAAGCTACCTGATGATAGTCAAGTATTGCTTAAAATCCCCAGAAAGGGTAACACATACAGTGTTGAGATGAATAAGCTTGTTCCTAAAGAAGGTCTTACTTGCCTTGTTGCAAAAGCCACATTGGATGAGTCAATGTTGTGGCATAGAAGGCTTGGTCATGTAAATTTCAAAACCATTAATAAGATTGCTAAATATGGTTTGGTAAGAGGTTTACCGAATAAAATTTTTCAAAATGACCAAACCTGTGTTTCTTGCCTTAAGCGTAAGCAACACAAAGCTTTTTATAATCCCAAGGTTCATAACTCTAATTCTCAAGCTTTATACATGCTTCATATGGACTTGCTTGGTCCTACTTCTGTTAGTAGCTTAAATCATAAAAGGTATTGTCTGGTTATTACTGATGATTATTCCAGGTTTACATGGGTTTTCTTTTTGAGAACTAAGGATGAAACTAGTGAGATACTTAAGTCCTTTATAATTGAGGTAGAAAATCTAGCTGATAAGAAGGTTAAGATAATCAGATGTGATAATGGGACAGAATTTAAAAACAGAGTTATGGATGAGTTTTGCAAAGTAAAGGGTATTAAAAGAGAATTTAGTGTAGCTAGAACCCCACAGCAAAATGGAGTAGCTGAAAGAAAGAATAGGACACTAATAGAGGCTGCTAGGACAATGTTAGCTGACTCTAAGTTACCTATCTCATTTTGGGCTGAAGCAGTTAGTACTGCTTGTTATGTTCAGAACAGGGTTTTAGTGGTGCAACCTCACAATAAGACTGCTTATGAACTTTTCAGAGGTAGAACCCCTGCCTTAAGCTTCATGAGACCTTTTGCTTGCCATGTCACTATTCTCAATACCAAAGACCAATTAGGGAAGTTTGATGGAAAATCTGATGAGGGTTTCTTTGTTGGTTATTCTTTGCATAGTAAAGCTTTTAGGGTGTATAATAAGAGCACCAGACATGTAGAGGAAAATCTGCACATTGGGTTTCAAGAGAATATACCAAATGTTGCAGCTAGTGGTCCAGATTGGATTTTTGATATTGATAGGCTTTCAGAATCTATGAATTTTGTGCCCGTTACAGGTACAAATACTAATGATAATGCAGGTTCAGAAGATTCTGATGAAGATCATATCTTGATGCCTATTTTGGAAGACAATCCATGGTATGATTCTTCTTAAAAGAATGATGATGCTCCATCATCAAGTGATGCTGGTAGAGAGAAGAATGTTGGTGAAAACATTGGAGAAGATGGTAAAGAAACAGAAGTTCCCACAAGCAGTACAAATGGAGTTAGTATTGCTGAGCCAAATGGAGTTAGTACTGCTAGCCAAATGGTCCTACTGCTGGTTCAAGTCATACTACTGCTCCACAAATGGATTCTTTTGATATATTTGGAGCTGGTTTGCACAACATGCCTATTAACTATGAAGTTCCTTCTACTCCCCAAACTATAGTTCACAAGAATCATCCACTTGCTAATGTGATTGGAGATGTACAATCTGGTGTAAAGACTAGAAGACATATACAAGATCCAGATCATCATGGTTTTCTCAGTGTTGTATATGAAGAAAAAGATCATGAAGATAAGAATGAATGTATGTTTGTATGCTTCTTATTATATATAGAACCAAAGAATGTGCTCAAGGCACTGGAAGACTCAAGTTGGGTTGAAGCAATGCAAGAAGAACTGCTTCAGTTTAAGATTAAGAAGGTATGGGTCTTAGTTGATTTGCTAAAAGGCATGAGGGTTATTGGTACTAAGTGGGTGTTCAGAAACAAGAAAGATGAAAGGGGTATAGTGATTAAGAACAAGGCAAGGCTTGTAGCTCAAGGCTATACTCAAGAAGAGGGAATTGATTATGAGGAGGTTTTTGTATCTGTTGCAAGAATTGAGGCAATAAGGCTTTTTCTATCTTATGCTTCATTTATGGGTTTCATGGTCTACCAGATGGATGTGAAGAGTGCTTTCCTATATGGCAATATTGATGAGGAGGTTTATGTTACTCAACCTCCAGGATTCATTGATCCTGATAATCCTGACAAAGTATACAAGGTGGTGAAAGCTCTCTATGGCCTACATCAAGCTCCAAGAGCCTGGTATGGAACTTTGGCTAGTTATCTCTTGAAGAATGGGTTCCATAGGGGTAAAATTGATCAGACTCTTTTTATGAAGAAGAAAAAGGGTGATATCTTATTGGTTCAAGTATATGTGGATGATATCATATTTGGTTCTACCAAGAAGGAGATGTGCAAAGAGTTTGAAAAGTTAATGAAGGATCAGTTCCAGATGAGCTCTATGGGTGAGCTTACTTTCTTTTTGGGACTACACGTACAGAAGAGACCATAAGGAATATTTATCTCTCAAGATAAATATGTAGCTGAAATATTGAGGAAGTTTCAGTTTACAGATGCTAAAGTTGCTAGTACACCTGCTGATAAGGATACACATTTTCTTTTGAAAGATCAAAGTGGTGAAGCTGTGGATGTATACACATACAGGTCTATGATTGGCTCTTTGATGTATCTCACATCATCCAGACCTGATATTTTGTTTGCACTATATGCTTGTGCAAGATTTCAAGTCACTCCCAAGGTGTCTCATTTGATAGCAGTGAAGAGAATATTTAGGTATCTTAAAGGTCAACCAAACTTAGGTCTGTGGTATCCTAAAGACTCTCCATTTGATTTAGTGGCATATTCAGACAGTGATTATGATGGTGCTAGTATGGATAGGAAGTCTAGAACTGGTGGTTATCAGTTTCTGGGATGCAGACTTATCTCATGGCAGTGCAAAAAGCAAACTATGGTGGCCACTTCTATAATAGAAGCTGAATATGTGGCTGCTGCTAGTTGTTGTACTCAAGTTCTTTGGATTCAGAATCAGTTACTTGATTATGGGTATAATTTCTTGAACACAATAATTTTAATAGACAATAGCATTACAATGTATATAATTAAAAATCCAGTTCAACATTCAAAAACTAAACACACTGAAATTAGACATCACTTTATAAGAGATTGTCATGAAAAGAAGTTAGTTCAAGTTGTCAAAATTCATACTGATGACAACTTTGTGGACTTACTAACTAAAGTTTTTGATGTGGGGAGGTTTCAGTACTTGGTTACAAGTATTGGAATGCTTAACCCTTAAAAGTTTAATGTCTAAGTGTTTTTGCTCTAAAAGGATTTTGTACTGCTAGTTGTGTCTGATAAAAACTGCTATGTATAGTTTGTACTGATTGCAAAATTTTGGTACTGCTTATGTAAACATGTTAGTCAATTTTGATAACTGTCAAATAGAAAATACTTTTTCTTGTGTTTTCTTTGGTTTTGGACTAATATTTACAGGTTGAGAAAGCATTCTAAGATGGATTGTGTTTTAACTGTGTTATGTTTTGGACTGTATGGTGATTTTGGAACTTGAAGTGTGTAACTTTTGCACACCACAAATGGTAATTGGTTCACCATGTCTAACCCACATCAAGAACCAACTAGTCCCGAGCAAACGGTTTCTAGTAAAGACTTCTCATATCCGTTTATGGTTGATAGTTTATTAAAAACTATATGGTTATCAACTCACCATACTTCACAGCAAAGAGTTGGCTAGTCCAAAGCAAATGGCTCTTGATAAAGACACATCAAATCCGTTGATAGCTGATAGTTTGCTAAAAACTATAAATGGGCAGTAATTTTTTCGAATCCCATATTGAGCTTATACTGCTCTTTCAAAATTTTTGCTCAAAAGTTTATACTGGTTTTTGAAAATTTTTGATAAACAGTTTGTACTACAAGTTTAAACTAGCTTTGGTACTGAGTCTATGCTCTATGATTCACCTCTCTCAGGAGGTAACACATCAGGAAGTGATGAGAGCAGTTTGAAACTAAACAGAATTGATGGAAACTTGTACAAATTGTCTGGAAAGGTGACCATATTGAAGGCTGAGTTCATATGATGGTGAGGAATCTTCCAAACAGGGGAGGAAAATTGCTCATATTAGAGGAAAATTGCTTAGTTCAAGATCTTGTTGTTCAGTTGATTCAAGAAAATTATGAGACTCAGGGGAGGATACTGATTTGAAGACAAGATTCATACAGAGAGAAGATTCATACAAAGAGAAGATTCATACAGAGAAAAGATTCAAAGAATGATTGATTCTAATGAAGTTAAGTGCTGGAGTGCTTGCTGTTATGGTTTCTTCAAAGCTTAAATGTGAAGAAAATACTGAAGTGATTGAAGTGATTCAAAATCAAAGATAAGTGTTTGAAAGAATCCCCCCATCATCAATGTTGGAGTTTAATTTGAAAAACTTAGTGATTTGCAGAGAAATCATAAGTTTAGGGGAGGATTGTTGGGAATTAAACCAACAGTTAGTGCTGCCAGGTATAAAGTTACAACTGTTGGAGATTAACACTAACAGTACTAACTGAGTTAGTACTGCTAGTACAGAAGGTTTGTACAGTTTATGTGATGAAGACAGACGTGTGAAGATATATATATATATATATATATATATATATATATATATATATATATATATATATATATATATAGAATATATATTGTGTATATCTTATAATTATAGATTGATACTACGAATATTAGTTTACTTGTAAAGGGCTCCTTGTTCTATAAAAGGAGATCCTAGGTTAGGGTTTCAATATTAGTCATACGTATCTTGTGAAACGCTTCAAGGTTGTTAAACCCTAGTGATAGTCAAAGATCACTCGTATTATCAATAATATTGAAGCTATTTGATTGGTAAAACTTTGTGTTCATACTTTCACTGTTCCATATATACAATACACATAATCTTCTAAGTGCTTTGTAGTAAATTCTGCGTGCTACTTAGCATATACTCAAAGTATCTCTAACACAAGGCGTGTGTTTTGATCCTCTCAAGTTGTATCAGAGGTAGGTTCTGATACTTTGAATTAGAAGATCCAGAAGTACTTTTTCTCTTTCAACCAGGAAGATGGACATGGAAACTCCGCAAACCTCAATCCTTGCCAAACTTCCAATGCTCAAACAAAACGAATATGATCTCTGGAGGCTCATAATTGAGCAGTACTTCATGGGGCAAGATTATGCACTATGGGATATCATTCTACATGGTGATTCTTTCAAACCAACAACTTCTAAAGAAACACTTGCTGATGGTTCCAAGACTACTATGATCTTTGCTCTCCATTTAGGATGTATAGCCCTAAGAAACTTCCTAACGTAATTCTTGCTAGAGTAACCTTCATCAATATCTTTTAGACTAGTGATAATAGTATTAAATCTAGCAAAAGCATTATCTATTGATTCATCTTCCGAAATGGAAACTTGTTCATATTGTTGAACAAGAAGATTTATCTTGTTCTCTTTGACTTGATTATTACCTTGGTGAGTGACTAACAAAGTTTTCCAAATATCTTTTGCCGTATTACACATGAAAATTCTTTCAAATTCCTTTTTAGGCAAAGCATTGTAAATCATCATTTTAGCCTCATTATTTTTGGCTAGTTTTTTTTAAGTTCATCACTTTCTTTATCATAAGGAACTATTTCATCCCTTTTGGTTTCCGAATTCTTTTGAATCGGTTGAAAGTCACCCTCGGTAAAAACATGCCAAAGATCAATTTCTTTTGATTTCACATACGTTTCGAATCTTGTTTTCCAATAAATAAAACAATCGGTTTCGAAAAGTGGTGGTCTTTGCATAGATTGCCCTTCTAGATATTTTTCGGAATTCATTGATCGATTCAAGTTTTACAATACAATTTACTTTAAAATCTTGACTGACGTGGCTTTCGATACCAATTTTGGAAAACTAGAAGGGGGGGGGGTTGAATAGTTTTACCGATTTTTAAGTTGTCGTAAAACTTTTACTATTGAAAAACTTTGATTCGATTCTTATGTGTAATCAATCAACACCAATATGAACACTACACTAAACTAACTAGTATAAGTAATGAAAGTATAGAGAAGAGATGGAAAGATCAAACTAGGATAAAGGGATTTATAGTGGTTCGGCTACAAAGCTCTTCTTCACCCTACTCCACTCCTCGAGTACCATACTCGAGAGTTTCAAGCACTATGTCAACAACCTCCCTTTAGGCGGAGAAAACCGTACACGTCGCTTATCCTATTTCCGACACTAAGCTAGATGTCGAGTGCTAATCTTAGCTAGCACCAGTCTACCAAGATCCACTTGATCCTTTCTACTTCATACAATCACACAAGACTCGATCTACCCGATCTACCTATGATCCACTTGATCAATCACTCAAGCCCAATGGCTTCAAGAGATCTCCTAGATCTCGACACGATCACAATGATCAACCCTCACTTGACTCAATCTAACCTATCTACCCTTGATCAACTTGATCAACACACAAGCCCAATAGCTACTAGAGATAATCAATATCTCTATAAGATCACAATGATCTTTCCTCACAAACTCTCAAAAGAAAAATGATCTTGATGTATACTATGATACAATCAACTGTGTAACAAATGTTACAAGTGCTGTAACTACAACTACAACACTTTGTATCTACTTGGATACCTTGTGTTCTTATCTTGCACTTGAAGAGGAATGAAGAGGATCACTTGGATGGATGATTGGATCACTCTTAAGGAAAAGAAAAACTAAACTAACTGATCAAGAAGAGAAAATGTGAAAAGGGCATTGAACTCAGAAAGTTCTGTGTGAAAAAGGATGCCCAAAATCTGTGAAGTGGGCTGGTATTTATAGGCAGAAAAAAACTGGCCGTTATAGGGACACGACACCACTAAACCACACTAGTGGTACCGTGCCAGAAAAAAATGCTCATCTTTTTGTCTTTTCTGGTGAAAACTTATTTGGGGAAGTTTGGAGCTGATTTTGGGGGGATAAATAGCTGTTATGTATTTTGAACTTATTTTTTCATTAAAACATTTCTTAATTATTCAAAAACAATTTGTAAAGTATATTTTTGAAAGAAATATTTTGTCACATTAAAATGTGAAGTATTAAGCACAAATTCACTTCAATGATCATTTGTCAAGTTGTAAATTTGTTCTAGAGTGATTTGTGTAGAAATGGGATCTTTCGACTAAAAACTTGTTTACGTTAATTTTAACGTAACGTCTTTTCACATTTTGTCATCCTTAAAACGTGAAGTTATCGAAAGATATAAATAACGTTTTTAGAACATTATTTGCATCAACAAAGGGATACATTATTAGCAAGGCTCTTATATAACGCAAAGATGAAATTAAAATTATCTGGACCAATTTTATGTGCTTGACCCAAACACTCTTTTATTTTTAAAATCCATATTAATTTTGAAAAATTAGGCCAATGTCGTTGCATGGTTATGAAAATGTTTTTGATATATATTAACAATGTATGATTACATTTTTGTTACGTTCCTAAACATGAATAATAATACCAAATCGAATTGGGGATAATCATATTTTTGACATATTTCAAAATTCACTTAATTGAAAAATTCCTACATCTAGGTGAGTGATATTAGTAGTACATTGTTAAGATATAGTGTTAATTTCAATTAATTATATGAAAGGTTAAAAATCCCCAATTTTAAATTTCATGTTCTTATGAACCGTAGTTTCGAATTAAAGAAGAAATTGACGAAATTGACTTACAATTGATGATTAGGATGCAAGAGTGATTGATGATCTTTGAATTTGAAACCTTTGATTTTAGTTTTAGTGTAGTAGTTAAGGATTTGGGTGTGTTGGTTTGTTATCGTCGTTGCTGCTGTAAGAGAGGATAGTTTGGGTTTTGTTTTCTAAGAATAAAAGAAAAACGGGGTATCATATGAAAAACACAGATGATCCTTTAGCGATAAGGGACCGTCTTGGGGACTGTTGCTAATTAACAGACCGTCGGCAGTAGAAGGTTTTTGAGGGATAGAAAATTTTTGACTTGTTTTCAATTTTTGGTTTTAGAAAGAGTGTTTTGTTGAGGACTCTTAGAAACAAGAATTTAGATAACATGGAATCCTAGACACGGAATAGAGGAAACGGAGGAGACACGATACGCACGAGTAGTCTAGAGGAATGGGTATTGGGAAGAATCGAGATAGAAGATGTAGGAGAGACTCATTTAGGGTAAGGAGGTTGATGACACGCTGAATGTGGAGTAGGAATAGAGTCGAGACAGAAGAAATAGAAGTGATGTAGACGAGACAAGGATCAAATACGAGACTTGCATCGGGTCAATCATGTCAATGGCGAGTAAAGACAAGAAAACATAAATAAATATCATAGACGAGAAATAGAGAGGAGAAGAGATGTCGAGGATGTTAAAAGTGTGTGTCATCCATAGTGATTGATAGACGTGCCTAGTCGGCAATTGATAATGGTTATGGTAAGACCATAATCTACAAAGAATTTTACTATGATCCTACGAAAGATAAGCATTTTGAAAAGTAGTCTAATTTCCTAAATTTTATCTACCACAAGTAGTTTTAATGCATACATAGAATTAATCAATTCAATTATCATGTATCGAGTAAGCACATAGCAAATAAGAGCATAGCAAATAGTCACGTAGCAAATAACATACTCAAGGTTTTAAGAAAGCATACCTTTGCCACTAGCTATTCCTAAAGATACATTACCATGAGAGATGTTGTGCATGATGCAAGGTTTGAGTATTTATGAGTCTTCACACGTATAATGAGAGTATGAGTGAACATTCATATCTTTGAGTTGCTTCGCTCGTGCATCTAAAGACATAACTTGCAAGAAAACTTGGTACCCAGTTTCTCATGGATCCGAGATGGTTTGTAATAAACATCCTTTGCATTTACATGCATAAGATGAGGATGTTGTTAGCAAGCAAGAATTCCCGTAGATATATGTCTAGTTGACTTTTATAAAAGATTTTATTTGAAAACTGTTTTACTTAAGATCCATTAGTGTTAAATGAGATTTTTAGAAAAATAAGTTTTCCAAATAACAAATCTAGATTTGTCTAAGAGGTTTCACAAATTTAATTTGTTTTGACTTGCTCGTTGATGACTCACATGAATCAAAATCTAAGCCCGTTTTATCTTCGAATGCCTTTTGACTATTTAGTAAATATTTGAGAGATTTAGAACTCTTTTCAAACTTAGCTAATATGTTGGCCTTTTCTTTAAGTCTTTTTATTTCACTTTTGTAATCTTGACACATTTTACATTCTAGATTAATTTCTATACCACTTTCAAGTCTAGACATTTTATTTTCCAAAATGATTTCTTTTTCCAATTTACTTTTAAAAGATTTTAACGATTCCTTTTCAGAAAATGTTTTTAGACTAATGTTGCAAAAATGTTTAAGATCACTTTCTAATTTTGAAAATTCTAGAATGAATGGGTCATAACAAAAGTGTTCGATTTCAGAGTGTACCTCATTTGAAGTTTCAACCATTCGATAGATTTCGTATTTAGGACACATGTTGTCTTCTTCATACGTATCACTCTACGATTCTCCAATGAGTTCTCTTCGTATATTACTCGTATAGTCCTTGATGGCATTACCTTCGTTGAAAACATTCGAACTAGTAGCATCTGTATTCAATCTATCTAAATATCTATTGACTGATTCGTCTTCAGAAGTGACGAATTGTTCACATGTACGTTCAAGATCAATTCGGTTATCTTTGGCTTGACCATTTTCTTGATGAAGGTTTTAAAGACTTTTCCAAATGTCATTTGCCGTTTGACACAATAAAAATCTTTCATATTCAATTTTCGGTAAGGCTTTATAAATTATTATTTTGGCTTCAATATTTTTATAAAACTTCCTTTTAAAATAATCATTTTGATTTTAAAATCTATTTTTCCATTCATTAAAGTTATATTTCTCGAAAAATGGTGGTTCTATCAAAGAGTGCACTTCTAGACATCTTTCAGACTCCATAGATCGATTCAAGTTTTAAAGTACAATATACTTTAAAGCTCTTGAGTAACCTGGCTTTGATACCAATTGTAGAAACTAGAAGGGGGGTTGAATAGTTTCACCGTTTATAATTATGTTTTAAAACTTTTAGTTCCTTTTTGAAAAACCGTTTGATTCAAAGTTATGTGATATCTATCTAATGTATATGAACTACAATAATAATATTTAAAGTAAAGACAAGAGATAAAGGAAGAAGACAACCAAACCGAGACACGGAGATTTATAGTGGTTCGGTAGGAAGCTCACTCTTCGCCCTATTCAACTCCTCGAGTACCACACTCGAGAGTTCATAATCACTATGTCAAGACACTCCCGTTAGGCGGAGCAAACCGTGCATAAAAGCTTACACCAATTTAACGACACTAAGCGGAATGTCGAGTCCTAATCCAACCTAGAACCAATCTTCACAAAGCCCACGTGGCTACACGAACAAGCACTCTTGTCCACTTGGATTTACACACAATCCAATTCTTCACACGGACGATCACCCCGTCCTAATCTTCACACGCCGATCACCCCGTCTGTAACACCCCGACCCGACAAGGGTAAAGATATCACAACAATGGATCCATATCAGATCAAAACAAACATACTAATACAGTAATACAAAAATCTCAAAGGATTACAAATGAAATATTGAAACTAAATGGTTACAATTAAACTTCCAAAACTAATTCTAAAACATAATATCTTCTATCCAACTCTAACCCAGCATAGCTATCCAATCTTCTAAGTCCAAGGTACACTCTTCACTCATTCCCAGCTTCCTACTAATACCTGCCGCGTGAAAAAGAAAACGCGGCTGAGCTACGAGAGCTCAGTGAACAGATATAACGGTAACAAAACAATAACAGGTAGCAGTACAAAGGAAATCTGGAATACAGGTCATACTGATAACTCAGGGTGTAGGACTGAGATGTCCGGAATAAATAAGGAATAAGATTAAAGAAAAAGGAAAGAGAACAAAAAATAAGGAAATTCATAAGATAAGGAAAACAGAAATCTATCACGAGCCCAGATAACATAGCATACAAATAATAAACAAACCTGTGTAGAGTGATCAGCTCCCAGATTATGTGAAAGACGTGTATCGCACACACAATCAGTCACCAGAGATAATAACATATAACATATACAGATAACAGATCAAATCTAGAGTGCACCCATACGCCCCACAGATAAATCAATAATCATAATTATATTGGCCATAGCAATTAACAGATAAGGGACGGAACAGGTCATCACTCTCCTGCCCTAGAGTCATGTCAGAGGTGCGTCAATGACATGGACATGAAACCCTCATGCCTAGTGATTGGCTCGTAATATCAAACTGTAGGTCAAAGGTCAGGCGTACTATCAAAATAATCAAAAGTCATATCTTAAGGGTACATGGCAAAAAGGTTCATGTCAATTGGTTTCAGGATTTAATATCAAAGATTCAAATCAGATTTTATCAGATTAAGCTTTATATCAAAGTTTAAGTTCAGATTAAAAAGACTTTATCAAATGGTTCAGAAAAGAGTTTTCACAGTCTATAATTAGAGTTCATATCAAAAGTTCATTTAAAAAGATTTCTATTTAAGAGTTCATTTAAAACAGTTCTTCAAATGGTTTTCATAACGACTGATCTTGCAAAATAGTTTTCATAAAAATGGTCTTCCAAAACTTTTATTAACTTCATTTAAAAGTGGTGTCGCTTCCTTTAAAAATAACTTTACCCAAACGATTCATATGTATTTTAAAGATGTTTCAAAATCAATTAGGTTCAAATAAGGATTTAACAGGTTAAGGTTTATATCCAAAAGTCAAATCAATTTTACCAAAAGTACATCAGTTAAGTTTTCAAAACAGGATTCATGGATCAGTGGTTCAGGACAACAGATCAAAACACAAGTTCAAGAAGAGTTCAGAACAAAGGAAACACATCGAGATTTAACAAACAAAGGACCACACGAAAGTGCACAAACAGGAGGAAACATAACAATGGCTTAGGGAATCCTAAACGAATCAAAATACGGAAACAAAAGAAACGAAGGCACCTTACTAGAGAAGGGCAGAATATCTGTACCTTATTACGAATGAAAACAAACCAAAGACAGATCACAAGACACCGGATTACTCCCGCTTCAGCGAATCTACACGAATTATAAGTGTACTTATAAGCTTTATGATTTCTTAGTTTCTTAATCATAAGGTTTCATTTTAGTTCCTTTCCATCGTTAAGTAACTTTACATATTCAGTAACTTTAGTTATTATCATTCCCGTTTATCAACTTAAAGTATTAAAGATGACCATGTTATTAGGTTAAGGTTCATAATGCCCTTTACATAAGTTCAAGGTTCATAATGTAGTTGTTCATAATTAAAGTTCGTTATGCGATTATCACAAGTTTAGGGTTCATAATGTCATTAAGATAAGATTAGGGTAAATAATGTAAATATTCTAAAGTTACAGGTTTATACAAGTTAAGTCCTTTAGTTTTAGAAACATGACATTTTAGACCCTTTAGTTTTAGGAAATAAACACATTATACCCTTTTTAAAACTCCCTTTTTATTTTCCATCAGGTTCTAACAGTTTTAAACTTGAAATTGTTAGGTTTTCTATAAATCGAAAATCATATAAGAACTCAGAAATAAATTCCCCAAAAATTCCCAGAGATACTTTAATGTCTTTAGTATTTTATCTAATTTTTCCAGATTTTATTAAGTAGCATAGCTATGGATTAAAATTCACTTAAACCAACTTGTCCAGATTTCGGATAGATTTTACTGTACGAAAAGTTATTAATTATAAACCCTTTAAGAAAAATTCATAAAAATCTATAAAAATTCCAGTAACTAGTACACATCCTAAATATTACCTAGTTGAAAGGTACACGTTCTAATTCGACACGGTTTGTAATTAAAATTCAAAAACCCGGACTGATTTTCCAGACTCTCAATTCCAGTTTTGACACTAATTTTCTATAAATCAAAAAGTGGTCTTCCAGGCCTCTAAAAATTACAAACTTAATTTTCCCAGATAGCAATTCATTAATTCAATTTTAGACTCCAGAAAACACTAAAATAGACGTTCACATCAATTATTTACAGCCGATTAAATTTGAACAAAATTCCAGATCAGTAGCAGTTTTTAATTCTAACATGAAATCTCTTAGGTTTTTCATTCTAATCTTCATTCCTTAACACATAACGATTTTAGATGAGTTCATCACATGTTTAGGTCTATTCATAACAGGTTTTATCATAACCAAAACAATCAAATACATCATATACCTATATGTCGATTCTTACACATTAGTTGTTAGGGTTTTCATTCATATTTTTATGTTACATCTTTTATCATTATCACATGATCATTATTCGATTAGGATACAAGAACATGGACAAGGATTTAACAAGGTAGATGATACCATACCCTCGTAGCATGATCAAAGGAAGGAAAGAACACGAGATTAAACACCACACTCCTCTTCTCTTCTTCTTGAAGGGTACGATCAGCAGGAAAAAAAAAGAAAAGGTATGGATCGATTAGTTTTGATCATGAGCATGTCTTATAGATTTAATGATGAATCACAAGTTTACCTTATTGATACAAACGAAGATCACAGCCTTCTTTTGCTGCCTTGATGCTGATCGAACAAGGAGGGAAAAGAGGCAGCAGCAATAGTCGACTTTTGTGAAAGGGTTTTTTTTTTTTTTTTAGGGTTTCAAAAAAAAGATCGGTGCTAAAGGAGTAAAAGAAAACGAAATTTTGTGGGGGAAAAGATGGGCCAAGTTGTTTGGTAACTTGCTTAGATTGTGGGCTTGATTTTTGGGGCTTAACCCATATCACAAATACATATTTAATTTAGTTTTTTTTTTTTTTTTTTTTTTTTTTTTTTTTTTTTTTTTTCGAATTTTATATATATATGTATATGTGAGTTTAATATTTTTGGACATTCAAAATAATGTAATGTTGTCTCATAACTTAATTTGCTTGATATATAGTTCGTTTTTCAGAAGTTTGGAGTTGTTTTAGAATTTTATAAGTGATTTTATTTAGTTTTATGTTTTCAGGGTATTCTGGTCATTTAATATGCTTTCTAAATTTCAGGTATTACAACTTCTTCCCCTCTAAAAAAAAATTTTCGTCCTCGAAAATTGAGGTGAAACGGAACGGAAACGCAATTGAATGTGAACAGGAATACAAACATGAAAGACTTCGGTTTCTTCAGAAAGACAAATCGTACTGAATTCAGATCGAAAGAATAATATATCGAACGTAACGGATGATAATCGGACTTCTCGGAAGAGACGCAGGAAATACATGGGATTTTGACGGATATGCCGTCCACCAGAATTTGATTTGACAGATTAGATTAGAACGTACAAAGATAGATTATTGATGACATCAATTGGCAGAAGTTCTATAACAGGACCTAAGATTATTTTTGGAAGTTCAGGGGTCAGCAGAATGCATGACGAGAATCCAGACGTATCAATTCGCATAACGGTGAAAGCGGATTACGCGTAAAGGTAGAATGAACTTAAAGTCTCACTAACACAGATGATCTCAAACAGTTATCGGAATTTCTAAAGATTTAAGGCACTTCTCGAAATATCCGATGCCCACAACAAGTGCACGTTATATGATGTAAGTATTATCACATTGGCCAGACGTCATAATACTGGCATCATATAAATATGCCCTCATGATGGTCATACTTCATCTCAAGTCGTGAACAGAACAACTTATCTTAATCCACCTAGTCTTTCTATGGTCTCAGAGGTCATCAAAATTGAATACCCTAACTAAGAGGAGAATGAATCTCTCGAAGGAGTTAACGGAACCGATCTAGAATGTTTATCAGAATTTGGGCACATCATCAAAAGCATCAGGTCATCCATCATTCGTCAAATTTGACATATCAAAGTCATCGTCCTACATACGCGGAATGAACACGAAGCGGAATTACTAGTAGAGAACCTAAACCATTCAAGGATTTTATCACCTGGTAACCGAAATCTTAAATAGGTCAAACGGAAGTGAACTACGTCATCCATTCAATACATGCTCTTAAATCTCTCTCGATTTCAGGCAGTCTGTCTATGTATGTCCATATGATCATCGGGTGAAAAGGATTTATAACTTGAGCCTGATCCCTCAAGCCTTCGGCACTTCTTCTTGGAACTGTGGTGTGGTAACATGAATCTCTGACCTAGTCGTTGTGTATTACCCATTCACGAGCCTGCTTCTACTCTCGACTCATCTTAGTACCACTAAAATGAATAGAGAGATAAGGCTATGTGTCTTTGACAGGTCTCCTAGCACAAATCGAAATTCGCCAACTCTGATTGCTGTCGTCACCGGATGCCTGGTAGTATTGTCTGCTACAATCTCTGAAAGCCAAACAATTTACTCGTCCAGAACAAAGGGTCATTCCTTAATACGAAAATGGTCTACATGTTCCTCGTTCGTCTCAGAGCACAAACATGTTGTCATACTATGACAATTGTCCAATTACTCGTGCAAACATGATTCTTATTAACCAATACTATTGGCATTATTTAAGACTCACAATGGTCACAATGAGTACGAAAACAGTTTTCATGAATCGTTTCAGGGAAAACTTCATATCTAATTCACATCACCCATCTTTACTAATAAAACTGAAATACTTTACGGAAGTTGCTCTCAGTTAGTCATCTCCCATCTTAGGAGTTCTCGTGGTTGCTTCTTCAGTCCTTCAATTTCAACTGTATCATGGTTCGTCAGCTGATATCGGTTCAAAGCCAATTTTACTTCTCAATCAGGAGAGATACCCAAAAGTTTCATCAGAAGCACCAGAAAATTTGTACAACAAAACTTCCAATGCCAAAACTTTCTAATGGTGGATACTAATAGGTGTCAGGAGAATTTGACGATCAAATGAGATCAGGGTAAGTATTTCCATAGCAGTTTTAAGCTTAACATATCTGAGCGGTTAAAGGTTATCATAGCAAAAGTAGGGTGGAGCAGATTTAAGGATCACATTTCAATTACGGTAGTCTTATGGTAGCTCTTACGAAGAGCCAGCCAATCAATAATCAAAAGATCTCCAAAATCAGGTATATCAATAGTAAACAGATATGCAGGACGAATATGGTTATTAAACTAGACGGGTAGTTCATATGTCAAAGTCTAGTACATGGTTCAGTATAGTGTGGAGATTTATAGGTGAACAATTTAAGGTGTTAAAATCTTATTAGCTGTTTAGCACAAATGGCAGGTAGGTTGCGAATAATCGGTAATACGAACATCGTATACTGTCAGAGTGAGACGTATAGAAATATCAGTTATCAGCATCATCATGCTCTTTTAACAATTTCCTACGGAGATAGTATTTGCATCAAATCCTTCCAAAGGAAAACTGATTGGCAAATAAGATTCGTCATTCAAGGAATAAACTTCCTAAATTCATGGTTAATATTCATTAGAGTTCTCATGGGAGTAGTGTGGAATTTGCAAGACAGAATAGTATCGGATGATAAATTTATATCCAGCATGGAAAATGATTTATAGAAAGTGTCAACCACATTAGGGTTAAACGGCCCTCAGAATGGTCAGAAAATATTAACTGTTTATCAAACGGATTGGAAGTGAAAGTCAAAATCAGGTGGCGGTAGCAAGATTTAACAATCGGTAATCGTGGTAAGGGTTTCAAAATTGTTTTAAACGTAAAAGGTTAGACATAAGAGGATAGTCGTCAATATTAGATGATCAGTCAATCAGTCCTTATAAGAACACTAGACTTCTTATGGAAACAGGGATGGTTAAGACGAAATTAAATAGTGTCAAAAGTTTCATAGATGATCATCGGAAGCAAGAAACAACTGACGGAATGTATCAGGTACATCATTGTCAAGGAAATTCTCAGAATGCCCGAAGAGACATCAGGATGATTAACAAAAGGTTCGGAGGTTGGATTCGGAATCTGAAAGCAAGGATCAAATAGTGTCGGATGACTACTATGCAATTTTCAATGCTTCAGGTTTTATTTAGGTTCAATTCTTAGATGGTGCAAGGTATAAGCTCTAAATTTCCAAGTGTGTTTTCAATAGGCTTTAACCAAAGGCAAGGCACGAATCAAAGTGATGCGGAAGCAATACTACTTAAACATATGACTTATAGTCTACCCATTCCTCACTGGTCAGATTTTAAGTTCCTATAGGAAAATCCTAAAGCAAATTCTCAAAGGTTGTCCTACGAGCGCCTACAGTGGGAACTTAGTGGTCCAGGATTCACAGGTCAAGGGTAAATGTATTACAAGTCGCAGCCTGTTCTGCTCTGATACCATAAATTGTAACACCCCGACCCGACAAGGGTAAAGATATCACAACAATGGATCCATATCAGATCAAAACAAACATACTAATACAGTAATACAAAAATCTCAAAGGATTACAAATGAAATATTGAATCTAAATGGTTACAATTAAACTTCCAAAACTAATTCTAAAACATAATATCTTCAATCCAACTCTAACCCAGTATAGCTATCCAATCTTCTAAGTCCAAGATACACTCTTCACTCATTTCCAGCTTCCTACTAATACCTGCCGCGTGAAAAAGAAAACGCGGCTGAGCTACGAGAGCTCAGTGAACAGATATAACGGTAACAAAACAATAACAGGTAGCAGTACAAAGGAAATCAGGAATACAGGTCATACTGATAACTCAGGGTGTAGGACTGAGATGTCCGGAATAAATAAGGAATAAGATTAAAGAAAAAGGAAAGAGAACAAAAAATAAGGAAATTCATAAGATAAGGAAAACAGAAATCTATCACGAGCCCAGATAACATAGCATACAAATAATAAACAAACCTGTGTAGAGTGATCAGCTCCCAGATTATGTGAAAGACGTGTATCGCACACACAATCAGTCACCAGAGATAATAACATATAACATATACAGATAACAGATCAAATCTAGAGTGCACCCATACGCCCCACAGATAAATCAATAATCATAATTATATTGGCCATAGCAATTAACAGATAAGGGACGGAACAGGTCATCACTCTCCTGCCCTAGAGTCATGTCAGAGGTGCGTCAATGACATGGACATGAAACCCTCATGCCTAGTGATTGGCTCGTAATATCAAACTGTAGGTCAAAGGTCAGGCGTACTATCAAAATAATCAAAAGTCATATCTTAAGGGTACATGGCAAAAAGGTTTATGTCAATTGGTTTCAGGATTTAATATCAAAGATTCAAATCAGATTTTATCAGATTAAGCTTTATATCAAAGTTTAAGTTCAGATTAAAAAGACTTTATCAAATGGTTCAGAAAAGAGTTTTCACAGTCTATAATTAGAGTTCATATCAAAAGTTCATTTAAAAAGATTTCTATTTAAGAGTTCATTTAAAACAGTTCTTCAAATGGTTTTCATAACGACTGATCTTGCAAAATAGTTTTCATAAAAATGGTCTTCCAAAACTTTTATTAACTTCATTTAAAAGTGGTGTCGCTTCCTTTAAAAATAACTTTACCCAAACGATTCATATGTATTTTAAAGATGTTTCAAAATCAATTAGGTTCAAATAAGGATTTAATAGGTTAAGGTTTATATCCAAAAGTCAAATCAATTTTACCAAAAGTACATCAGTTAAGTTTTCAAAACAGGATTCATGGATCAGTGGTTCAGGACAACAGATCAAAACACAAGTTCAAGAAGAGTTCAGAACAAAGGAAACACATCGAGATTTAACAAACAAAGGACCACACGAAAGTGCACAAACAGGAGGAAACATAACAATGGCTTAGGGAATCCTAAACGAATCAAAATACGGAAACAAAAGAAACGAAGGCACCTTACTAGAGAAGGGCAGAATATCTGTACCTTATTACGAATGCAAACAAACCAAAGACAGATCACAAGACACCGGATTACTCCCGCTTCAGCGAATCTACACGAATTATAAGTGTACTTATAAGCTTTATGATTTCTTAGTTTCTTAATCATAAGGTTTCATTTTAGTTCCTTTCCATCTTAAGTAACTTTACATATTCAGTAACTTTAGTTATTATCATTCCCGTTTATCAACTTAAAGTATTAAAGATGACCATGTTATTAGGTTAAGGTTCATAATGCCCTTTACATAAGTTCAAGGTTCATAATGTAGTTGTTCATAATTAAAGTTCGTTATGCGATTATCACAAGTTTAGGGTTCATAATGTCATTAAGATAAGATTAGGGTAAATAATGTAAATATTCTAAAGTTACAGGTTTATACAAGTTAAGTCCTTTAGTTTTAGAAACATGACATTTTAGACCCTTTAGTTTTAGGAAATAAACACATTATACCTTTTAAAACTCCCTTTTTATTTTCCATCAGGTTCTAACAGTTTTAAACTTGAAATTGTTAGGTTTCTATAAATCGAAAATCATATAAGAACTCAGAAATAAATTCCCCAAAAATTCCCAGAGATACTTTAATGTCTTTAGTATTTTATCTAATTTTTCCATATTTTATTAAGTAGCATAGCTATGGATTAAAATTCACTTAAACCAACTTGTCCAGATTTCGGATAGATTTTACTGTACGAAAAGTTATTAATTATAAACCCTTTAAGAAAAATTCATAAAAATCTATAAAAATTCCAGTAACTAGCACACATCCTAAATATTACCTAGTTCAAAGGAAACGTTCTAATTCGACACGGTTTGTAAATTAAAATTCAAAAACCCGGACTGATTTTCCAGACTCTCAATTCCAGTTTTGACACTTAATTTTCTATAAATCAAAACGTGGTCTTCCAGGCCTCTAAAAATTACAAACTTAATTTTCCCAGATAGCCAATTCATTGAATTCAATTTTAGACTCCAGAAACACTAAAATAGACGTTCACATCAATTATTTACAGCCGATTAAAGTCGAACAAAATTCGAGATCAGTAGCAGTTTTTAATTCTAACATGAAATCTCTTAGGTTTTTCATTCTAATCTTCATTCCTTAACACATAACGATTTTAGATGAGTTCATCACATGTTTAGGTCTATTCATAACAGGTTTTATCATAACCAAAACAATCAAATACATCATATACCTATATGTCGATTCTTACACATTAGTTGTTAGGGTTTTCATTCATATTTTTATGTTACATCTTTTATCATTATCACATGATCATTATTCGATTAGGATACAAGAACATGGACAAGGATTTAACAAGGTAGATGATACCATACCCTCGTAGCATGATCAAAGGAAGGAAAGAACACGAGATTAAACACCACACTCCTCTTCTCTTCTTCTTGAAGGGTACGATCAGCAGAAAAAAAAAAAAAGAAAAGGTATGGATCGATTAGTTTTGATCATGAGCATGTCTTATAGATTTAATGATGAATCACAAGGTTACCTTATTGATACAAAGAAGATCACAGCCTTCTTTTGCTGCCTTGATGCTGATCGAACAAGGAGGGAAAAGAGGCAGCAGCAATAGTCGACTTTTGTGAAAGGGTTTTTTTTTTTTTTTTTAGGGTTTCAAAAAAAGATCGGTGCTAAAGGAGTAAAAGAAAACGAAATTTTGTGGGGGAAAAGATGGGCCAAGTTGTTTGGTAACTTGCTTAGATTGTGGGCTTGATTTTTGGGGCTTAACCCATATCACAAATACATATTTAATTTAGTTTTTTTTTTTTTTTTTTTTTTTTTTTTTTTTTTTTTTTTTTTTCGGATTACATATATATATGTATATGTGAGTTTAATATTTTTGGACATTCAAAATAATGTAATGTTGTCTCATAACTTAATTTGCTTGATATGTAGTTCGTTTTTCAGAAGTTTGGAGTTGTTTTAGAATTTTATAAGTGATTTTATTTAGTTTTATGTTTTCAGGGTATTCTGGTCATTTAATATGCTTTCTAAATTTCAGGTATCATCCCGTCCACTTAAATCTTCACCCAATCCAAGTCTTCACGGGCCTTCACCAGGTCCATGTCTTCACGCACGGACTCACATCAAGTCCAAGTCTTTACACACCAACCTACGAACTAACACAAAGTCCTAATCTAGATACACCACTTCATGGACTTACACTTTGTCCGTATTTATCCTAACACACCTAATCACGACTCACACATAAGTAGGATATACAAATTTACAATATGCACAAAAGAGAGAGTTTGGGGGAAGAAGAGAATCGTAACACAAGTTACGTGTGTGTGTGATAACTATGACACTTCGTTGATGAATACGAGTGTTCTTCTCTTGCACTTTGATATAGAGGGTAACGGGATCACTTATAAACACATATCGACAAATTATAGTGATTAAAGAAAGGAGGAAGAAAGAATAGAATGTTTTTGTTCAAAGAGGCTTGTTTTTATGAGTAAAACAGTGTTGTATTTATAGGCACCAGGAGGAGCGGGGGACGGTCTTTCAAAACACTGGACGGTCCCATATATATATGGGACCGTTGCCATGTTTACGGGACCGTCCCAACATACGCTCCTTTTTTTGTCCTGATGTGGTGAAAGTTTTTCTGGTTAAAAACTTATCTGATTTGAGCGGGAAAACTAGCTGTTGGGAGATTTGAAATTCAAATTCATTTTATTTAATAAAACATTTCTTTTTTACTACAAAAATACTTTTGTAAAACCATTTTGTCACATAAAAATGTGAAGTTTTGAGAAAATAAATTGTTTGATCACTTTACTAATGTCGGTATTGTGTTTGTTCATACCTGAAGTGATGTTGTGGTCGGTTCGGTGTTCAAACGATTTTCCTCGGTTAAAAACTTATCAAATTTAGTTTTACGTAACGTGTTTTTATATTTTGTGATTATCAAAACGTATAGAGACCGTATAATGCAAATGACGTTTTTGACATTATTTGTATTAACAGGGACCATTAATTTAGTCCCTCAAAATTATCAGTGAAAGCCATTAGGTACAAAATCTCCCACATCAATCATCAGTATATGTAGAAAACGATTCTCCAAAAAAAAATAATAAAATAAAAAATAAAAAAAGAAGAATAAAAAGACATGGACAACGAATCAAACCTTTAACTTTTTTTCACATAACAAACACTCATTTTGTTTTCTAAACTAGGGCACACAACAACAACAACAACAACAACAACAACAACAACAAACAACAAGCAACAACAAAAACAACACAACAACAACAACAACAACAACAACAACAACAACAACAACAACAACAACAACAACAACAACAACAACAACAACAACAACAACAACAACAACAACAACAACAACAACAACAACAACAGCAACAACACCCATACTTAATCCCGTCGGGGCAGGTATGGGCACATAAAATGTAGAAAAATCCTACCCCTACCCCAGGATAAACCCAAGAGTATGGAGACTGCTTCTAGTAAAACCTCCGAAAAGTGTTTTCTAAGCTAGGGCACGCGAAGCAACAATTTCATTATTAAGATTGAACATCAAGTTTTAGAAAGCATTTTTCATGCTACCTTAAGTGTATAGGTTTTCTGTGTTTTTTCCATGCAAGTATGTGATCCAATTTATAGGAAAACTTAACGCTTAATAATGAAATTATAATAATTAATCGGCCCATTAATTAAGCCATACTGTTACTCCATTATAGGAAATATTGGTTACATGACCGTTAAACGTGGTTATTAAGTTGCAGTTAAAATTGTCATTGAATAGGTCAAAGCGGTTACAAACAAGTTTGAATTCAGTCTCAGCGTGTTTACTCGCTAAAGAACATACTCCCTGAAAGAGTTGTTCAGTTCCTGAGTTTTCTCAATGAAAAGGTTCACTCGCTGAAGAGACGAATCCTCTGAAGAAACTATTCCCTGATGAGATCCTTCAACTTCCTACTCAAAAGTATGATGCTGAACTCGTCAGCCTGAAGAATACCATTCAGAGTCACATACACTGAAGAGTAGACTCCCTGAACTTCATCACTGACATGAACCACACTTTACCACTATCAAAGTTAGGGAGATCAACGACCTGATGGGTGTATACTCCGTAACTTCAAACCCATTACCAGGCATGACCTAAGACCCTCAATTGAACTAAATTTCCAACAATCCTCCCTAATTTAGTACAATTCCTTTTGCATGAAAATCAAACATAAAATAAAACTTGTTCATAAATGAAAATATCTTGAAGATTGAATTTCCATCTTAGTACGTTACACATTCCAAATATCCAACTTCTTTACCAGCAGCTGCTAAAGCCACAAACTCTGATTCCATTGTTGTTGGGATTTATATTGTGTTGATAAATACAAAACAATATTAAGAAGAATGAAACTAAAAGGGCTTAAACGATAATGAATAAAGTTAGGTGTCTTTGTAAACCCTAGAGGTCTCTATTATATAAAGAGATACAGGGTTTAAGTTTTAGGTGTGTCAAGATGTGAACACCAGAAAAGTGTGTGTGTGTCCAAGCATATGGTTGTTCATGTAAACGCCTAGAGTAGTGTGTGTTTAGCCTCAAGGATCGTTTGATCCCTGTTATTTATGAGTAACCGTTCTACACTTGATCAAGTAGAATTGGGGCTGTTAGTTGTGTTTATAATTGTTATAGAAGATGATGATGAAGAAACCTTGTTTACAATAACAATTGTTCTTTGATTAATTACGCTGCATATTGTTATCTTTGTTATTGTTATCCCTAGATGAGATCTAACAAATCTCGAGTTCTAAACAATTTCACAGGTGGTATCAGAGCTCTGGGAGCTCATGATCTAGGGATTTTACAAGGTTTTTAGTCGAAGAATGAAGAACAAAATCGACTTTGGTTTTTATTTTCGTATTTTTCTGCAGTGCTGTGGTAAAAAGGCGATATCTCATTCGTTAACCGTTGGATCTTAACAAACTTTTTACTGAAGATTCTCTATATATCAAGGCATATTCTTAATGGAGGGATCTTTAATATGAGCTTTCGTTTGAAAGATATTAATTCATCAAGTATGCTGCAGAAAAGGTTAAAGTAAGTCGAATTTTTAGGGTTTTTCTAATATTGACCTTCCTGAATTCGTGTTTACTCATTTTAATTCATTATGGAAGTTGGTTATGCATTGTTTGGTGTTTATAATTCATGGAAGAAAGCAGCTAGGGTTTCACGGATCTTACAATTTGGATTGGTTTGGGTAGAACGATCAGTTTTTTTGGTTTCAATCGCTGCACGTTCAAGTTTCAATCAGTTTTTGGTTCGAATAATGTTACTGATAATGGTACGATGAAGAATTGTGGTTACTGATGCAAATTAGTAATGTTACGTCTTTTGGAGTAAGGTTACATTTATTAAGGTTACTGGTTATTCATACTGCTACGCTTATTGGTTACTGCTGCCACTCCTAAGTTAGTACTGCTACTAAAAATTTTAGTACTGTTACTAAAAATTTTAGTACTGCTACTTATTTACTTAGTACTACTATCAATGTTTTGTTAATACTATTCGAAGATTGGTTAGTACTGCTGTGTTGACTTAATGCTGCTCGGATGATCATTAGTACTGTTAGTTAGTTTTTAGTACTGCTACTATATTTTTAGTACTACTACTATAATTTTAGTACTACTACTATATTCTTAGTACTGCTAGCATTATTCAATATCGGACAATACATGGTTTTTGGTTCTCGACTGGGTTTGAAAGATGTCGGATAACATGCACAGAAGTTTTTTTTTGATTTCAAAGTTCAAGATCTCAGATATTGTTACACTTATTGTTTGGACTTTGATTATGATTGGAAAGATTGATAAAGTAGTTATCATGTTAAGGGGAAGATTACTACTGTTACATGGTTTCTACTGCTAAACCTTAGAACTATTCTTCATTGTTACTACTGCTTGGTTTCGATCACTATTGTAGTCATTTTTAGTAAACGTTTTGGTGCTCATTCATGGATGGTACAACATGGTGTTCATTGCTATGGTGGTTAGTTATTTGAAAAGTTCTTATGGTTACTTCAAATGGTTAACACATGGATTTCAGAGGAAGTATATTATAGGGTGTTTAATCATTTACATGCACCATTTGAGGGGAAGGTTTTTACTACTGTTAATCGTTATTACTACTGTTGGTTTAAGTTTCTATTGTCTTGAATTCATTTTTAGTAATTTGAGACATTTTAAGGCTGAATTGGAAGTGTGATATTGGTTAGTGGTTGTCAAAATCAAAGTTGCATCTACTTATCATCTCCTAGTGGATAATGACAAAAAGGGGAAGAAGTACATAGAAGTTTTGCAACTTGAAGATCCTTGGTGGTAAATTGAACTCAGATTGATTAAACTCTATTCTTAAATCATCATACTGAGTTTTGAGAGTTTCAAAGCTTTTTAAACAGGTTTTTGAACAAGTTTTGTTTGTGTATACCTCAGAATCTGAAAGAGCCATTAGTGCCATGTTTGTAGGGGCTTCTTCTTCTTCCATAAAGCTCCAGTCAAAACTAAGCCCATCAATAGCCACCATAGCTTTGGAAGAAATTTCTTCCAAGTTCAAAGTCTTTCTGGTTCTCTCTTGGTTCTTGGATCCTTTGCTTTCTTAACTCCTTCTTCTGCTTTCTTGTTTCCTAGGCCCTCTGCACTCCCTTTCAAAGTGTCCCAACTTTTGAAAGTTGTAACACTCTACCTTGGACTTGTCATATCCATCTGTGTCACTGCTAATTATAGTGATCTTCTTACCAGTCTTCTTAAAAAACCTCCTTGCCCTCATGCTCAATAGTGCTAACTGCCACTTCAAATCCATTTCTTCTAAGTCATCTTCATGGATTTGTTTAAGGTCTTCATGTACAAGCTGAGACCCATTTAATTGATTGGCCAAAAATGCATACACAGTAGCATCACTTAAGATAGCAGTACTAGCTTGAGTGCTAGCAGTTCTAATTGGAGTGTTAGCATTACTAACTCCACAAGCAGTATTAACTTCACTAGTACTGATAGGGCTGGGAAATGACACAAAGGCCATGTTTTGATAACTTGAACTTGAACTTAAGCTTGTAGTTCTCTTAACCTCTCATTCAATGATCTTAAAATTGTTGTAAAGGTCATCAAGTCTCATTTTTCTAGATCAGGCTTATTCCTCCAGACCACAACATGAGTATTCCACTCAGAAGGCAGACTTCTCAAAAACTTCAAATTGAGATCTTCTTGTGTCTTAGTTTCACCTAAGATAGTCAGTTGACTTACAATCTTCTGAAGTCTGTTAAAAATAGAATCAAGAGACTCTGTGCTTGGAACACTAAAGTTCTCATATATCTGCTTCAGAAGAGTCTTCTGAGTCTTCTTAGTAGCTTCATTACCTCCAAACCTTGTTGTTATAGCAGCAAACAAGGTTTTGGCATCCTTGTACTGATTGAAGGTCATCAGATGTTCATTAGGAAGTGCCATCAGCAGCACACTTCTTTCCTTCACATCATTCTTCTTTTGGGTCTTCTCATCAGCAGTTATAGGACCTGGTATTACAGTAGTTGTGACACCATCAATTGTTGTTGATTTAGCAACAGGTTTGACCGTTTGAATGAGTTTCCATTCTCTATGACATCCGATAGAGAATAGTCTTGAATCTGAAAGTATTGTTCAATTCTGAGCCTCCACTTGTCATAATCACCCTATTTGAGAATGGGCAATTTTGTACTAGTAGAGGTTTGAGCAGTTTCAAGATTCATCTCTTGCTTGTGAGTAAATAGTTCTTCTTATTAGTTTCTTCAAGATCAAAGTTTCAGAACCAAAATCTCTGATACCACTTTTCCCATAAACCATCCTTTCTCTTTGATGGTAATTGCAGTTAGCCTGCACATGATCAAAACTTCCACAGACAAAACAAGCTTTATTGTGCATCACAAAATCACTTCCTAGCTGTTGAGACTTCTGATTATTCCAGTTTCTTTGGTTTCCCCTAAGCTTCATTGTACATAACAAAATCACTTCCTAGGCTGGCTGCAATTACCATCAAAGGGAAAGGATGGTATCTGGGAATGCAACGGTTTCTAGGAATAATTATACAAGGGTGAATTACAATTGTTTTACAGAAAAGGCTCACCCTAGTGCTCACAGACACATGGCTCCAAGAGCAGTTTTATGTACAATGAAGCCTGTTTTGTCTATGGAAGTTTTGATCATGTGCATAACAAAATCACTTCCTAGTTGTTGGGACTTATGATTATTCCAGTTTCTTTGGTTTCCCCTAGGGCTTTGTAACCTGTACATCTCAGCATACTTAACTGGCTTCCTAACTGGTTTTTCTTGTTGTTTAGGTTTAACTACTTCTATCTTAGAACCCTTAGGAAAAATAGTTTTCTTTTCTATCATATTATCTGACACCAACTTCTCAACCAATGGGGTATCAGAAGATTCCCTAACCTCTTTAGAAACATCTTCACTAACATTATTACTAGCCTTAGGTCCATAGCTTTCAATCTTAGGCTCTTTGAGTTCCTCTAGACCAGTATTGGACCAATCAAGCTATAAGATATGTAAGTTCACAGCATGATACTTGGTGGATAATGACAAAAAGGGGAAGAAGTACATAGAAGTTTTGTAACTTCAAGATCCTTGGTGGTACAGCATGATATGTAGGTTCACACGAGTTGAGCTTAAGGGGAAGATTGTTTCATTTATGGAAAATCTAGAAGAATGTTTTGTAATTATCAACTAGGGAAAGATTATTGGGATTTATATTGAGTTGATAAATACAAAACATTATTAAGAAGAATGAAACTACAAGGGCTTAAATGATAATGAATAAAGTTAGGAGTCTTTGTAAACCCTAGATGTCTCTATTATATAAAGAGATACAGGGTTTAGGTTTTAGGTGTGTAAAGATGTGAACACCAGAAAAGTGTGTGTGTGTCCAGGCATATGGTTGTTCTTGTAAACGCCTAGAGTAATGTGTGTTCAGCCTCAAGAATCATTTGATCCCTGTTATTGTTGAGTAACCGTTCTAAACTTGATCAAGTAAAATTGGGGCTGTTAGTTGTGTTTGTAATTGTTATATATGATGATGATGAAGAAACCTTGTTTACAAAAACAATTGTTCTTTGATTAATTCTGCTGCATATTGTTTTCTTTGTTATTGTTATCCCTACATGAGATCTAACAAATCTCGAGTTCTAAACGATTCCACAATTGTTGAACTTGTAATGCAAGTTTGTTTCTTGAAAGCCCATGAGATGGCACTTCCCCCAAGCAAGAATACCTAGCCACTTGTTGAAGAATTATCTTCAGTGTAGCTGATCCAGCTTGCATCAGTGTATCCTTCAAACACTATAGGATAACCACTATATGATATACTATAATCCATTGTTTTTTTCAAATACTTCAGTACCATCTGAACTACTTGCCAATTATGAGTACTAGGATTACTAGTATACCTGCTCAGTTTACCCACTACAAAAGAAATATCAGGCCTTGTACAAGTCATGGCATACATCAGATGGCTAATTACCCATGAATACTCAAGTTGAGATACAACCTGACCATTGTTAGTTTTTAGGTTCTCACTTGTATCCGTAGGAGTACTCATTGGAGTACAATCAAAGTAATAAAATTTCTTCAGTACCTTCTCAATATAATGGGACTGAAAGATAGAAATTCCTTTACTTTCTTGTTTAATTCTTATACCAAATATAACATCAGCCTCACCTATTTCCTTCATAGAGAACCTTGATAACAAAAATTCCTTTGTCAGGCCAACCTGAACTTGGTCAGTTCTAAAGATCAACATGTCATCAACATATAGACAAATGCTGACTGCTATACCAGATTCATCAAATTGGCTATACACACATTTTTCTGATTGATTAAGAAGATAACCACTAGAAAAAACTACTTCATCAAATTTTTGATGCCATTGCTTGGGTGCCTGTTTCAATCCATATATAGACTTAATGAGTTTGCACACCTTTTTTCATTGCTAGGCATGATGAAGCCCTGAGGTTGGTTCATATAAAACTCCTCATCTAATTCATCGTTCAAGAAAGTTGTCTTCACATCCATCTAATGAATTATCAGATTGTGAATCAATGACAATGTAATCAACAATCTTATGGTACTGATACGTGCCACTGGAGCATAAGTATCAAAGTAGTCAATCCTTGACTGTTGTTTGATGCACTGAATGACTAGTCTTGCCTTAAACTTTTGAAAAGTTCAATCTACCTTCATTTTCTCTTTGAAGATCCATTTGCAACCCAGAGGTTTACAACAAGGTGTTAGATCAGCCAACACCCAAGTTTTGTTGCCCATGATGGAATCCATCTCATCATTGATTGCTTCTTTCAGAAAGCAATATCCTAGGACTTTATAGCTTCTTCAATGTTTTGGGGTCATCCCCAACATTAAAGCAATAGGAGTGTTGCTCAAAGACCTCATCCCTTGATCCTTTAATTAAGTTTATTTGAAATTCAGGACCAAATGACTTTGGAGTCCTTTTTTTTTGTGCTCTTTCTAAGCTCGGGTTGCTGAACCATAACCTTCTCAGAGAGATTTTTAGGGACCTCTAAATCACCATCATATTCAGTTTCATTATAACCTGAAACCATATGACTAGGTCTAGGTATAGATGAGAATCTATTCTCATCAAAGATTGCATCCCTTGATTCGATTATATAGTTAATTGAAACAAGTTCATTAGGTTCAATAATTTAGAACCTGAAGGACTTGGAATGCTCATCATTATAAATATGCAATCTATACCTCTATCATCCAAAGTTTTTTAGTTTTGGATCGGGGAGTCTTACAACTTCCCTACAACCCCAAACCTTGAGATAGTTCAGGTTGAGTTTCCTTTTAGTCCATAGTTCATAAGGGGTAACCTTGTTATTTTTATTTAGAACCCTATTTAGTAAATAGCAAGCTGTTAGCATAGCTTCACCCCAGAACCCATGACTCAGCCCTGAATAAGACAAAATGGAATTAACCATTTCTTTTAGTACCATGTTTTTACTTTAAGAGATACCATTTTGTTGTGGAGTATAGGGAGCAGTCATTTCATAGAATATTCCAACTGACTGAGAATATAAATTATCCATATATTCACCTCCCCTATCAGTCCTGAATATTTTGATTAGGGCTCCTTGTATGTAACAAATAAACGTAACCTAATCTTGAAGCATCATTAATAAATATCACAAAATATTTCTCATTCCCCAATGATGGAGTTACATTCAAATCACATAAATCACTATGAATTAACTCCAAAATTTCTGTTTCTATTTTAACATTTTAGAAAGGCTTCTTAGTGATTTTAGTCAACATATAAGTGTTACACTTTTCATTACTCAATTCAAAGGCAGTGATCGTACCATAAACTGCACCTTCAGGATCAGAGCTTGCGGGCGGCACAAGCTGGGTACTTCTACTGGCTTCTGAAGATCTGCAATAAGATAAAGAACATGCTTGGGTCAGACAGAGCGCAGGGTTGGACCTTGCGAACTGACTTCGGCGTGAGAATGAGTCATCTAGTATGAAATGAATAAGTTCTAGAGAGAGAAAGTAGAAAGGTGGTCAATGACATACCTCAAAATGGATGATGGAGTCGGCTATTTATAGGTAAACCCTAGGAATGATCTAGATTTTCCACATATCTCATTGGGTTGGGTGAGAAGGAGCATATTCCCTCTAGCGAATAAGGAGGCTATGAGAATACGCTCCGAGATCGTGCCCATGTGCGGTTGTCTATATGCGGGACAATAAAGGATGACCATTATTGAGTGGGGTCCATAAGATCTTCTGTTTGTCCTATAGTGAGGAGGCTCGATCCTGTCGGAGGCTGCAATTATCCAAATCGTAGGAGCTCCAAAGATTATCTTCTAGTGTATTAGCGGATTCCCTTACGGTAGCCTAGTAGGCTTTACGCCAATAACCACTTTTGGTTGTTATGTTTACATCATTGGAGGCTGGGCTCCGACCATGAGATGAGGTACACCATCCGACAGGTATCAAACTATGTTTAGACATATGTTTCATTCTTTAGAGGTAGACATAAAGGATGAATCATTCAGTTTAGAGGTAGACATAAAGGATGAATTATCAATATCATTAACAATATTTAGCCTGAACATTTGGTTGCACAAATAAACAAAACCGATAAATGTTCCATGTTTAGAAAAAAAAAAACTTATCAAATTCAATAACTTGTTCATAACCAGAACTATTTAAAAAAACTGCTAAAAACCAAGTTCTTTCTAATTTGTGGTACATGTAAAATATTAAACAAAGAAACAATCTTCCCAGAACTAAATCTTAAGTCCACACGTCCTCTTCAATGCACTAGGGTTGTTGACTGATTTCCCATATGAAGAATAGATCCATCATTCAGCGACTTATAGGTCTTGAACCAACATCTATCTTTACACACACGGATTGTTACACTAGAGTCAAGTTACCACAACATCATCATCCTGCACAAAGTATGCATCACATATATATGTAACATAATAAATCTGAAAAGACTTACTAATGATATTCTGACCTTTTAGAAGGTTGGAGGGACCAATAGCTGAACCAATTATGCCTGATCCATTAGTCTTATTTCATACTTTAACACCCTTGCAATCCTTTTTCAAGTGCCCAGGTTTCCCACACTTCCAACAAGTCACTTTAGACTTCTTGTTAGGATAAGCTTTGGTGTTATCATGATGCTTATGTTTTCCCCTTTTGTCACTCTACCTGGTGGAGTTGTTATGCTCCACCATATTGACATCTGAAAAACTAGCAACATTGTTGCTCTTTGGCTTGTCACTATCCTGCGCCCAGAGGAATTCCTCATTACGCAAATGACTGCCCAACTCAACAAGAGTTATTTCCTCCTTCTTACGTTTCAAGTTATGCTTGAAATCTTCCTAAGAATGTGGAAGTTTATCAATAAAACAAGAGATTGAAATAGCCTCATCTATGTTCATTTTGTGTTGTGTAAACCGATCAAGTATACCAAGAAGTTCATTGTATTGTTCCATGATAGGTCTGGAATCGACCATTTTTTAATTAGTGAAATTACTCCCAAGGAACTTCTTACTAGAGGTATCGTCTGCCATATACTTAGCCTCTGAAGAATCCCATAACTCTTTTTCAAATCCAACATTTTGATAAATATCAAAGATAGATTCATACACACCATTGATGATTAAACATATGCAAACATAATCATCATTCTCCATTTTACTCCTCTTCCTTATCTCTTCCACAGTTGAATAATCCCTATCATCAGAAGTTTGTGTTCTCAGAACATATACCACACTCATGCTTAACAAAAGGAAGTGCATCTTCTTTTGCCATCTCCTAAAACTCCATCAAACTTTTCCAGTTTGGAGAAGTTAGCAGTCATATGTTTCATTCTAGCATCCGTTGATTATCACGAAATAGTTTCCTTTGATTGTAGGCAGTTTTCCCAGTTGGATATAGATAATTGATGCGGATATTGTAAACCTCAAGAAGTTTTACAATCCTCCTATGCAGTGTACCTAACCGTTGTAGTATAGTATATGCAAGATACGGGGGATTGATCGTTCTCTACGGGAATATTGTTGTGAAGGTCGAAGTGTATGACGAGATAGGTCTAAAGGTGAGGGATGATTCTTTTTTATTTTTATATTTTTTTATAAAGCAAGTAAAAATCTCAAGGTTTGAAGAGTGGGTGTTTTAAAACTACTAATTAACTAATAAAAACTAAATTAAACTAAAAATGGAAAATAAAAAGTGGTAACTCTTATGATAGGTAAGGGTGTTCACTTAGATTATCTTTATTCCCTAGTTATCTTTTATTTATTAGTCGAATTGTCACGTTTTTGTTTAATTGGCGCGTTGTATTCCTATATTGTCGTAGGGTGGTGCAATTGTCCCTAACTCTATGAATGTATAAGTATCCTTTAGAAAACCCTAGATCAACTAGTGACAATTATGTCATCTCCTTAGGATCTCCTAAGATCTACAAGCCGCAATTCACGCAATAAATACAATAGAAATTAACCACCAGCGCACTCTAGGGTATGAAGGCATTTAGTCGGATTTACAAGCTCATACACATAAGATTCAAGCCAGGTTTCCAACTCCTAACGTAAGACAACCAATTAAACAAGAGACGAAAATCAATAATCAATAACTAGGTTTCATTCAATCTAAGCAAACACTAATAAATCTAGCCACGCATGTTAAAGTGAAGAAAAGAAAAGCATATAATCAAACAACACATAGACATATTGAATGATTAAAGAGGGATTACTTAAATTCAATAGAACATGAGTATGATTAAAGAGGGATTACTTAAGGTTTCGTCTTTTGCTGAATCGCCGTTGTGACGGCGTCGCTTGTTGATTCTTGACGCCGTCAGGACATGTGACACCATCGTTCTCGAAAAACTCTGACCCGTCTCGTGTGAATTTTACTCTGAATCTTCAAGCCAAAATACAAGTGACGGCGTCATGTTGTAGAGTGTGACAACGTCAGAAGCCCTTTTCCAGACTTTTTCGTGACTTGGTCGTTTTCTTTACTTTCTTGTCCAAATTAGCCAAAACATGTCAGTTTTCATCTTTTGCGTCCCAAGTACCTAAAATGCAAAAAGAAACGATTTAAGGAAATAATTGTTCAAATACATACGAGTTTAGGGACTAAATGACCCCTTAAAAAGGTATGTTTTAAATCCTAATCAAATATCCCTACACTTGGGATTTGCTTGTCCTCAAGCAAATTTGCTTTTATCCTAGTTAATCTACAAGGTATGGGTCATTTAGCATTGGTTTAAAAGTAATTACAACACACATTCGTTCCACAATAGTCGTAACAAGCACATAAATTACATACTAGAACCTCATATAAAGTGTTTGGATTCTCACATCTCTCGGGTGTATAAGTTATGTTAGTGCAAATACTACGATATTTAAACTAAATGGTTTCTTCGGTTTTAATAATGACAAACATGTAACTTGTAATGCATAACGTAAAATGCACAAGTTACTTGTAAACACAAATCATCAATGCATACTTACATCAACATCTCTCGACATCTCAAGTATGCTTCAACAACGTCGTAGATTTCCATCCCGACGTAAATCACTCGAGTTATGAACAAACAAATCTACAACTTGACTAATGATCAAAGGATTATATTTTTCTCTAAATTTCACATTTTTAATGTGACAAAACATTTTTTCAAAAATACATTTTACAAAATATTTTTGAATTAAAAAGAAATGTTTTAATTTGAAAATAAGTTCAAAATCACCAATAGCTATTTTTCCCCCCCAAATCAGCTCCAAACTTCCCCAAATAAACCTTCCCCACTAAAAACAAATTTTGGAGCGTCTCTGTCTGGGTCGGTACCACGGTACCACTAAATTTAGTAGTACCGTCGGGCATTTAGTGGTACCGTACCCCCTGTAACGGTCAAATCTTCATTGTCTATAAATACCAGTCCATTCCACATTTTTTAGGCATCCTTTTTCACACACAATTTTCTGAGTTCAAATCTCCTATCACATATACTCTTCTTTGACCATATAGTTAGTTTATCTTTGTTTAATTAAGTGATCCAATCATCCATTCAAGTGATCACCTTCATTCCTCTACTAGTGCAAGAGAAGAATACTTCGTATCAAGAAGATACAAAGTGTTGTAGTGTTAGTGTAGTGCACTCGTAACATTCATTACATACTTGTTGTATCTTGATATACATCAAGTAGTCTATCACCTTGTTTAGTTAGTTTGTGTGGATCATTGTGATCTTGTGGACATTGGGGAGATCTTTTGTAGCTTGTGTTGATAGTGTGCAGATCATGTAGATCGAGTGCAGATCATGTGGATCTTGTAGCTTGTGTGATTTGTGAGGATCGGGTAGATCGTGAGTGAGATTGGTACTAACTAGATTAGTACTCGACATTTAGCTTAATGTCGGAAAATAATGTAAGCGACGCGGTTTATGTGTTTATGCCTCAAAACACAATGTTTCTTATGTTGGGCCATAAAACATAACAGGTTTGGTTGTACCCGAAGAAGAACTCGACATCTAGCTTAGTGTCAGAAAATATTGTAAACGACGTTGGTTTTCTCCGCCAAGAAGGGAACTTGTTGATTAGTGAAGTAACTCTCGAGTTGGGTACTTGGGGAGTGGAGTAGGGCGAAGAGTAGCTTCATGACCGAACCACTCTAAATCATTGTGCCCAGTTTGCGCTTTCCTTACTTATCTCTTTACTTTTTATCTTTCCATTTACCATTTTATATTTTCATTGCTTTTATGTTTGTGTGGCTTATTGCTTATATTGTTTGGTAGTTATGTTGTGTCTATGTTTGTGTTATGGTAATATGATTCACTTATGGAATTCCACTATCACTAGTTGTCACAAGACTTTTTGCTGATACTTCTCATATTACCTCAAACTTGATTGGTAATTTGATACAAAAGATTTAAGTTTTTAAATGAAAACGTATTCACCCCCACCCTCTACGGTTTCCACAATTGGTATCAGAGCCAGGTTGCACAAATTTTTAAAACAAATATTTTTCAAAATTGATTACGATCCATGTATCAAATTACCCATGAACGGGAATATAATATGAAAAGTAATTGCGTGCTTAATACTTACAAGTTTTATTGTTAAGTATACTTTGTCATACTAGCTTGAAAGTTTTCTTAAACAAATAAAAGAAAAGAGTTTGTAAGTGTCCGGTCAAGTCTTTAGAACTAGTCGTAAAGTGATGCGGTTTTGAAAGGATCGTTAGGGACAAGTCTTTGTTTTATAGTAAACATATGTTTGTAAATGTTTTTCTTAGTCCTAAACATGGAAATGTTACTTAACATATTCTACATGTTCGGTATCTAGTTTACGAAGTTTTACATCTCTTCATTACGTCGGAACAAAAATTCAGTCTGAGACAGAACTGCAACAACAGTGGACGGTACCACTAAATATAGGATGATACCGTTATATTTAACGGTACCATGGGGTATTTAAAGGTACCGTGCATGTGTCTGTCTGTTTTCAGAATTGGGTCATTTTCATAAATTCGTATAAAATCAACCATAAGTCCATAAGAGGTGTGCCATCTATCGTTTTAAACGTAATTGAGTCTATTTTCATTTAAAAAATGTCTTTATGAATTGTTTCTAAGTAAAAATATATTATAGTCCATGATTTGTAACGAAAGATCCGTTTAATTATGCCGTTTGCGCAAATTATTTTGCCAAAATGAAAAAGGGCGTTTCAACTTTTGAACATTGATGTATTTTCAAAGTAACATGGTAAAAATCTTTAAACTGGGGAGAAAACAAATTAATTTGAAAGAAAATAAATAAAGTCAAACTAGGTATACATTGTTATACTTAATACACAAAATAACGATAAGTGTTTGTGTGTGTTACGCTAAATGGTTATTTGTTTTTCTTTGTGTCCTAATACTGTTAGTTAATATTTTTGAGTGCTTATAGTTATCTTTAGTTGAGCTAATTATATCTATACTCACAAGCGTTTTACATGCCTTGTTACTATGTGTTGATTATTAGTTTGCCGGTTTATGCGTCAATAGGACTTAGACTAGACTGCTTGCACTGAGTTGCTAAATTGATTTTGCATTGCATATAGGCATAGACCAGTTTTCTTGCATATGTGTTTTTGACATCTTGCAAGTTTTAAGATGCTTTAGTAACCTTCTTAGGAATGGAAACTAAGTTCGTTGATCATGTGCGTCGAAAGATATTGTCTTACACAATTATTTTTCCAAAGATTTAAGTGTAAAAAATATATCACCTCAAAATATTTAACACTTTCATTAAATCCGTAACATGATCTCTAAAACATTTCATCCTTTTGTCTTGCTTGACCATGGGTTGTGTAAACAAGATAAAAGATCATATTAATACATTAGTATTTAAGTAAATGAAAATGTATTAAACTTGTATTGATCTAACACACACAAAAAATGTTTTAAACATTTAGTATTTTACGTATGTTGTATAAAAATGGTTAAGATAATTATTTTTATACTTATGATATGTCGAAAACTAAGAATATTATACTTAATAATATAAATAGTTTTTTGCAAATAAAAATAAATGACCATATCGAAGTAGTAAGTTAGTATGTCATTAACCTCACGCATACAACTAGTACTAGAATAAATGGAACACATTCCTTAAATTTTTATTTTCTTTTTAAAAGGAGTGATCGTGAGGGTCAAGAAAGATTTCGAGTACATGTCAATTTATTATTCAAATTATGGTTGATATCATCATCGAATCTAATTGACAAGTTTTCGAGTATGGACATGAAATTTGAGTCATTATTTGTCTAGTTTCAAGATAACATCAAAATATAACGAAATATATTATCTTGAATCTACATACTCAATCACACTCGGTTGTTATCAAAATAATGACTTCCTCTCAAGACGAAAATAATATGCATCTGATCATAACTCACACTTGTGTTGAATATGCCATATTGAGTCTTCTTATACAATGGTTGTGTTCCAAACATTAAACTAATATGTTTAAAATATGCATAAAATAAACAACTAAGTAGGATTGACAACTTGGATGTTTCATCCAAAATATACAAGTAATTTACATTGCAATGCAATTAATAAATGTGTCATTTTCGAAAAACCAAACACGAGCAAACAAACAACATATGTAAACTTCGCTCATGAATGACTCAACACTCAAAATCACATGTCCAGTAAAAGTGTCACACATATGTTATTAACTATTATGTACGACATCAATCTTCGAGAAAATCACATGTATTTCTCTTATCAAAAGATTGACAAAGGATAATTTATATCATATGCATCTCATTCCCTTTGTAACATGAATGGTTTTGTTACAAGAGAATACATTGCATCTTGTTAACAAATATAGGATATTAGATTTGAATAATAACCCAATACAACATATGTCATTGCATAAACAAGTAAAATTGGTCATACACTAAAATACTTGTTTTACTATATGTTTCATTTCAATCATACATCATATAATACTCACAAGATCTATTGAGGTAAGTAACCTTTACTAGATTCTTTTCTTAAGATATGCAAAGGAGCATTCTTGAAACACTCTCGATGTAGTAGATTCTACATTGTATCACATTAAGGCATCTCTTGACTCTAGAAAATCAAATCGTGTTAAAATAACATGTAACGACTCAACAAACAAAAATGTCATCCATGAGATCTTAAAATGCACCATCTAAACCAAATAATCTCTAAATCTCAAACACAAAATTGAAACGTGTTTGCCTTTGTTAGGATATTGTGTAAGACATCTCTTCCTCTTCACCGACTTTTAAAATATGGTTTGTTGAGTCATATTAGGCCATATATTAGCGAAATAAGAAAATATCATCTTTGCTACACTTCGATAGGCAAATATAGGAATTTGAATTTTTATAACATGAGAATGACTATTGGAGAACCTTGATGACATCAAATAACGACATATTATTAGCATCATTTATCCTATATTATTGACTGTTTTATATCACTTTATATGAGAATTGATACTTAATCGTTTACTTTTGTAATTCTCAGTTATAAACAAGCATTTGGTGAAAGTTAGTGATTTTGGACGAAATATGGAGATAAATGATCAAGATGGAAAAAGTCTACTGAACTCAAGGAGATACGCCGTATCATTCTAGACAGATACGCCGTATCATCATACTTAGATGAATTCGAAGACCATTGCCTGACTTTGAAGAATGCGCCGCATGTAATTATACCATGCGCCGCATATGAAACTTTGGTCAACGAAGAACCAACTTGTTCCACTCCAGATACGCCGCATTACATTTCTGACATACGGCATATCACTCTCAAGACTTCACCAAAGATTATCCAAGATATTGAAGGACATGCGCCGCATAGAAGATTCAAGATACGCCGCATCTGAATACGGTGTACGAATATTCTAGAATATTATAATCTTGGACCCCACGCGAAGTTACCTTGATACGCCGCATTGGACCAATTCAATGCGCCGTATCGGCCATATACAATCCTTACCAAGAAGTCAAGTGAAGATTAGAAGCTTAAAGAAGAAGTCAAAGATTATAAGTCGACACTCGAAGATGCTTTCGTATATTGGCCGTAAAATCTTCATCCGGACTCCGTTTTAGTTGATTCAAGCGGCCACGCGAAGAGAAAAAGAAAGTCTATCTGATTCAGAAGGAGATGCGGCGCATATGGCTTTTAGATGCGCCGTATCGGGGTCGGAACAGCAGCAGACTAATTTTTGGTAAACTTGGAGGCTACTCTTCCTTACCCCTATAAATACCACAGCCCTATGGACGATTGAAAGGGAGGAGAGGAGCATCAGAATAACCATTATCAGTTGGGGACACCCCCAACTCGTCCCCAACACCTCCTCGAAGATCGATGAAGAACATCTCAATACTTAACGTCATGTATCATTCGGTTAGCATAAGTATTTTATTCATGAATTCTCTATGTTTATTCGCAATGTATACTCTATCTTTTACAGAGATTAAGGGCTAACACCCTTAGGTGTTACCCATTTTTATGAAGTTTTATTAGTTTTTATGTTTGTGTTGATGTGTTTACTTTGTTATTGGATTAGGTGCTTATCGATAAAAACTCGTTTATTGCTTATAACTAGTAAAAGTCTATGTAACTAGATTATGATCTTATTGGTTTAATTGCTGTAATTTAACTATCTGTAATTGTGGTTAGTTTAATTGATCATAAGTGTAGTAATCCGAATCCTATATAGACGGCTTAGAGGGAACACACCGGAACCGTGCCTCATGCCACTATTAGGACTAGTAGCGCGTAATGCCAAACTAGGTTAGACGGTTTAAAGCAATAAGTTAGTATTGATGCTAGATAGGTCACTATGATTGATGTGTTTTTTTTAGGTCTATAATAAACTACCAAGTTTTAAATTTATTTATTGCCGAACTAACCTATAGACTCTAAACACTAACGAGCAGTGTACCCGGTCAATGTAGATAGTTTTTAGGTAAGCAAGGGTCGTTCACTAGGAGCGAAGCTAAAGTGATCTAATGGTATTCTAGTTACTAATCTAACTAAAATAAACTAGAAAGCAATTAAAGATAAGGGGGGTTTAGCCTGAGAGGCTACCACGATATTGTGTGTTATATAAACTAAATACGGGAAAGTAAATAACTAAACTAAGGATAGGGAACAATAGATCGATATAAGGAAGAACGGGTTAGCCAAGCCTAATCCATCTTATAGTTATATAAGCTTATGTCTACTTGTTTTAATTCATTCAATTGTTTTGCCGCCAATCCGATTATCAATCCTGTCACGATTAAATAACCTACCATCGTGGTGGGAAAGAGGACATGATCATAGTGACCTATCTAGCATCAATACTAACTTATTGCTTTAAAACCGTCTAACCTAGTTTGGCATTACGCGCTACTAGTCCTAATAGTGGCATGAGGCACGGTTCCGGTGTGTTCCCTCTAAGCCGTCTATATAGGATTCGGATTACTACACTTATGATCAATTAAAGTAACCACAATTACAGATAGTTAAGTTACCACATTAAACCAATAAGTTCATAATCTAGTTACATAGACTTTTACTAGTTATAAGCAATAAACGAGTTTTTATCGATAAGCACCCAATCCAATAACAAAGTAAACACATCAACACAAGCATAAAAACTAATAAAACTTCATAAACATGACTAACACCTAAGGGTGTTAGCCCATAATCTCAGTAACAATACATAAAGTTGTAATCAAAGCAAACGAATAAGAATTCATAATGAAAACGATACGCTAACCGAACGATTACACTTAATATAAGGTTCTTGAGATGATCTTCTAGGATGATTGGATCTTCAAGGAGGTCTTCTGCTGTTTGGAGGGGTTTTTGGTCTTCTGGGAACGACCCCAAGGGTCCCCAATGATGCCCAAATTCGTTAATGAGTTCGGTATTTATAGATTCTGAAATCTGGGTCGATACGGCGCATCTATAGAGTTAGATGCACCGCATCTATAAGTAAACGTAGCCTCCAATTCTGAAACTGACCCAATACGGCGCATCTAAATACCAGATGCGCCTCATCTCCCAATACGGCGCATCTAAGGACCAGATGCGCCGCATCTCCTTCAAATACAGGTAGATCTCCTTTTTCTCTTTCCGTGGCCGCTTGAATCACCTAAATCGGAGTCCGGATGAAGATTTTATGGCCAAAATACGAAAGCATCTTCAAGTGTCGACTTGTAATCTTTACTTCTTCATTAAGCTTCTAATCTCCACTTGATTTCTTGGTAAGGATTGTGTATAGCCGATACGGCGCATCGGATTGGTCCGATGCGGCGTATCTGGAATAGAACAAGTTGGTTCTTCTTCGTTGACCAAAGTTTCATATGCGACGCATGATAAAATCAGATGCGGCGCATGCTTCAAAGTCAGGCAATGGTCTTTAATCTCTTCAATTCAGCAGACTTTTCCAACTTGATTCATTTTGCTCCAATTTTCGTCCGAAATCATTAACCTTCACCTAATGCTTGTTTATAACTGAGAATTACAAAAGTAAACGATTAAGTATCAATTCTCATACAAAGTGATATAAAACAAGTCAATAACATAGGATAAATGATGCTAATAATATGTCGTTATTTGATGTCATCAAATATCCCCCCACTTGAACTTTACTTGTCCTCAAGTAAACCTTAGATTAAACTTATGAAAATGTATCCTAAAAGATATTAGGATTTATTTTTATATTTAAGCATGTATTCGTTTCATCATAATCACACAACCAAACACTTAACGAATTAGAAATAAAATAAAATGTTTCGATAAAAGCAAATCTAATCGTTTAACTGTCCAGTCGTGACGAATATTCTATCATAAGCTTGGCAATGATACACATCTCCCCCACTAAAGCTAAGGAGTAACAAGTCTAAAGCGGTAAAAAGGGTTTGTTGGTTAAGGGTTAATCATTCTTCTTAATCTCTATCGATCTCAAATTCCAGAAAAGGCGACAAAATCACAAATACATGATCGAATCCACGAACAAGATACTTGCAATTGCTCAAATCCTTAACTCGAATAGGCTAAAGATAGGACCAAGTAATCTTTACCAATAATATTATATCAAAAAGGGCGACAATATCATAAATACATAGCCGAATCCACGACTACGATACTTAAGATTGCTCAAATCCCTAATCTCAATAAATCAAAGGTTTGGATAAGGAATGATATAGGGTATGGATAATATTTGGGATAAAAATTGGTGTAAAATGAACAATAAACAAAACAGATAAATTAAAATCCTAAGTGTGGTTAATCACTATCCCAACCATCCCATGAATAAGACTCATATCATTGAATAACTCACGCTTTAACACTTGAAACACACGCTTTAGGTAGACACGAATTATACTCAACAAGATCTTAATCAAAGAATAAACCTTAGTTGGCGTTCCCATAACTGCCAACTCCCATTCAATCCATAGATATATAACAACTAGTGGTGATATCGACCACTTACATAACTTTACATCGTTGGTTAAAAACAAACATCCAACTCTTCTTTTTCTTTTTCTTTTCTCATTTTTTCGATTTTTTTTTTTTTTTTTTTTTTTTTTTTTTTTTTTTTTTTTTAATAACATAAACATAGATGTGTAAAATTTCACCACATCACTATAATGATAATTCTGGATAATTTTTCCATACTTTTCACACTTTCAGAAATAACGCTAATAGCGAAAGTAGTAAACACACGAAAAATAAACTCAAAGATATACAATATTTACTTTCACTCCAATCGCATTGTGCAATTTCCCGACCTAACCATAGATAATGAATTACGCACACGAACACAGGTAATGTAAGGAAACACACTTTGCCTATAGCAATTAACCAACCACGGATTCTAATCTACAGGGTAGGCTAAGGTGTAAGGGTGTAACGAAACATTTTAAACATAGGTGTAAGAAACGAAAGGAATGGCTCTGAGGGTTTTTCTAGGGGTATCTTACTCTAAAAGTGAGAGTAACAAAAGGTTTATACGGGGGTTAACTAACCAGTGTAGTTAGCTAATATCACATAACATATAAAGGCTATTTGGGTGTAATCCTAGAAATTTACCAATTTAGACAAGTCATTCCAATTATATCAATAATACTCATTATGGTGGTCTCGAATAGTATACAAGCCAAGTTCTAAAGTTTACAAGTCACCGGCACACTCATAGATTTGTGGATTTTGATAAGTTCACAATTTTTGAAAATAAGGTTATGTGTGCAGCTATGCAACTTAGATTAAACAAAAACATGCTAAAAAAAATTAAATTTTGATAATTAAGCATAGATTAAAGCATATTTTTGAAAATTTAGGACAAGTAAACGTTCTAATTCTCCATCCCCCCACTTAAGTTAAACAACGTCCTCGTTGTTTGTATTTGAAATTAAAAACAAGAGATAGAAAGAATTAGAACGGAGAACTCCCCTGAGATTTGCTCGGTATGATCTTCCAATGTAAGTGTGCGAGCGTATAAAATGCGGGAGTCCATCAACATCTTCAATATTCCGGACCTGTAAAAATATAGAGACCACAGGAAAAACAAATCTCGAGAAACATCTCATTAATCATCGGTTAGAAAACGATAAACAAAAGAAAAACAAAGAACTGTATTCAATTCTGGCAGGTCGATACGCCGTATCTAAAAAGATAGATACGCCGCATTGATGTCAGCAAAACAGTTCGGACTAAAGTATTCCAGATGATTCGATACGCCGTATCCATAGGGGTTGGATACGCCGCATCGAAGGCCTGGGACAGACTCGACAGAAAATTAAATTGACATAAATTAAAAGATAAGCATGGGTTGCCTCCCACGAAGCGCTTGTTTTTGTTCGAGTCACGAGCCTGACTCTACCCTTATTTACTATGTAATAGGGTATTGTTCCCCCCACTTGGAATCAAGTGCGGGTGATAATAGCAATAAACACTATAGGAGTGTAAATTTGCTAGTAAAGATGGAAGAAATAAATAAAAATCATACCTTGGCAATATATGTACATCGTTCCTATCCTTACCCGGTTTGGTTGATAAATTGGATGACTTGACCATTCCATCTGAAAGAGTAGTGTGTTGAGGAAAAATGAGTCTCCTTTCTTCTTGGTTATTCTCTTTGGTAGTAAGGCGTCCCTTGACTTCCGCAGAAGATGAGAAAGGGTCTTTAGCGAGTAAAAGTTCGAGTTCCTCTATAACCTTCATAGGGTCGAAATCATCATCTTCATCAATCATAGCAATGTTTAAGAGCTCATCACCAAATTCTTCTTTGAGCTCCACCAAAAACGGGCTGTTTACAGGCGCTTCATGTGCTTCAATAGGTAGTGTAATGAATTTGAACTCATCATTCTTTTGTCCTGCAACCTGTTTAGGAAAACTAGCAAGATTATTAGTAACGGGATTAATAATATTAAATATATTTGTACCACTTTGTGTTGTAAGTGACTCCAATTCGTCTTGTGAATCTCCATCTTCAACTAGTGGTCTTGCAATTTCATAATCGTCCCGAATTCCATCCTTAAATAAGTCATTCCAGATTTCTTCAAAAACTTGCGTTGGATCAAAATCTGGTTGAGGAATGTCATCATAAACTATGGCGTCAAATGGTTCAAACTCAAAATCAGAATACTTTTCATCTTCATCTGTTGGATTGTCTAATGGCGGTAACACGATTGCAGAATATTCTTCAATGTAAGGTTCCGTATACACATCATCTTGTTCAATCTCCGGAGAAAAAGTACTATCAATAACAATCGCCGGAATTGGTTTTACGGTGTATGACTCCTCCTCATCATCATTTGACATACACCAAGTGTGTTGAAACGGCAACCCATTTCTTTCTTTCTTTGACTTAACCTTTTCCTGCAACAAGTATTCTTCCATAGTAATTTCATTCGTCTCGATGACTTGTGCACAATATCTTGCTCTTTCCCAACTATACATCTGATTATTGCTCAAGGCTTTTTCCTCTTCAAACCTAATATATTCTTCCATTGTTATGTCTGGATTGTCCATCATCATTATTACCTGAAAGATAAACAACCAAGAACAGCAGTAGACGAAACAAAAATAAAAACTAAACTAATAAAAACTAAATAAACACAGAAATAAAAAAAAAATATTTTTTGGTCACAGAAGGTCGATACGCCGTATCTAACAGACAATAGATACGCCGTATGCGATACAAGTTAATACGCCGTATCCAACAGACAATGGATACGCCGTATTAGCTTCCTGTAAAATTTTTTTTTTTTTTTTTTTTTTTTTTTTTTTTTTTTTTTTTTTTTAATTAAATTTAAACACTAAATCACACAAACTAAAAAAATTTTGCCCACAGAACGTCAATACGCCGTATTCACAGATAAGAATACGCCGTATTGAAAACAGACAGATGCGCCGTATTCACAGACAAGAATACGCCGTATCTGTCTTTCTGAGACAGAAACACAGAAACAAAAATAACACACAAAAACAAATAAAACTAACTAAAATACCAATAAATCAAATTAAAACAATCACTCCCCGGCAGCGGCGCCAAAAACTTGATGTGTTTTTTTTAGGTCTATAATAAACTACCAAGTTTTAAATTTATTTATTGCCGAACTAACCTATAGACTCTAAACACTAACGAGCAGTGTACCCGGTCAATGTAGATAGTTTTTAGGTAAGCAAGGGTCGTTCACTAGGAGCGAAGCTAAAGTGATCTAATGGTATTCTAGTTACTAATCTAACTAAACTAAACTAGAAAGCAATTAAAGATAAGGGGGGTTTAGCCTGAGAGGCTACCACGATATTGTGTGTTATATAAACTAAATACGGGAAAGTAAATAACTAAACTAAGGATAGGGAACAATAGATCGATATAAGGAAGAACGGGTTAGCCAAGCCTAATCCATCTTATAGTTATATAAGCTTATGTCTACTTGTTTTAATTCATTCAATTGTTTTGCCGCCAATCCGATTATCAATCCTGTCACGATTAAATAACCTACCATCGTGGTGGGAAAGAGGACATGATCATAGTGACCTATCTAGCATCAATACTAACTTATTGCTTTAAACCGTCTAACCTAGTTTGGCATTACGCGCTACTAGTCCTAATAGTGGCATGAGGCACGGTTCCGGTGTGTTCCCTCTAAGCCGTCTATATAGGATTCGGATTACTACACTTATGATCAATTAAAGTAACCACAATTACAGATAGTTAAGTTACCACATTAAACCAATAAGTTCATAATCTAGTTACATAGACTTTTACTAGTTATAAGCAATAAACGAGTTTTTATCGATAAGCACCCAATCCAATAACAAATTAAACACATCAACACAAGCATAAAAACTAATAAAACTTCATAAACATGACTAACACCTAAGGGTGTTAGCCCATAATCTCAGTAACAATACATAAAGTTGTAATCAAAGCAAACGAATAAGAATTCATAATGAAAACGATACGCTAACCGAACGATTACACTTAATATAAGGTTCTTGAGATGATCTTCTAGGATGATTGGATCTTCAAGGAGGTCTTCTGCTGTTTGGAGGGGTTTTTTGGTCTTCTAGGAACGACCCCAAGGGTCCCCAATGATGCCCAAATTCGTTAATGAGTTCGGTATTTATAGATTCTGAAATCTGGGTCGATACGGCACATCTATAGAGTTAGATGCGCCGCATCTATAAGTAAACGTAGCCTCCAAGTCTGAAACTGACCCAATACGGCGCATCTAAATACCAGATGCGCCTCATCTCCCAATACGGCGCATCTAAGTACCAGATGCGCCGCATCTCCTTCAAATACAGGTAGATCTCCTTTTTCTCTTTCCGTGGCCGCTTGAATCACCTAAATCGGAGTCCGGATGAAGATTTTATGGCCAAAATACGAAAGCATCTTCAAGTGTCGACTTGTAATCTTTACTTCTTCATTAAGCTTCTAATCTTCACTTGATTTCTTGGTAAGGATTGTGTATAGCCGATACGGCGCATCGGATTGGTCCGATGCGGCGTATCTGGAATAGAACAAGTTGGTTCTTCTTCGTTGACCAAAGTTTCATATGCGACGCATGATAAAATCAGATGCGGCGCATGCTTCAAAGTCAGGCAATGGTCTTTAATCTCTTCAATTCAGCAGACTTTTCCAACTTGATTCATTTTTCTCCAATTTTCGTCCGAAATCATTAACCTTCACCTAATGCTTGTTTATAACTGAAAATTACAAAAGTAAACGATTAAGTATCAATTCTCATACAAAGTGTTATAAAACAAGTCAATAACATAGGATAAATGATGCTAATAATATGTCGTTATTTGATGTCATCAATGATCATGTCCTCTTTCCCACCACGATGGTAGGTTATTTAATCGTGACAGGATTGATAATCGGATTGGCGGCAAAACAATTGAATGAATTAAAACAAGTAGACATAAGGTTATATAACTATAAGATGGATTAGGCTTGGCTAACCCGTTCTTCCTTATATCGATCTATTGTTCCCTATCCTTAGTTTAGTTATTTACTTTCCCGTATTTAGTTTATATAACACACAATATCGTGGTAGCCTCTCAGGCTAAACCCCCTTATCTTTAATTGCTTTCTAGGATAGGATAGAATAGTTAGATTAATAATTAGAATACCTTTAGATCATTTTAGCTTCGCTCCTAGTGAACGACCCTTGCTTACCTAAAAACTATCTACATTGATCGGGTACACTGCTCGTGAGTGTTTAGAGTCTATAGGTTAGTTCGGCAATAAATAAATTTAAAACTTGGTAGTTTATTATAGACCTAAAAAAACACATCAAACCTATTGCACTAGAAATTCAATTTGACCTAATGGTTGAATTGCTTACAGGAGAGAAGTTGGGTTCGTGGTATAACCCGTAAAAATGTTGGTGTTTAGCTTGAATTAAGCACCACTAGTGATAGTTTCATACTCATTCTCTAACTTGAAAAATTTTCATTCCTACATTTGACTAAAGATAGTTTACATCGCTGAACTTTATCTCCCATTAGAATTTCATTTTGAACAAGTAATAATTAGGATCCTCCTTAGCGAACCTAGATTACTTGCATCCCACATATGTGTTTTAAAATGATAACATGTTCTCGTAAGATATGATTGAATGTCTTCATGCTCTTAAATGCTAAATGATTATCATATTTTGCATGATGTTCGCATTTATTCATTATGTGCATTTTACACGATTTGCTTGTAAATTTTGCACCCACACTATGTCATTTTGACAGATAATGAATTAGGTATGCCTATCACTATGAACTCTTAGATGTCATATAGTCATACACTAGTGTCAAAATCTATAAGTTAAAGTAGTCGCGAAATTGTCCTGATTCCTTGGTCATCATTTCACTTTCTTCCAGGTAATACACCCTTTTATCATGGGGAGGTTAGATACAAACCTAGTAGAACTCGGAGTAGGTTTGACAACTTCAATATTTCATCCGAAATATTCAAGTAAGTTTGACTTGCGATCGCAATTGTTAAATGTCATATCCGAAACATCATATTCAATTCTTTTAACAACATATGTTAAAATGCTCATCCAAATTCTAAAGGCTAACATCAACCTTTGGGTGACAAAGGACTCACGAGTTACTACTTAAGTGATTAGTAGTTCCTTTCATCCTCGTGTGAATATACACTTCTTAAGACCAAGTATATTCATTTTCGGTAGTTCCTCTTTTCCCCATAGGTTTGTCATCGTGTTTTGTCGTCAAGCTCACCTCATATATAATGAGGACTGAACTTTATCCATTGGTTTTAGGGTAGAAAACCAACGTATCATCCTATCTCGCCAAGAGTCCGTTGATACTCTCTTTCTTCCGAATAACGGGCAATATGCCTATACGAAGATTGATATTTTTGAGTCTCTTCTTTTTCGTTGTCAATCTTGATCACCTACCAACGTGCAGTGATCTTACAATAACAATGGATGTTTATCCCAAAAATCTCATCAATCACCCTAAAAACACCAAACCTCAAGTAACTATAAGCCATCCTTATGTTCCAAATCGAGTCTCACCCATACATCTACCACCGTTGTGTCAGTTAAATACTTCATTCTTTTAGATCCTAAACCCTGTTGCGAATCAGCACCATAGGCCTTGCTTTACGCCTTTTTAGACCCCGTAAAACACTTGAGTGAGAAGCACATCGAAATCCGTAAATTAGCAAGACCTCTCAAACGCGAACCATTCAACTATCTACGTCTAGGTCTAGGAATGATGGAACACATTCCGTGAATTTCATAATTTACGTGTGTTCAAGAACATCTTCCGAATTTCATCTTATGACTATCTAAATATTTCATTGGAAATATTAAAGTCATCCTTCATATCCCTCTAATGACTACTTACGTATTTCCTTGGAAATATTAAAGTCATCTCTTCTCGTATAGTTTCGTTCATCTTGTAAAAAGAATTTATTAGGTATAAATTCTCTCCTCGTGTCAAAAAGTCTCACTAAATCAGTGAGATTTATTCGTAAAATCCTTCTAAATTCCAATGACAAATTAAATATTTCATCCGAAATATTTAAAGTTTATTTAATTTGTGAGATGCAATTAAATGTCATCTCTCGTTCTCGATCAACGTTCATCGAATCCAGTTGGATTCATTCATAAAAGAATTTATTTGGTATAAATTCCTTTAATCTATGTAGGTTACCCTTTTTAGATCATTTCACACTTATGTAAAATGTTAGAGAGAGAAAGATTATGTGTAGAGAGAGAAAGAACTAGAGAGGAAATAAGAGAGATTTCTTATTCCATAAACAATCCACACCTCTCAAATGAGAGGTTACAAGCTATATATAGTCATCCTCAAGATGAGAATAGAAAAGTGTGCCGTCTTTACATATTTTACTAATTCAACATTAACGTAAATACTAAGACTAAACTAGACGGCACACTTCTACTATCATGTAGACTATATTTTTATGATTCTAACGAGCTATTACATGACCATATTACAAGACTCATTGACTCGATAATGATCGTCACTTTAAGCATTCCCAACAATCTCCCCCTAAGGGACGATCATTGAGATCTCTCTTTGATTACATTTATGATCATCACTTTTGCGTTTCCAACAATCTCCCCCTAAAGGGTAATCATTGAGATCTCATTCTGTGACATGTGGGTTATGGGTCCATCAATAGAAATGGGTGATCATTTAACTTCTTTGATGCTTGTTGTCTTGAACTTTGAGTCTTTGTGTAATATTTTTGCTAGATCATTTGTTCCAATCATGCTTTGGGATCTTTGTTCTTCGTTCTTGTTTTTGTGATCATTTGTTGTCTTCTTTGCTTCTTCGGCTTCGACGTCTTTATATCTTTGTTCTTTGTTCTTGTTTTTGAGATCATTTGACGTCTTCTTTGCTTCTTCGGCTTTGACGTCTTTATATCTTTGTTCTTTGTTCTTGTTGTGAGTGATGTGCTAATGTAATAATTTTCCCTCCACCAACGTACTTTAATCGTGATGTCTTTACGTCTTTTCCACCATGCTCATACTTATTTTGACTTTTGATCTTCAATCTTTGACTTTTTAAAGATTGTTTTGCCTTGATCTTAGACTTTCTTTGACCTCTTTGAACTTTTGTTATTCCTTAGTCTTTGTAAGAACTTTTCTTCATGATATTTGCATGAGCATGATGGAAATGGTGGTGGTGGAATTCCTAGTTTTCATGATTACCTGCAATGTAAATAGTTAGCAACAAATCATCTGACACTTACAGGTTTGGACTTCGAGATCGTCAACAACATAGTGTGAAGACTTTCTCTAATCCTTGCCAAGGTCATTCCTGAACCGGATGCCCCCGAGAGAGCTAACTCCGATAAACCGAAATGTATCAACGATTCAGGTAAGCCGCTGAAGTATACCAAAGTATCACTCCACGACTATAGACCGTTTGGAGTCACCATGAACACTAAGTGTAATCCACAAGGGATTACCGAAGTGACCTGCTGCCAGGGCTGTTTGATGTTGACCCTGGCAGGAATTTCCACTCAATCACTGAGAATCACAATTGTGAAATCCCTCATGAATGTTCTCGGCAGATTACTAAGATCTACGTAGGACTTTTGTAATTTACAACATGTGTTCTTATAGTTGAACAACCAGTGTAGAAATGTTAAGTGTTCCTATGAGATCTTTTTATGTATCTCGTGGCTCTAGACTCGATTAAGTGCTTATTGGTTTTTAGTTGTCGGAGGCATGGTGCAGAGTGCCTCCTTTTCAATATCAACACATCTCGGAATGAGAGGTCGATGGACAATGAAGGGTTCTCTGTAAAAAATGAAACAAGTGTCTGTTGAAAGACACCTGAGTGGCAAGAAGGTTTAGTGCAGTGCGTCACTGGGTCCATGACGGCTTAATCTTCAATACCAGTAGCATACGAGTTAAACCCGGTTTCTGCCCTAAGGTTGAACAAATGGAGGGCTATTTCTTTTCACCCTTTTCATTACTTTTCTTTTTCATTCTTCAATCCCTTATTTCTGTAACATCCCGCCTACTCAGACCACAATATTGTCCGCTTTGCCCGCAGGCTCACGGCTTTGTTTTTGTGGCCTCATTTGAAGACTTCTCGGCAGGTCACCCAAGCCAGTACTACTCTCACATGAGCACGCTTAACTGCCAGTTCCTAAGAACCCCACTCGCAGTAGACCACAAAACGCGTTGTGTCATTGTAAGGCGAATGTTATCTTATGAACCCAGCATCTCTCCAGGCCACAGCCGATGTGGATTTGCCTAGGTGTTACAATCACCCCCCCTTAGGGACTCATCGTCCTCGATTAGTTTGCCCCACCATCCCGAACGGCTCAGAGTGGCTTTGATACCACTTGTAACATCCCGCCTACTCAGACCACAATATTGTCCGCTTTGCCCGCAGGCTCACGGCTTTGTTTTTGTGGCCTCATTTGAAGACTTCTCGGCAGGTCACCCAAGCCAGTACTACTCTCACATGAGCACGCTTAACTGCCAGTTCCTAAGAACCCACTCGCAGTAGACCACAAAACGCGTTGTGTCATTGTAAGGCGAATGTTATCTTATAACCCAGCATCTCTCCCAGGCCAAAAGCCGATGTGGATTTTGCCTAGGTGTTACAACCCTTTCTTTCCCCTTTCATTTCTTTACTCTTTTTTTTCATCATACCTAGGACTTTCTAGTTCTAAACTATTGGTGTTGTCCTTGGGTAGATCCCTCCGGCTCTGGCGGATCATAGGACGGTTTCCTAACCTTAGTCACCTTATATCACCATGACTATCCTATGTTTGCCATAAAACCAATTATTTGAAAATCTCTCAAAGTGTTTATAAGTGTAAAACTTATAATGTTTACACTTTGAGAGTTTTGCAATTTTTAGAAATACTCCCCCTTAACATGTGCTCATCAGTGTTTATAGTAAATTTGCATATGTCGGTTAGAGTCAGCACTTTTAAAATTGATTGATTTTCATTGAACATGACTGTTGCGAGACACGTTTACATCACTAGTTAGACTAGCTTGAAATTATTACCCGTCCAGGTCATATTCAACGAAAAATCTCTCGAAATCGGTACACTCTACTCAGACAATCCTTTGCGAGAAAAGTTTACATCACCAGATAAACCGGCTTGAAATTATTACCCGTCCCGAACAAGACTTTTTGATTAATGACTTATGATTTTCGTCAATTTGAGGATACATTTTGAGTCGAGCTCATACGAGATTCCATATTTTAATCAATTATATATTTTCCCCCTCAAAAATAGTATATTTATGTTGTTTTTGTTAAACTTTTGATTAAAATATGATTTTTGAGGTTTTTGGGAAGAATTTCAAGAACTTTTGTGTTTTAGAACAAAGATTTTATTTTTCAAGTACTCCCCGTTAACAAGGGCGTATTTGTTCTTTTGAGCAGAATTTTGAAAAACTTTGAAAATTCTGGTTAATTCTACTCAAAAGTAAGAAGTTTTCGCTCCTTAGCTTAGGATTGAGGCACTGAAGCGTACCTCAGGGTCCTTTCTTTACAAGAACGGGTTGTGCACTGATATATGTGCACAAGCCATTAATATGATTTTGACGGAACAGTTTTTGTTTTGTAAATACTCCAAATTTTGAAAAGTTTTGAAAAAACCTTTTGAAAAATTTTGAACAAATTTTGCTCAAGATTAAGAAGTTTTTGATAAACTTTGCGTAAGAACTTCTTTTCTGTTAGGATTGTCGCACCAAAACGGAAAACGGGGTCCTTTCTTTGACTTGAGCTTAAAGATTTTGAAAGCTTTTCTAAAATATCTCAAACCAGAGAAGAATTTGCTTATTGTTTTTAGGATAAGTGCACGCTTGGTTTTAGTGAATGGTTTAGCAAGGCACTTTCCTTTCTTTGAAACCCGAGTTATACACTGTAATGTGTGTACAAGTCGTTACGTTGAAGTCCGAGTCCTTAGCTGAAGTACTAAGAAGTCATATAAAGTTTAGCTTTGACAACAACCTTGGGAACCCATTTAAGCATGGCGCTAACGGGTTTACTAAATTTTGAAATCCATTTGTAAGTTGTGTCAATCTGATTTAAAGATGTTGAATTCCAACGAGGACTGAAAACCGGTCTTTCATTTTGAAATAACACTCATGGAATTAATGGTGATTTAAAACTCTTTTTCCGTTGAAAATTGTTTGAGAAACCCGGTGTTTCTCTTGGAGTTTTAAAATCTAAAGAAGAAGATTTCTATCTAGAGTTGAACCTCATGGGTTCTCTTTGAAGATTTGTTTTTGTGATAAATGGAAACCTTCCGGTATTTGGAATTATCAAAGCAGAGTCATTCTTATGTTGCATCGAAAGCAATTCTGATATTGAATATTTGAAAGGTTTTGAACGACTTTGCTTTGGTCTCCACACTTGCTTTACCGTTGTAAAACGAGAGTGTGGAGTTTGAAAAACTTGATTCTTTCCATTTGAAACATTTGGGGGTTTTAAACAACTTTGTTTTGGTCTCTACACTTGCTTTACTTGCGTAAAATGACAGTGTGGAGTTTCAAAAACTTGAGTCTTTTCTTTTGAAGCATTTGGATTTGAAAACTTTTGAGAAGTAAGTGTTTCAGAAAAACTTGGTTTCTTTGAAAACTTCCTTCCTTTTTGCAAAGAATAGGTTATAAACTGGGATACCTTTTTCGAAAATGGTTTTGAAGATTCACCCGTGTAAACCTTCTTCGAAACACTCACTTCTGGTGTTGAAAAATTTGAAATAGGAGCTTTTCCCTTTGATCGGTTAAGAGAATCAAACTTCACTTTTAAAGCATTGTATGAAGGTTGCATCACAGATTGGTATGAGGTGTTTGAATCCTGAAGATTTAAACAACTTTCTTATAAACAATTAAAGAAAGTCAAACACCAAAACCATCCTTGTAAATATCTTATCAAAAGCACAAAAAGATTTTCTAATTCCATTCTATTCAAAAAAAATAATAATAATAAAATAAAATAAAATGCATGCAATGAAAAAATTTCCATCAACACTTGGTTCATTTCAAAACATTACCAATTTTTTCTAAACAAGTGTTGAGGGGGAGAAACAAATTCAAATTTTAAAATTTTCATTAAAATTTTTACTTGCATATTTTTCTTTAAAATTGTTGCTTCAAAAAATGGTGGTAATATCATCTGTGTGATACCCTCCTTGATTTAAAAATATTTTCAAATACTCATAAGTCGAGGGGGAGTATTAAAATTGTTCTGGTCAAAAACATGTCAAGCCTAAAGTATAAGTTGTGAGTTAGGACTTTGATTGCAAAATAATATGATTAAGAGGCTTAAAGTGACAAGGATTGGAAAGTTAAAATTTTATCAAAAAGAAGTAAAAAATGCATTAACTGCATTCCAAGCGCAGTTAATAACTTTCACCAACCGTATTAATTTTTTTCACCTAATCTATCCACGGCTCAAAATCAAACAAGAAATCTAATCAAGAATCTGCTAATCTGTGAGTGTTTAAACGTTGATCATATGATTCTAAGACATGGTTTTAAAGGATTTTAACATCCAATGGTTAAATCTTTCATAATCGAGTCTTTTAGATCTAGGGTTTATATTGATTCGGGTTGATATGATTTTGTGTGTTTGTGATGAAATTGAATGGTGGGTTTTAGTCGGAATTGATCCTTAAACATGTTATGAATCTTTAATCGAACCCAGAAACGCGATTGGTGACTGTTTGTAAATTAGGGTTTATATGTCGAAATTGGGGAAAGTGATTTAAGTGTGTTGTAGCCTAAATAATGTATTGAGATAGTATTCATGAGTGTCGAATTACATGTTTTAACTATTAAATCGAACCCAGGAACACATTTGAAGCAATTTCGATGACTAGGGTTTTAGATGAACTCGTACAAGTTCTATCTTTTGATTTTGTGGTTAAAATGTGTTAGGATATGGACCAAAGAACTCAGGAACATCGTATGAATCTATAGGAATCTGTTAAGCAAACTTCTAACAAGTTTTTCTGAATTCCGATAAGTTGATTAGAGTTTGTCGGAATTGAGTGTTGGTGCCTTTTAATTTGATAAACAAGGTTTAATGTGTAAAGAATAACTTGTGAATTGGTTTAATTGAACAGGAAAACCAAATTTCAACAAAGAACCAAGAAAAATGTACGTTTACAGTGTTTGTTGCAATTTCTTGTATAAGAAATTGTCGAAATTGCAAAATCTGTCGAAGTTGGATAAGTTTTGTCGGAATTGCATAATCTATCGAAATTGGATAAAATTGTCGCAATTGCTCAAAACTTGTCGAAATTCAACATTTTTATCGCAATTGGGCTAATTTTATCGCAAGTTCAGATTTCCATCGCAATTGGACAAGACTTATCGCAATTCAGGTTTTTTCCACCGGAATTGGCCAAGAGTTGTCAAAATTCAAAAGTTGTCGAAATTGGACCATTAATCTGTCAAAATTTGTAAAATTGACTAAATTGGCCAAAAGCTGTCTCAATTAGATATCTGTCGCAATTCAACTGTCAAAATTCTTATAAAACACAAGTTGTCGGAATTGCTCAAATGGACAATAAAAGGGAATTCAACTTTAACTAACACTCAACAAGATGTCCAAAGATGTTAATTGCTATACTTAAACATGTAATATCAAATTAAGCAACTTAAAGGCCACATGAATGATAGCAAGTTTAACTATTTGCTAACTTTCATATATCCTGCAAATCTGCTCTTGATTGATGTTTCAGATATCTCAAATGGCTGCACAACAACAACCACCACTCCCAATGCTTACAAAAGCTGATGTTCTTCCACAAGACTATTATGTGGAGATTCGCAAGAACAATGCAAGGGTGGAATTTCACAAAGTCAAGTGTGCAGAACCAACTTGTCAGATAGCAATTGAGGTTCTCAAGCAACACAAGTGCAAGAGTATGCTGGACAAGTCAGCTAATATTCTCGAGCTCTACATTCATCAAATGTGGAACACTCTACAGCTGGACTTAAGAGAAGAATATTTCACATGCAAGCTGGACCGAAAGGAAGTAACTGTTGATAGACACTACCTTTGCAAGGTCTAGCTACTAAAGAAGCTCCTGAACCTGACCAAGAATTCTATCCAACACCTACAGAAGGAGAGGTTCTCAACTTTCTTGAAGAGATAGGCTACAATTTACAACCAGACAAACCATTGACAAAAATCTCAAGGGTTGAAGCCAAGCTCATCCCACAACCCTAGAGAACGATCTACTACGTCTTAGCCCGATCTCTTTTTGGAAGGGAAAGTGGTCACGAGAACCCCCGTCTGCAACATCTTCAAAAATTCTTGGGAATAGTTAATCAGAAAGAGATTGACTTTGCTTCACTTATCTGGGATGATCTGGTCTACCAAATTCAAAAACCCTTAAACAAAATCCCATTTTTTCTCGTTACACTAAACTTCTCATCTGTCATCTACTTGACGACAACACAGACATCTCTCCACATATTGAAGACAGAAAAATGCATCTCTTCAAAATGGACAAGACCATCAGGTCAGTCTACATCCACAAAAGCAGCACACGTAAGCAAGGGATGAGACTACCTGAATCTCTACTAACAGAAAAGAATAAGAAAACAAAAGCTTATAGAGATTATGATAAAGCTTTCAATGAAGGTCATGTTGGCTATTGCAAATATGATGTTGAATCTGCATCAACTAGGACTCGATCGAAGAAAAGCAGCAAGTTAGAAAGTACTTCTAGTGTATCAAAGAAAATCAAACCATCTGCTCATAAAATTGTTAAATGAAGAATTCCGGTTACGATTGCTAAGCCCGAACCTGAAGAAGGAAAGATTGTTGAGAAAGAGGAATCCGATTCAGAAATGGAAACCGATGAAGAACCAACAATTTATAAGGAGGAAATCGCAACTCAGATTGCACTAGAAGAGAGCCGAGTGTCTTTTAAAGCTGAACAGAAAAGTTGGAAGCAGATGATGGAGGAACAACAAAAGAGATTGGATGAAGAACTGGCCAGAGACTTTGGTGAAACCCAGACCTATGATGATCCGGTTAATTGACCCGATAGGTCTGATGTAGTGAAAGAAGTAACTCCACCTCAGCCTGATCCGGTTAATCAACCCGGTGGGTCTGGGGTTGTTAAAGGCGTTACTCCACCTCACCCTGTTCCGGTTAATTAACCCGGCGGGTCTGAGGTTGAGAAAGAAGGTATCCCACCTCAGTGAGATCCGGTTAATCAACCCGGTAATGATGAGGAAAAGAAAGAAGATGAACAGGTGAAAGACTTTGAAATGGATGAAGGGGGAGAAACAAAAATGTGTCAACTGATGAGGAAAAGATGGAAGACAAATAGATGAAAGACTTTGAAATGGATGAAGGGGAAGAAATAGATAAAATGTTAACTGATGAGGAAGAGATCACTAAAGCTGCTGAAGAACTGGAATTGGAGACGAATAAGCAAAGAAGACGTCAAATGATCACAAAAACAAGAACGAAGAACAAAGATCCCAAAGCATGATTGGAACAAATGATCTAGCAAAGCTATTACACAAAGACTCAAAGTTCAAGACAACAAGCATCAAAGAAGTTAAATGATCATCCATTTCTATTGATGGACCCATAAACTACATGTCACAGAATGAGATCTCAATGATCACCCTTTAGGGGGAGATTGTTGGAAACGCAAAAGTGATGATTATAAATGTAATCAAAGAGAGATCTCAATGATCGTCCTTTAGGAGGAGATTGTTGGGAATACTTAAAGTGATGATCATTATCGAGTCAATGAGTCTTGTAATATGGTCATGTAATAGCTCGTTAGAATCGTAAAAATATAGTCAACATGATAGTAGAAGTGTGCCGTTTAGTTTAGTCTTAGTATTTACGTTAATGTTGAATTAGTGAAATATGTAAAGACGACACACTTCCCTATTCTCATCTTAAGGATGACTATATATAGCTTGTAACCTCTCATTTGAGAGGTGTGGATTGTTTATGGAATAAGAAATCTCTCTTATTTCCTATCTAGTTCTTTCTCTCTCTAACATTTTAATTTCGGTATGAAATGAAAATGGATCTTGTAGATAATAAAGAAGTAAGATTGTGTTTTCAAATGAACCTTTGTCAATTGTTCACGCTTTCACAACAACTAGCACAGTAGTTATATCCAAATGAACTCAAAAAAAATTCAACCCAAAATAATACTCAATCTCGGATTCTTGAAGCTCAATCAAAACCGTGGTTCGAAATTATATCAATAAATTTCACCAGCCAAAATTTTGTCCCTTGTGATTTATCAGCCCAAGTGAAATAATAAAGATCAAATCCAACTCAATCCAACAAAAATAATCCTAACAATAATAACCCAACTCTGTGATTTATCAGCCCGAGTCCAAACAATAATAATCATAACCCTAAAAAATGGACTATATGTAACACCCCCAAATCTACCATACTGCAGAATAGAAATTTGGGAGGTTACTTATTAGTTACACATTCCAAGTCATAGAAAACGAACTCTAAAATGAGACATTTTTGAAAAAACAACACCATTCGATAATATTACAGAAAATTCAGAGTTTTACAGCATAAAATGGTCCCAATACATTAGTACATAACATAAATTGTTCAAAAGTTTATCGAATGGAATTATAATAAGGCAAGTCTTCATTTATGCAAAAAAACTCTAAAATGCTTCACACCTGCTATCGCCTTAAGGACCTGAGATAAAACATGTTAAAAATGTGAACACAAAGGTTGAGTGAATCCATAGAGTTTAATTATAAGCGGTTGATCACAATATAATTTATAAAGCAACTAAGCAATAAATGCAAAGTCTAGTAAAGTTATTATTTCACTAATCGGGTCTCCATTTCTAAGCCGTGAAGGCTAAAATTATGAACTTTATATACATGGAAAGGTATGACTCTGTATTATGTGAAAATCAATGCCTCACTTAACATAGAACTTCAGAACATGGGTGAAAACTTGAAAACTTGAATCAAACCAACTCTTGCATCTACTAACCAAATCAAGTCTAACTACCTATCTAAATCATATATTCCTATTAAAACTTGAATCAAGACGTCTCAAAACATACATGCAAGAGTGGTTTAGCTTAGATCTAGAAAAACCTCTAGAAATCATAAGATGGAACAAAATGAAGTGAAAATGATTATGGAAAACTTACTAGGACTTGAAACTAGAAGAGATGCACTAGATTTGAAGCTTGAAAATAACTTGATGATGATTATGGTATTGGGGCTGTTTATGGTTCGTTCATCACAAAATGGGGAAGGAAAAATGGGTGGTTTTCAAGTTTAGGTGAGATTTGCATGTAACTAAAACCAAATGAGTAGTTTTCTCTTAAATATGAAAAAGAGTGTAGTGTGTTGGGGGTATTCCAAGGGAGGCAGGTTTATAGGGTGTTTTGGGGAGGGTTTTATGTTTATATTTTGTAAAAATACATTAGTTATATGTTTTGCAGAAGTATGGTTAGCTACGGAGTGGGTTTAAAGGCTAACGGAGCCATATCGGGTGCATTTTATGCATAGTTTATACAAATAAATGCCATAAAGGTAACATTTACATAAAAATATCACATTTGACTTAAAATGACCTAAATAGATGTTTCATATATTTTTCGAGCCTTTCGGAGTGTTATAACGTCGTTAAAGCTTAAAACAAGAGTCGAAAACGCGTAAAACGTAAAAAGTGCACACTTCGCGTAGACATGGAAAATTAAATTATTCCATTTGAAAACAAGTACGTTGGGGAAATAAATCATATTAATGGGTAGACTGGGCATAGTCTTATTCAAATTACGAATTTAAGTGTACGTGTTACGACGTACGCGGGCAACTTTCCCAGCAAAAGCTAATTTACTAAAAATAGAAAAATTAAGTAATTGAAATTTGTAAAACTAGTGACCTGAAATGCTTCGGTTGTTACATCACCCCACCATTAAAAGGAATCACGCCCTCGTGATTCCGCTTGTCTTATCGGTTGTCGATGTGTTGGGAAAATGGTGAGGGTACTTTCGTTGCATTTGGTCTTCCCGCTCCCATGTGTACTCAGGTCCACGTCGGGAATTCCAACGAACCTTAACAATAGGAATACGGCTTTGCTTTAGTTATTTTACTTCACGGTTCATGAGTTCAACAGGTTCTTCGATGAAATGTAGCTTATCATCAATTCGAATTTCGTCTGATGGAATGATGAGACTCTCATCAGACAAACATTTCTTCAGGTTTGAAACTTGAAAAGTATTACGAATTCCTTGTTGTTCTACTGGAAGTTCTAACTTATACACTACTGGACCAACCCTTGCTAGGATCCTGAATGGCCTGATGTAACGCGAACTTAACTTCCCACGCTTCCCGAAATGTATCACGCCCTTCCATGGCGAAACTTTGAGCATAACCTTTTCACCCACATTAAACTCCAAAGGTCTGCGTCTCACATTAGCATAGCTGTTCTGGCGGCTACGAGCGGCTAACAAGCGATTTTTGATCTGTACTATCTTTTCTGTTGTTTCTCGGATTATCTCCGGACCTGTGAGTTGGCTATCCCCAACTTCACTCTACCAGACCAGTGATCTTCACTTCCACCCATAAAGATCTTCGAAAGGTGCAGCCTTGATGCTTGCGTGATAGCTATTGTTGTAGGAGAATTCGACTAATGGCAAATGCCGATCCCAACTTCTTCCAAAATCAATCACACACGCTCGTAACATGGATTCTAGAGTTTGTATCGTCCTCTTGCTTTGACCATCCATCTGTGGGTGGTAAGCTGTACTCATATCCAGATGTGTATCCAAGGGTTTTTGGAGTGACTTCCAGAATCTAGAGGTAAATCGGCTATCTCTGTCGGATATAATCGATATTGGCACACCATGTCTACAGATAATTTCTTTTAAGTATAGTCATGTAAGCTTCTCCATACTGTCTGTCTCCTTCATCGTTAGGAAATGAGCAGATTTGGTCAAATGATCTACAATGACCCAAATTGAATCATATCCACTGGGAGTTTTAGGAAGCTTGGTGATGAAATCCATGGTGATTCTTTCCCATTTCCAAACGGGAATATCAGGTTGCTGAAGTAATCCGATTGGCTTTTGATGCTCAGCCTTTACCTTTGCACATGTTAGACATTTGTTGATGCGTGGTTTTGCGACCTTACAACAGGTTTTACCTCTCGAGGGATCTCAAGAGGCTTACAACCCCACCAGGCAGTGTACCTGACCGATGTAGTATAGTGTAGTGGTAAGTACGGGGGATTGATCGTTCTCCACAGAGAATAGTGTCGTTAGGATTGAAAAACTACTCTAATAGGTCTAAGGGTGAGGGAAGATTCTTTTTGTATTTTTATATTTTTTTTTATAAAAGCAAGTAAAATCTCGGGTTTGAAGGAGTGGGCGGAATTAGTTGCTAGTCAACTAACCCAAATTACTACAAATGCAAATAAAATAAAATAACTGAAAATGAAAAGGTTGTGAAACTTATGTGGAGAGAAATGTGTTTACTTAGATTTCCTTACTCCCTAACTATCTTTTACCGGTTGATTAGTGTGTATTAATTGCGTGGATGACGGGTGTATTCCTTAATACCAATCGTGGGGTGGCGTACGTACTTCCCCAACTCTACAAGCTCCTACTTCACTCCTATGTCGAGCCGGCTAAGAAGCTCCTAACATGGGATCACTAGAATTCGCTCATGCATTAAATACAACCATAAAAACCTTAGTACGCATTGGTTCATGTTTCTTAAGACGTTCAAGCAGGTTACCGTATAGGAAGTTAGCCAGTTTTCTTAAGCCTAACATCGATAAACAATCATCCAATACAATTAATAACACATTAACAACCGATAATCAATAGCTAGGTTTCATTAGATCTAAGCAAACACAAGATAAATCTAGCCTTGCATGTTAATCAAAAGACAAGAACAAGATATAATCAAACAACACATAGACATATTGATTGATTAAATGAATACTTATCTTCAAATAAACATGGGAGATCCAAGGGTATGAAAACCCTTAAAAATGGCAGAAATTCGTCTTAGGGTTTCTCCTCACAAAGTTGCACACTAATGACAAAAAATTGCAAAACTATATATAGAGTTTAAGGGCTGACGGCGTCACGTTATAGGACTTGACGCCGTCACCTCGCCGTGTCTAGGGTTCCCGGATGGCCTTCTTGACGCCGTCCCTCTTTAATGCTCCAAAATCCGCTCTGGCTTATCAAAGGTTGACGCCGTCAGAAATGGGCTTGACGCCGTCTCTCTTTAAGTTAAACCGTGATGGCCTTGATCACCTTAAAGGGTGACGCCGTCAGACTTCCTTTGTAAAATTCCCTGGCTTATCATGTGTATTTTTCATATCCACCTCTTTTTCCAAGCCGTGACGCCGTCAGGAGCAATCCTTGACGCCGTCAAAGGTACTTTTCTAGCCAATTTTGAGACTTTGTCGTTTTCTTCACTTTTATGCTCCAAAAACGTCCAAAATGCTTCCTTTTCCAGATTTCTTCTCCAAAGTACCTAAAATGACAAAAGGAACGATTTAGGGCAATATTTGATCAAATAAATACGATTTAGGGCTTAAATGACCCCCTAAAAGCGGTACACTTTTCGCTTCATCAAATACCCTTACACTTGAGATTTGCTTGTCCTCAAGCAAATGCGCTTTTATTCTAATCAAAATACAAGTTAGGGGTCATTTAACGCTAATATAAAAGTAATTACAATAAATAGTCGTTCCACTTTAATCATAATAAGCACGGAGATTACAAACTAGCACCTCACAAGTAGTGTTTAGATACTCACATCTCTCAGGTGTCATCAAAATAAATCTCATAAATGAAAACGGATAATATCTCTCACTACCTGTCATAGCAAATAGATTACCATAGGCTTGGGAAAGGATCAAAAACCTCCTCCACTAGGCGTAAGTACCTAAGATAGACTATCAAAGAGGGCTTTTAAATGGGTTATAACGTGAGGTGTAGGGATATGATAAACACGGATTTGTTGGATAAGGGATATTTTACTGGTGGCGACTTAAAGATCTTGATTAATTACATGTACAATATGGCGTTGCTAAGCCAAGACTATACTCGACTTAAGCTAAAAACAAAATAACAAAAACATAAAATAAACATAAAATGAAACGGGATGGTAGTCCGTATGTTTTTTCTATTTTTCTTTTTCTCATTTTTTTGTATTTTTCTTGATTTTTTTTTTCTTTTTTTTTTTTTTTTTTTTTTTCATACACTCTTGTCCTACCATCCAAAATAATACATCATAGGGGCGTTGCATTCCCCTTACACTTGAACTTTTACATAACTTTACAAATAACTATTCTAATGACTCGAATTAAGATAATCGAAACACTTGGAGTACTTTTTAAAATATTTAGCACATATGGGGGTAATAATGTTGTTCTTCCCCATTACTCCATTACAGTACTAGTACTTTACCCATGAGTCCCAATCGTCCCAAAACAATATGTACAAGGATATGACTCGACTTAGCAACCATGTAATCAATTAGATAATTAACTTAGGGTTTAAACAAATGTTGTCACAATAATGCACTAAAAATGAGTGCATACAAGGTAGGCTAAGGCGATTTGGGTGTACATTTAAGTGGGGTGTAAACAAATTCTTCCTTTAAGTAAAATGCTTAAAGGTTGAAACGAAAAGATAGGCTCTGAGGGGTGTACTAGGGGTATCGTGTACTAAAAATGAGTACAACGCAAAGGGTGTGGGAGAATCACTTGACCCATGTAGCCAATGTAATTATAACAAAAACACAGGTGTAAAACAATGGGTTAATCCTAATGCCTCTTATCATGTAGTAAATCTAACTACACGAATGTAGTCTCACTTGTGGCCTCGGAATGGTCCTAACGCAAGTTCTAGAATCAAAGTGCTACCGGTACACACATCATAGCATAAATGCTTTTCCTACCAATTCTAGGGGCGAACCTCACATATTTGGGGGTGGAAAATTTTTTTTAGTGGTACGGTTTTGTGCTAGTCATATAACTCCTATCCATGAGACGCTCATTAAGATTAAAGTTTCACTCCTATATGTTGTAAAAAAAATTTAAATTTGGCACTAACATTGCCTTAACAGGTATTTCTCTCAGTTTTATTACACATCTACCATTAGACAAACGAAAATCAAGTGTAAAAGCATTCTCAAAAGTATGGTACTTTACCCCCCCCCCCTTTATACTTAAGATGAACATTGTCCCCAATGTTCAAATAACAAGATGTACAAGTAAATAAGGTAAAAGAATGAAATCAAATACTCCCCTGATTCGTTTGGTGGATAAATAGGTAACATGGTTAGATCTTCTTCCAAGAGAATGTAGAAGCTCCAAGACTAATGCATCGCCAAAAGCTTGATTCCACATACATCTCCTTGTCCAAAATAACCTGTTAAACCTGAGAAAACAAACACGAAAACCTGCATAACATCGGTGGGATAAATTCTATATATAAGGATATAATGCTTGTGGAATGATAATTTTTGCAGATTCCTGGAGTTTATAAGTTAGAGATTTAATAAAAACTTTTTATGAAAACAAAACTTTCAAAAATTTCAGAAAATTAAAACCTGACGCCGTCAGGTTGTAAAGCCTGACGCCGTCAGAAATGATCTGACAGAATTCTCATGTTAAGTTTCCGGAAAATTTCTGGAAAAACCTATACCTTACTTCCTGGAATTCCTGCAAAACATCATTATGACTCGATACAAGCATTTGACTCAAACAATTACTAATATGTATGTTAATTTATTATTGTTATGATTCATGTTCATTTGTTCTAATAAACCGATTTGGATGTCCCTTACACTTATCTTTTGCAAAATACCTTTATATGTAGTTAAGACGAAGTTAAAAACAAGATAAAGCATTTTGACAATTTAGTTTTGAACATGAATCAATAATAATAAAAATTAAACACACATACGGAAGCAAATAAAATCAAACAAACAAATAAATAAACACACAAAGCAAATAAAGCTTGGGTTGCCTCCCAAGAAGAACTTTTCTTTATTAACGAGTCTTGTAGCTAGACTCAAAGTCGGGCTCATCTAGTGTCGCTTATGCTCACGTATCCGAGTGTGAGCCATCTAATTGTTGCCTCATCTTTCTTGTATTCATCATTCAGCTCCAGACATCCATGATAATATCTCTTATTTTTCTCATGTGGATATTTGAGCCCCTTTCTCTTATCATTTTCACTTAACAAGTCAATAGGCGCAATCCTATTGCAAGATTCAATGGAGAAGTTCTTAAACCTAGGGTGTGATCGGGGCATTTGGCAAACAAAATCTTCGTCCCCATCCGAGAATGTAATTAACCCGTCCACAAGTTTTTCGTCAAGGTTGGTCAACCTTTTGAAGGGTTCTCCAAAAATGACTTGGGTTAATTTGTTATCAATAAATTCTCCTAAGTTCTCCATAACCATAAAATCCACCAAATACACAAAACTTCCTACGAATACGTGTAGTGGCTTAATCCTAGCAACAATGTTATCTCCTTGATATTCTAGCTCATCTACCATGATTTTATTATAATTAGCGCGAGAGATAATGTTCATAGGCAAAGATGAGTTAAGATAAGCATAAAAACTATGATAACCAATCTTACATGGAAATTGCATGTTAAAGAGGCTATCCTTTTCGATCTTAGTCCTAGGGTCAACATACTTAAAGGGGTCAATTTCCTCTTTTTCCCATTCCTCGTTAACTACTTCTCCATTACCAGCATCCTCATCGGAGTCTGAGTCGTAAAACGGACTAACATAGTCATTCTCACGGTCAGACTCCTCCATCTCAGAATTGTTACCAAAGTGGTGGTCGGGTGAAAGGTTGTTGTTTTCTACGATGGGGGCGGGAACAGGTAGTTGGAAGTTTGCACGGCGGAAAATACGAATAACAGGGATCAAACGATCACTATTACTCATAAGGTAGGTGGAAGGTGTCACAAACAAAAGTACAAAGAAATAAGATAGACTAAAGAAAACCTAGAAAAATAAAATAAAAATCTCACTAGAAAGGAATCTAGTGAGTAGACCTAATAAAATAAAAATTCAACCTAAACAATAACTATTCTCCGGCAACGGCGCCAAAAACTTGATGCGTGGTTTTGCGACCTTACAACAGGTTTTACCTCTCGAGGGATCTCAAGAGGCTTACAACCCCACCAGGCAGTGTACCTGACCGATGTAGTATAGTGTAGTGGTAAGTACGGGGGATTGATCGTTCTCAACAGGGAATAGTGTCGTTAGGATTGAAAAACTACTCTAATAGGTCTAAGGGTGAGGGAAGATTCTTTTTGTATTTTTATATATTTTTTTTATAAAAGCAAGTAAAATCTCGGGTTTGAAGGAGTGGGCGGAATTAGTTGCTAGTCAACTAACCCAAATTACTACAAATGCAAATAAAATAAAATAACTGAAAATGAAAAGGTTGTGAAACTTATGTGGAGAGAAATGTGTTTACTTAGATTTCCTTACTCCCTAACTATCTTTTACCGGTTGATTAGTGTGTATTAATTGCGTGGATGATGGGTGTATTCCTTAATACCAATCGTGGGGTGGCGTACGTACTTCCCCAACTCTACAAGCTCCTACTTCACTCCTATGTCGAGCCGGCTAAGAAGCTCCTAACATGGGATCACTAGAATTCGCTCATGCATTAAATACAACCATAAAAACCTTAGTACGCATTGGTTCATGTTTCTTAAGACGTTCAAGCAAGTTACCGTATAGGAAGTTAGCCAGTTTTCTTAAGCCTAACATCGATAAACAATCATCCAATACAATTAATAACACACTAATAACCAATAATCAATAGTTAGGTTTCATTAGATCTAAGCAAACACAAGATAAATCTAGCCTAGCATGTTAATTAAAAGACAAGAACAAGATATAATCAAACAACACATAGACATATTGATTGATTAAATGAATACTTATCTTCAATTAAACATGGGAGATCCAAGGGTATGAAAACCCTTAAAAATGGCAGAAATTCGTCTTAGGGTTTCTCCTCACAAAGTTGCACACTAATGACAAAAAATTGCAAAACTATATATAGAGTTTAGGGGCTGACGGCGTCACGTTGTAGATCTTGACGCCGTCACCTCGCCGTGTCTAGGGTTCCCGGATGGCCTTCTTGACGCCGTCCCTCTTTAGTGCTCCAAAATCCGCTCTGGCTTATCAAAGGTTGACGCCGTCAGAAATGGGCTTGACGCCGTCTCTCTTTAACTTAAACCGTGATGGCCTTGATCACCTTAAAGGGTGACGCCGTCAGACTTCCATTGTAAAATTCTCTGGCTTATCATGTGTATTTTTCATATCCACCTCTTTTGCCAAGCCATGACGCCGTCTAGAACAATCCCTGACGCCGTCAAAGGTACTTTTCCAGCCAATTTTGAGACTTTGTCGTTTTCTTCACTTTTATGCTCCAAAAACGTCCAAAATGCTTCCTTTTCCAGATTTCTTCTCCAAAGTACCTAAAATGACAAAAGGAACGATTTAGGGCAATATTTGATCAAATAAATACGATTTAGGGCTTAAATGACCCCCTAAAAGCGGTACACTTTTCGCTTCATCATTTGTCAACATAGGTGGCGATTCCAGCCTTCATGTTCGGCCACCAATACAATTGTTTCAGGTCGTGGTACATCTCGTCGGATCCCGGATGAATAGAGTATTTGGATTTATGAGACTCGTGCATGATTAAGTCTCTCAACCCATCGAATTTTGGCAACCAAACAAGTTTATTAAAACACCGGGTTCCGTCAGAGCGAATCTAAAATATTGGTTTGACTCCTTTCCCCAGATTTTCGGCTTCCACATTTTCTCCTTTTATTGCTTCCGCTTGAGCATTGAGAATCTGCTCAGGTAACTTAGTGTGTACCGTCATTACTAATGACCTGACACGCAATGGCTTTGTCCTTTCTTTTCGGCTTAGGGCATCTGCTACAACATTAGCTTTACCCGGGTGATAATGAATCTCGCAGTCGTAATCACTCAGTAACTCCAACCATCTTCGTTGTCTCATTATTCAATTCTTTCTAATCTAGGATGTATTGAAGGCTCTTGTGATCCGTGTAAACTACACATTTAGTGCCGTATAAATAGTGTCTCCAAATCCTAAGTGCGAATACTACGACACCTAATTCTAGGTCATGGGTTGTATATTTCTCTTCGTGCACCTTCAATTGCCTAGTTGCGTAGGCAATAACCTTCTCCCTTTGCATAAGTACTGCTCCTAAACCTTTTAGTGAAGCGCCACAATATACCAAAAAGTCTTTGGTCCCTTCTGGTAACGCTAAAATTGAAGCACTACAGAGTTTTTGTTTTAGTGTCTGAAATGTCTGTTCTTCTTCTTCGCCCCACTCATACTTCTTGTTTTTCTGTGTCAACTTGGTTAAAGGTTTGGCAATTGAAGAAAAGCCCTCAATAAATCTCCTATAATAACCTGCAAGATCCAAAAATTGCCGAATTTCTGTTGGAGTTGTTGGTGTCGCCCAATCCTTAATTGCTTCGATCTTGGCAGGGTCAACATGAATACCGTGACAGTTAACTACATGTCTAAGGAATTTTACCGAATCCATCCAAAACTCACACATGGAAAATTTAGCATACAACTGTTCATTCTTTAGTAGTTCCAAGATTGTCTTCAAATGTTCCCCGTGCTCTTCCTTGCTCCTGGAGTAAATGAGTATATCATCGATGAATACAATAACAAACTTGTCAAGATATGGTTTGCACACACGATTCATCAAATCCATGAATGCCGCCGGTGCGTTGGTCAAACCAAAAGGCATTACTTGGAACTCATAGTTTCCGTATCTCGTTCTGAATGCCGTCTTGGGGATGTCTTCTTCTCGTACTCAAAGCTGGTGGTATCCTGATCGCAGATCGATCTTAGAGTATACACTAGAACCTTGGAGTTGGTCGAATAAGTCATCGATTCTGGAGAGAGGGTATCGGTTTTTAATGGTTAACTTGTTGAGTTCACGATAGTCGATGCACATACGAAACGAACCATCTTTCTTCTTCTCAAATAACGCAGGAGCTACCCAAGGTGATGAGCTCGGTCGAATAAACCCTTTATTCGATAATTATTGTAGCTGATCAAACAATTCCTTCATCTCTGATGGAGCTAAGCGGTAAGGTGCACGTGCCACTGGTGCTGCGCCTGGCATTAGATCAATTCCAAATTCTACCTTTCTGACTGGCGGGATTCCCGATAAGTCCTCTGGGAATACTTCTCAAAAATCTCAAACAATAGGCACATCTGCCAATTGTTTCTCTTTTGGTTTACTTTTTGTTACTTGAACCAGAAACACTTGACATTCCTTCTCCATATACTTCACAATTTTCATGAACGAAATAATACTTAATCGAGGCTTACTACGATTTCTGCTGACAACTAAGATTTCACCATTGTAAGGAAGATGTACTACTCTTTCGTCATAAATAATTTGGGCATGGTGCTCGGATAGCCAATCCATACCAATAACAATATCAAAACTACCAAGTTCTGTAGGCAAAAGGTCTATAATAAACGGGTGGCCTAGTAAGTTAAGCGTACAACCACGCAAGATAGTGTCAGTACTAAAAATTCTCCCATCGGCTATTTCAACGTCATACCTAGTATCTAAGGTCGAAGGAATAATGTCAATCTTAGAACTAAAGGCAGTAGATACAAAGCTTTTATCGGCACCCGAATCAAATAAAACAGAAGCATAATGGCCGTTTAGTATAAACGTACCCGTAACCACCTTCGGGTTTGCCTGAGCATTTTTGTTTTCCATCACATACGCCCTCCGAAGAGCTCCACTGTATTGGTCCTTGCCTTTCTTAGGGCATTGATTCTGGTAATGACCTTTCTCTCCGCACCCACAGCAAGTGATAAATGGTCGAGTGTTGTTGCCAGTAGCAGGACCCTTATTTTTGCAGAATTTCACCTGATGACCTGTCTTTCCACACCCATGACACTTGATAGTGCAGTCACCGTCATGGTTCAACTTGCAGCGATGGCAAAAAGGGTAGGGTCCCCTATAGTCTTGTCCTTCTACTGGGGCTGCCACATAAGCCCTAGCAGCTTCTTCTCTTCGGTTTGCTTGATTGTGGTGGTCATCATTATGGCCTTGGGGTTTGTTGTTGTTCCCCCTTCTGTTGTCATCCCACCTCCTTTTGTTTGGATAGTTGTTGTTGCGGGTGTTGGTACTCTGAATAGCTCTAAATCGCACGACTTGATCCATTAAGTTACGAGATATCTGAATAGCGTCATCCAAGACACTAGGTTTTGATGATATCACATTCCCCTGTATGCTATGCGGAAGTCCCCAGATAAACCTATCAATCAAATCTTGAGTTGTTGATACCATAGATGGGCACAATGCTGCTAGTTCTTGAAATCGGTTGATATAAGCATTAATATCATTTCCTTTTACCACATGATTCTAGAACTCGACTTCCATATTTTTCACCTCATTACGAGGACAATAATTGCTGGTCATCATAGCTTTCAATTCAGCCCAAGATATAGCACACGCAGCCTCGATGCCCACAGATTGTGCATACGAGTTCCACCAGGAAGCTGCCCCATCCAACAAGGTATGAACAGCATATGGGACTTTGTCTTCCTCAGCACATTTGCTAATCTTAAAGACTGATTCCGATCTCTCAAACCATCCTATCAAAGCAACAGCTCCTTCAGTCCCCCTAAAGTTAGTAGGTTGGCAGCTTAGGAACTCCTAGAAAGTACAATTGCGCACTACAACACCGCCGGTTGCTCCGGCAGGACCTGCTCCACCCGCTGTACTAGCAGGCCCAGCACCTCCAGCTGCAGCGGCAGGTCCAGCACCTCCAGCTGTAGCAGCAGGTCACCTCCTGCTTCAGCGGCTGCAGCAACGGCGGCAGCCACTCGTTCTTCAATCATTTTTTGAATAGCAGGATCGCTCATTCTTCTTTGTGGCATGATTCTATCATCAACATAAGGTACACATAATAAGTATCCAAAGATAGTCAAAAGTTACGATATGCGTAAGAATAACACAACAATAAAAAGAAACAACCATAAAAAAAATATAGAATAACATTTTTCCAGAATAGCAAAAGTCATCATAATACGAGTAGATTAAATACTTTCTGCATTGTTTACACAAAATATGAAGTACAGTACAAAATTCAACAGTATTTCTACTAACTGAGACTCTCAGTTTAGTAATACAATATCAGAAGCTAAAAGAAACAAATGATAATCTAATGTGGTCCGCCCGAGGGTCCTGGTTGTTCCGCTGGTGGTGATCTACGTGGCTTTAGTGGTGGGGTCTCTCTATAAACCGCAAGTACATCTATGGTCTCAGACGACCTTCCAACGACAATCCCTACTCGAATCATCTCCTCCCAATAAGCGTAAGCCCAACATCTCATCTCATACAAGTCTCTCTCAAGTCTAACTATATCCATGCGAGCGTAATTAAGAGTCCTCTCAGCGGCATCCATCTCACGCTTCAACTTCATGTTTTCACCCCTGACATCATTCTCTTCAAACTCCCGCACACGTTTTCCTAGTGAAGTCACTGCATGCTCGACTTTATCACTTTTACTTTCCATAACTCCCAAGTCCAAATCCAACAAATTCATACGATGATGAGCAATCTTGTCCCTTGATTGGGCCAAGGCCTCCACCTGTTCCTGAATACTCATTTGTCTATATAATAATCCAACTCTGCCACGAATCGAGTCAATGTCTCTCCTCATGCCACTGGGCACAAGGTCTTCGAGCTTATAAGCAATAGGGGCAGCAGATGATGATCCGCCCTTGATAGGGATACCATGAGGAAATCTGCGCTCAGTGAGTGGCACTTGTGTGATAGTGCCAACAGTAGCAACATCCTCAATCTCAGGATCAGAATCGGAGTAAGTGTCCGATAAAGGTGGTGGTGGATAAGGCGATCCCGTTGCCTCATATGGGTAGATCAACTCAGAATCATCAATCTCTTCATCTGAATTCACATCCTAAAGTATCAGCATATCCATTTCTTCAAGGTCTTCTTCCTCTGGCTCTTCCGGATCCTCTTTTTCTTCATCCGGGTCTTCTTGAGGGTCTTCCTCAGGATCTTCGTTTGGGAAGTCGAAGACATGATTCGGGGGTAGGGGTGCTTATTCTGGTACGTCTGGTGCAAGCTCAGGTTGAGCTAGCTCAATCTCTGGAGCAACTGGTGCATGGTCAGGTGATGGTGGTGCATGGTCAGGGGAGGCAGGTAATGACATAATGCCTGACAAAGTAGGCATATGCGGTCAGTAAATATATATAGTATATAAATAATCATTTATATAAATAACTATGCCCAGTAAATAAGTCATAAACGCAGGTAAAACCTCTAAGGTGATAGGGGAAGTTTTAGTGTAAAAAAATTTAGTTATAGTTTTGGTAACGAATGCAACCTAATTCTCTATAACTTAGGCTCTGGTACCAATCTGTAACACCCCCAAATTTACCATACTGCATAATAGAAATTTGGGAGGTTACTTATTAGTTACACAGTCCAAGTCATAGAAAACGAACTCTAAAATGAGATGTTTTCAAAAAACAACACCATTCGATAATATTACGGAAAATTCAGAGTTTTACAGCATAAAATGGTCCCAATACAATAGTACATAACATAAATTTTTCAAAAGTTTATCGAATGGAATTATAATAAGGCAAGTCTTTATTTATGCAAAAAGACTCGAAAATGCTTCACACCTGCTATCGCCTTAAGGACCTGAGATAAACATGCTAAAAACGTCAACACAAAGGTTGAGTGAATCCATAGAGTTTAATTATAAGCGTTTGATCACAATATAGTTTATAAAGCAACTAAGCAATAAATGCAAAGTCTAGTAAAGTTATTATTGCACTAATCGGGTCGCCATTTCTAAACCGTGAAGGCTAAAATTATGAACATTATATGATTGAAAAGGTATGACTGTATATTATTTTAAAATCAAGGCCTCACTTAACTGAGAACTTCATAACATGGGTGAAATTACTAATTTACCCCTGGGTCTCTATACAGTTACTTCCAGCATCCAGTTAGGCTTAGTAAAATGAGTATATCTTTTTATCTATAGGTCTAATGGATGCAAGACCAGTGGAAAAAGTTTTCTACATGTCTTAGATTAAACTTTGATGTTTTGACCATTAGGTGGTATGATGCAACTTTTTAGAGTATTAGGCCTTTCAAAACTGACATACAATCCTGGACAAGTTTTAGTGTAGATTTTCTACAAAATTCATCGGGATGAATTAAGACGTAAGATTTTCGGGGAAATGATCCTAAAACCTGAGGCTAACTCCAAATATTTTAGTTTTAGCTTAAAACCCATTGAGAACGAAATGGTGAATCATTTTTGTTGCATAAGATCCTGGACAGGTTATGGACCAATCCCAAATGTTACTTTATGTGTATTTATTGTGTCTAATACCGATGCATGCCCAAGTTTAATCATTACTACCATTTTATTAGCTCAAGAACTCATTAAGTCCAGGAGCTCAATATTTATTTGTAGATCTGAAATTAATTTTTATAACAAAACAATATGAAGAAATCATTAACAATAGATCAAAACCCTTTTAAATCAAACCAACTCTTGCATCTACTAACCAAATCAAGTCTAACTACCTATCTAAATCATATGTTCCTATGAAAACTTGAATCAAGATGTCTCAAAACATACATGCAAGAGTGGTTTAGCTTAGATCTATAAAAACCTCTAGAAACCATAAGATGGAACAAAATGAAGTGAAAATGATTATGGAAAACTTACTAGGACTTGAAACTAGAAGAAATGCACTAGATTTGAAGCTTGAAAATAACTTGATGATGATGATGGTGTTGGGGCTGTTTATGGTTCGTTCATCACAAAAGGGGGAAGGAAAAATGGGTGGTTTTCAAGTTTAGGTGAGATTTGCATGTAACTAAAACCAAATGAGTAGTTTTCTCTTGAAAATGAAAAAGAGTGTGGTGTGTTGGGGGTATTCCAAGGGAGGCAGGTTGATAGGGTGTTTTGGGGAGGGTTTTATGTGTTTATTTTGTAAAAATACATTAGGTATATGTTTTGCACAAGTATGGTTAGCTACGGAGTGGGTTTAAAGGCTAACGGAGCCATATATGGTGAATTTTATGCATAGTTTGTAAAAATAAATGCCATAAAGGTAACATTTTCATAAAAATATCACATTTGACTTAAAATGACCTAAATAGATGTTTCATATATTTCCCGAGCCTTTCGGAGTGTTATAACGTCGTTAAAGCTTAAAACGCGAGTCGAAAACACGTAAAACGTAAAAAGTGCACACTTCGCGTAGAAATGGAAAATTAAATTATTCCATATGAAAACAAGTACGTGGGGGAAAATCAATCATATTAATGGGTAGACTGGGCATAGTCTGATTCAAATTATGGATTTAAGTGTACGTGTTACGACGTACGCGGGCAACTTTCCCAGCAAAAGCTAATTTACTTAAAATAGAAAAATTAAGTAATTGAAATTTGTAAAATTAGTGACCTGAAATGCCTCGGTTGTTACACTATATAACACTTACTTAATCACAACTTAACCCTAATTATCTTCACACCCCAATCTGATAATATCCGCAGTCACCACTCTACTTTTCACCAAGTATGTCCTCAAATCGAATCACATAAACATAATATAACTCGTTCTTTTTTTCTTTGATAACACCTGTGAGCCGCACAAGGAAAACGATTTCCTTTAATCTCTTTATACCCACTGATGATTCAACTTTTGAGCTTCAATGATCTTGAATCGTTCTCAGGTAGGTTCAATCTTTGTGGTGTTGTTTTAGTTTCAACCGAATGAAAAGAAATGATTATAACAACATTGTTATATATCTTTCTTTGATTTTCAGATAGAAAAAAATGAGCCTAGCTCTTCACAGATCCATGATGAATATGTTCAAACTTATAAGGTCTTCAAAGATCTTTGACAAGTATTTGAGCAAACTGAGATCTAATTGTTCTTGTTGTTTACTTATGATCGATGATGGTTTGAGGTTCACATCCGAAAATCTTTAAAAGATTGATACAACAACAGTGGACAAAGACTGAGATCGTTGGTTTTTTATTTTATTTTATTTTATTTATTTATTTATTTATTTATTTATTTATTATTATTAATTATTATTATTATTATTATTATTATTATTATTATTATTATTATTATTATTATTATTATTATTATTATTATTATTATTATTATTATTATTATTTTATGAACGAACGAAGGAACGGGTCAAACAAATTTGTTTGATTCTTACCTTATATGATTCAGATATTTATTGAAGCATAGGCTTCAAATAGAGTCGATGAGGATTAGTTACTTTCATTTGATTGACTTTTTAATGTCTTGATGTAACTTTGTATAATGCGAAAGAAACACTAAGACATATATGAGTTGGGGAGAGATGTGAGGGTATTGGTTGTAACTGGTGTTGGTTTTGGCTTATGTTGTTTTAGATCTTGTTGTTGTTAACTGTTGATTGTTTGTTGTTGTTGTTTGTTGTTTGTTGATAATTGTTGTTTGTTGATATTTGTTGTTTGTCGAAAATTAATGTTGGCTGATGTGTGTTGTTTGTTGAACAACAGTAGTCTAATTCCGACAAAAAGTCCAATTCCGACAAAGAGTTCAATTCCGATAATAGTCCAATTCTGACAAACCTAATTCCGATGAACAAGTCCAATTCCGACAATAAATCTAATTCCGATGAAAAATTCCAATTCCGACAACAACTCTAATTCCGACAGTCAAGCTCAATTCCGACAAGAGGTTCAATTCCGACAACCTTATCGTATTTCTTTACAAGAAATCGATAACAATTCCGACAAAGTCGTGAATTCCGATAAACCCTCGTGTGCAATTCCGATGTAATAGGGTTTGTCGAAATTGCTTTACAAGCAATTTCGATAAAGGATTTCCGATAACTTTTCCAGCAAAAATTCCGACCAACTTTTAAGACCCGCTTTTCCGACGAGTTTTACCACGTTTTGAACACAAAATCAGCTTGAAATAAGATTAAATGAGTCCTTTTTTTTTTGGACAGTGTTCAGATCTGGATTATTGGACTTTAATGAATTGTAGGACCCAAAAAGCTTAAAAATAAGCCCGTAAGAACAGTAATAAGCTGGTAATAAGCTTAAAACAGTATTAAGCTATTCGAGGTTAAGAAGTGCTAAAAAATAGTAAGCATAAAAACAGTAATAACCTAAAAGAGATTAAAAACAGTAATAACCTAAAAGAGATTAAAATCAGTAATAAGCTTTTGTTTAGACTCAATAAGCACGAAATAAGCAGAAAATAAGCCACGAGTAAGCTGACGTGAACAGTAACAGAAGAATAAAAAACACGAAAAAAATTTCTAAATCATCCTCTAGATCTTGATACCACTTGTAGGTTACCCTTTTTAGATCATTTCAAACTTATGTAAAATGTTAGAGAAAGAAAGATTATGTGTAGAGAGAGAAAGAACTAGAGAGGAAATAAGAGAGATTTCTTATTCCATAAACAATCCACACCTCTCAAATGAGAGGTTACAAGCTATATATAGTCATCCTTAAGATGAGAATAGGGAAGTGTGCCGTCTTTACATATTTCACTAATTCAACGTTAACGTAAATACTAATACAAAACTAGACGGCACACTTATACTATCATGTAGACTATATTTTTACGATTCTAACGAGCTATTACATGACCATATTATAAGACATATTGACTCGATAATGATCGTCACTTTAAGCATTCCCAACAATCTAAGGTCCAGAAAAATCACAACATATGTGAAATTTCTTTGTCGAAAATCAAATTCTGGGACAAAACTGACCTCAGCAGGTCACGTTACCCTTAAATAGGGGACAGTACCGCTAAATTTAACGGCATCGTTGGACCGTTGTCTGCTGAGATAGTTTATTTTGTTTTCAATTCTCACTGTTTCAAAAGCACTATCAAAACTCATTCGCTGTAGTCTTGAACCAGAACCGTCTCCTACCAGAATAGATTTTGCCTATCTTCTGATTCCTTATCTTTTTCCCCTTTTACTTCCGCATGGTACTAAACACACCATATGTTTGGTTACTACCGTATCCATTATCTTCTCAACTTATCTACAATTCTCAACCTTCGTTCTATACTACCAATGCTTCCGCATCCCACTCATCTTCCACACACTTCAAGCGAAGAACCGCTAGGATAAGTTGAGATAACCCTTCTTCATCAACATAGTTTCTTCTATCAAAGATAACCCCACTAGAACCTTATCACTAACTCCACAACCTTGAAGATTCTATCTTCTTAACCCTTAGCACATTTCCACGTAATCAGATGCCTCATCATATGAATGTTCTATGAATATTCAAAATGATTGAGAAGAGCTACGTGACTTCAAAGGTGAAGTTTATTGTATGCTATCCACCACTTGTCATGATGTTACTAAGCTCATCGCTTCCGTCAACGTTTGTTTTCCTCTTTATTTATTTTTTCTTTTTCCAACACATCTTATCCGGATGGTCATCGATTAAGGGGGAGCGAAAACACACTCATATAGTCTTTCACCAAACACTCTCAAGAACACACAAATGTGGTTCTTATTCTCTAGAATTCTCTACTAAAACACTCACCTCCTAAGTACCCACTACTTAGCAAAACCTCAGTCACAAAACCACAATCAGTTCTAGCTTCCTAACCTTTATTCTTTATGACCACCTAGATATTTGTTCTATACAAACACCTTTAACCCTCACATCAAACCTCACATTAATATCATTCATCTTCACACTCAACCTTTACAACTAAACTTCACTCTTGACAGTGATATTTAGTTTAAGAACCTCAAACCCATCGATCATTACACTCAAACCTCACAACTATCCTTCACTCTTGATAGTGATAGTTAGTTCAATAACCTTCAATTCTCACAATCATTATACCCAATGTGTATAAACTACACAATCACACAAAATCCCTCATACACCAAATCATTTCTAACTCACAACTAGGATCATCTAAAACTAGAATTCTAAAACTTCGTTACCTCAACCCTGTTAGAGATATTCGCCCACAATCCTGTTAGGATCACATGCACATTTTCTTTTTCTCCTTTAAAATATATCATGCATCTCATTATCAGTGTAAACGATATATTAATCTAAACCATCTTTTCCCACCTTTTCTCAAAGATCAAATCCAACACTTCCCATCTTATGGAATCATTTCCATTCGCATCTAGGTGCATATCATTCTCATTTTCATTTTTTTTGTATATCTTCTATCGAGTCTACTTTTTTAATAAACTATCATTAACACCAATCATCTTAGGTAAATGATTATGTTGTTCAAAATGTTTGTTAGAATTTTCCTTCCCACTGACAACTTGGAAGAAGTCATTTTATGTGTCAGTCAACGAACGAATCTTGTTCTTGTTAGTGTGATTAACGAATCTCATTCTTGTTAGTGTGATTGATTGAACAATTACACCTTAGGTTTTCGGTCAAGTTGTGTCTCTCTAGTGTCATTGAATTGCATTACGCATTCACATCTTTGTGTCGCTCAACTTTCTTGGGCTTTCTTCTTGGTTTTTATCCTTTTGGCACGCTTTCATCACGTCTCTAACTTCTTTCATACTTTGATATGCTCGTTAAACTCATTTTTTTGTAGCTATGTTTTAACATAGTTTAAGCCTTGCATGTCTTGCTATGTGTATTCTATCCCTATAATGTTCCTCCTATTCTTTTATATATTATGTTGCACAAAGCTAACCCTTGATGTAGGAAAAGCCTTTGTAAGAATTTGATCCATGGATTCGCTAGAAACAAAGGTAAAAATAGAAGGGAATACAATTACCATAGGGGAGCATTGAGCTAGGGGGAGCTCGAGATTATTTGAATACATAACATGGAGTCTTTTTAACAGTGGTGATTGAAGACTTCACTGGGATGATGCAAACTCGCATAATTTTTGTAGAAAAGAAAGTAGTGTAATAAGCGGGAGTAGGGAGTGAATTCAAGGGAGAGCTCGAGGCAACTACCTTTTTTGCTTTGACAAAAAGGGGAGAAGGAAGTGTAAAGAGGTAACTTTTACATTTTACTATGGGTCACGGTTTACATATTTGTCATCATCAAAAAGGGGGAGATTTTTAGTGCAAATATTACGATATTTAAACTAAACAGTTTCTTCGGTTTTAATAATGACAAACATGTGACTTGTAATACATAACGTAAAATGCACAAGTTACTTGTAAACACAAATCATCAATGCATACTTACATCAACATCTCTCGACATATCAAGTATGCTTCAACAAAGTCGTAGATTTCCATCCCGACGTAAATCACTCAAGGTATGAACAAACAAATCTACAACTCGACTAATGATCAAAGGATTATATTTTTCTCTAAACTTCACATTTATAATGTGACAAAATATTTTTGCAAAAATACATTTTAGAAAATATTTTTGAATTAAAAATAAATTTTTTAATTTGAAAAATAAGTTTAAAATCACCAACAACTATCCCCCTTCCCTAAATCAGCTCCAAACTTCCCAAAATAAACCTTACCCACTGAAAACAAATTTAGGAGCGTCTCATGTCTGGGAAGGTGCCATGGTACCACTAAATTTAGTGGTTCCGTCGAGCATTTAGTGGTACCGTGCCCCCTATAACGGTCAAATCTTCATTGCCTATAAATACCAGTCCATTCCATAGTTTTTAAGCATCCTTTTTCACACACAATTTTCTGAGTTCAAATCTCCTATCGGATATACTCTCATTTGATCATGTAGTTAGTTTATCTTTGTTTAAGTGTGATCCAATCATCCATTCAAGTGATCAACTTCATTCCTCTACTAGTGCAAGAGAAGAACACTTCGTATCAAGAAGATACAAAGTTTGTAGTGTTAGTGTAGTGCACTCGCAACATTCGTTACGTACTTGTTGTATCTTGATATACATCAAGTAGTCTATCACCTTGTTTAGTTAGTTTGTGTGGATCATTGTGATCTTGTGGAGATCGGGGAGATCTTGTGTAGCTTGTGTTGATAGTGAGTAGATCGGGTAGATCGAGTGTAGATCATGTGGATCTTGTAGCTTGTGTGATTTGTGAGGATCGGGTAGATCGTGAGTAAGATTGGTACTAACTAGATTAGTACTCGACATTTAGGTTAATGTCGAAAAATAATGTAAGCTACGCGGTTTATGTGTTTAGGCCTCAAAACACAAGGTTTGTTGTGTTGGGCCTTAAAACTTAACGGGTTTGGTGGTACCCAAAGAAGAACTCGACATCTAGCTTAGTGTCGAAAAGTGTTGTAAGCGACGTTGGTTTTCTCAGCCAAGAAGGGAGCTTGTTGATTAGTGAAGTAACTCTCGAGTTGGGTACTCGGGGAGTGGAGTAGGGCGAAGAGGAGCTTCGTGACCGAACCACTATAAATAATCGTGCCCGGTTTGCGCTTTCCTTACTTATCTCTTTACTTTTTATCTTTGCATTTACTATTTTATATTTGCATTGCTTTTATGTTTGTGTGGCTTATTGCTTATATTGTGTGGTAGTTATGTTGTGTCTATGTTTGTGTTATGGTAATATGATTCACTTATGGAATTCCACTATCACTAGTTGTCACAAGACTTTTTATTGACACTTCCCATATTACGTCAAACTTGATTTGTCATTTGATACAAAAGATTTAAGTTTTTTATTGAATACGTATTCAACCCCCCCCCCCTCTACGATTTCCACAACTTAAATAACATATGGAAATGGGAAAATAAAACACTCTCTACCTGTCATAGCACATAGATTACCATAGGCTTGAGAACGGATCAAACCTCTACCAGCACCTCGGATAAACTATCAAAGTGGGCTTTCAAAGGGTTGTAATGATAGGTGTAAGGGTATGGAAAACACGGTTTTGTGGATATAGAGAATTTTAGTGGTGGCAAGTCAATCATCTATGATAGATCGTTTGTAAGCTCAGATTGTTTAGATCTTATCTAGGGATAACAACAACAAAGATAAACATGCATAGCGGAATAAGTAAAACATCAATGTTATTGTATAATGTTTCTCGTCATCATCTCTTCTATAACACAATTACAACCAACACAATAAGCCCCAATACTACTTGATCAATAGTAATACGGTTACTCAACAGTAACAGGGATCAAGGAAAACCTTGATTACCTTGAGGCTAGACAAACCACAAACTAGGCTTCTACATAAGAGGACATACGCCTGGTATACACACACACCTCTTTTGTGTTTACATCTTGACACACTTAAAACTAATAACCTGTATCTCTTTATATAATAGAGAATTAGGTTTACAAAGGACTAATAAGTAAAATCTTCTTTGTCTTCAAAGTCCTTCGTGTTTTGCATTGTCTTCATTCTTCACTTATTGTTTTGTATTTATCAACTCAAATATAAATCCCAACAATCTTCCCCTAGTTGATAATTACAAAACCTTCGTCTTGATCTTCCATGAAAGAAACGATCTTCCTCTTAAGCTCACCACGTGAACTTAAAATAACATGTACCACCAAGGATCTTCAAGTTGCGAAACATGATAAATACTTCTTCCCTTTGTTGTCATTATCCACTAGGAGACGCTAAGTAGATGAAACTTTGATCTTGACAACCACGAACCAATATCACACTTCCAATTCAACCTTCTAATGTCTCGAATTACCCTCCATTAAGTTTTCAGCACTAATAATTAATCCAAGACAATAGAAACTTAAACCATCAGTAGTAATAACGACTTACAGTTGTTAAAACCTTCCCCTCAAATGGTGCATGTAAATGGTTAAACATTTTAACATTAAGCTTCCCCTGAAACCCATATGTTAACCATTTCTTGAATCTTCAATTCTGTAAGCTTGATGTAATGATCACTAATGAAGAAAACTTTGTATTACTGATGCGGTGCGTTGTGTCGTTGCGGTTTAGCAGTATTAATGCCTACTCAAGTTTTAAATTTATATTTAGCCGACTTATCAATAACACACACACTTAACGAGCAGTGTACCCGGTCAGTATGAATATAATGGTAAGTAGAGTGTCGATCACTAAGAGTGGAACGTATTATCTAGTTATTCCAATCAGTATTTTAATATTCTAAGTTAGCTATACAACCTAATCTAACGCAAGGGGGTTCAGCCTGAGAGACTGGCACGTTTTGGTTGCAATTAAATAATAAACTAAAATAATGAGCACGAATCAGCGATAGGCATGCACGTACACAGATAAATACTCGAGACAATAAGAAGACCTGTCCTGATGATTAAGTAGATTGTCACTTGTTTTATTGATAGTTTTATATGAAGTGTATGTAGTTAACCCTTTCTCGTTGGTCCTAATCTTATCGGCGAGAAATCCCTTAATGATTACTTATGTCTAAAAGTCATTCCTAAGTGATCAATTTAGTAACAACCGTGGGAGCCACATTCTCTTCCATAGTCAAATTCCGTAGTCAAATGCGCAGGCCACTAATAAACACAGAGGTTATCAATGCACTAATAAGTAGTAACCAAAGACATCAACATATAAACTTTAATTGATGGGAAAGCAGTTTTAAGGGAGTGCAATCTTTCTCCTCACATTACACAAGCCACCAATCCTGATGAATTAAAGTTTACTAACACAATAAAACAAAACTACTTAATGAATTAAATACATGCAGGACCTTCTTACAGCTCTTGTATCTTCGTTCGGGTGTGTCTTGTGCTGCCTAATCGTCTGAATTCGGCCTTAGGTTTCTGTGGTCTTCGGTCTTCTAAAACTGTCGAACTCTGGAACTCTTTAATTCGTCTGGTCTTTGGGGTATTTATAGTTTCTGTCTGAGAGTAAGATGCGGCGCATCTAACAAGTAGATGCGGCGCATTGACTTAACTTCGCGTGGGGTCCAAGATTAATATATTCAGGAATATTCGTACACCGCCAGAAGATGCGGCGTATCTTCATTCTTGGATGCGGTGCATGTCCTTTGCCGTCTTGGATAATATCTTGTGAAATCTTGATAGCGATGCGCCGTATGTAAGAAGTATAATGCGGCGCATCTGGAGCAGAATAGTCTTGATCTTGTACATTTCAGTAGACTCTTAACTTCTTGCATGTTTTGCTCCATAATTAGTCCAAAATCGCCAAGTTTCACCAAATGCTTGTTTTTAACTGAGAATTACAAAAGTAAACGATTAAGTATCAATTCTCATACATAATATAATAAAACAAGTCAAATTAATAGGATAAATGATAGTAATAAAATGTACTTATTTGAGTTCATCAAATATCCCCCCACTTGAACTTTACTTGTCCCCAAGTAAACCTTAGAATTAATCTTATGAAAATGTATCCTAAAAGATATTAGGATTTATTTTTATATTTAAGCATGTATTCGTTTTTTTCATAATCACACAACCAAACACTTAACGAATTAGAAGTAAAATAAAATAACATGATAAAAGCAAATCTAATCGTTTAACTGTCCAGTCGTGACGAATATTCTATCATAAGCTTGGCAAGTATACACATCTCCCCCACTAAAGCCAAGGAATAACAAGTCTAAAGCGGTAAAAAGGGTTTTGAGGTTTAAGGGTTAATCATTCTCCTTAATCTCTATCGATCTCAAATTCCAGAAAAGGCGACAAAATCACAAATACATGATCGAATCCACGAACACGATACTTGCAATTGCTCAAATCCTTAACTCGAATAGGCTAAAGATAGGATCAAGTAATCTTCACCAATAATATTATATCAAAAAGGGCGACAAAATCATAAATACATAGCCGAATCCACGACTACGATACTTAAGATTGCTCAAATCCCTAATCTCAATAAATCAAAGGTTTGGATAAAGAATAATATAGGGTATGGATAATATTTGGGATATAAATTGTTGTAAAAATGAAAAATAAACAAAACAAATAAATTAAAATCCTAAGTGTGGTTAATCACTATCCCAACCATCCCATGAATAAGACTCATATCATAGAATAACTCACGCTTTAACACTTGAAACACACGCTTTAGGTAGACACGAATTATACTCAACAAGATCTTAATCAAAGAATAACCTTAAGTTTGTGTTCCCATAACTGCCAACTCCCATTCAATCCATAGATATAATATACAACAACTAGTGGTGATATCGACCACTTAATACAAAACTTTACATAAGTTGGTTAAATCAAACATCCAACTTTTCCTTTTTCTTTTTCTTTTCTATTTTTCGATTTTTTTTTTCAAAGATAAACAAAGATGTGTAAAATTTCACCACATCACTATAATGATAATTCTGGATAATTTTTCCATACTTTTCATGACTTCAGAAATAACGGTAATAGTGAAAGTAGTAAACACACGAAAAATAAACTCAAAGATATACAATATTTACTTTCACTCCAATTGCATTGTGCAATTTCCCGACCTAACCAAAGATAATGAATTACGCACGCGAACACAGGTAATGTAAGGAAACACACTTTGCCTAAAGCAATTAACCAACCACGGATTTTAATCTACAGGGTAGGCTAAGGTGTAAGGGTGTAACGAAACATTTTAAACATTGGTGTAAGAAACGAAAGGAATGGCTCTGAGTGTTTTTCTAGGGGTATCTTACTCTAAAAGTGAGAGTAACAAAAGGGTTTTTACGGGGGTTAACTAACCAGTGTAGTTAGCTAATAACACAAAACATATAATAGGCTATTTGGGTGTAATCCTAGAAATTTACCAATTTAGACAAGTCATTCCAATTATAAAAATAATACTTATGATGGTGGTCTCGAATAGTATACAAGCCAAGTTCTAAAGTTTACAAGTCACCGGCACACTCATAGATTTGTGAATTTTGAAAAATCACAATTTTTGAAAATAACGTCATGTGTGCAGCTATGCAACTTAGATCTTAAACAAAAACATGCTAAATTTTTTTTAAATTTTGATATATTAAGCACATTTTAAGCATATTTTGAAAAGTTTAGGACAAGTAAGGGTTAAGTGTTCTAATTCTCCAATCCCCCCACTTAAGTTAAACAACGTCCTCGTTGTTTGTATCAAAGGTTAAAAACTGGAAAATAAAAGAATTAGAACAGAAAAACTCTCCTGAGATTTGCTCGGTATGATCCTCCATTTGTATAAGAGCAAAAATCATCTTTCTTGTGGATTAGAACGTTTAAGCTTCATAATTGATGTATCCACAGGAAATGCAGGAATCTATAATACCACCAAGGCTTTAAACACCTAAGTTAAGAAAGGTTCAAACTTGCATAATACATTAGTAGTTAGGAAAAATAAAACATAAAAATAAAAATGAAAATCATCAGGTCAGTCGATGCGCCGTATCTTATGGAAGAAGATACGCCGTATCGAGCCTGGAATAATTACGGATCAGAATAGAAGATGCGCCGCATCCTTAACCAGGGATGCGCCGCATTAAAATAAACTGATAAAAAGTTTTAAAGTCGAAAATAAAAAATGCAGAAAAATAAAGTAAGATATGACCAGTGCAGGAGATGCGTCGCATCTCAGGATTGAGATGCGCCGTATCTGCTGCGGGCCTGACTGACTCGACTCAGAACAGAATATTAAAAAATTTCCGGGTTGTCTCCCGGTCAGCACTTGTCTTTATTCCAGAGTCTTCAAGTTAGACTCACGTTCAGCTTATTAATATCGATCATTGAAGGAGTCGGAAACATCGCGCTCCCTCATTGCCAATTCAGTAATATTGAACACTCCTTGCTCGTCCTTGATTTCCACGCCGTTCTTCTTTAATACCTGTATAAACAAAGTTCTGTCCCTTTCGGGCAGAGATGACAAAATAATAGACGGGAAATTCTTATTATCATATAGGCATAAATAAGCAAGGTGGGGTGGTAGTTCAATAAACACATCATTATTCAAATTCGTTTTCTCAACTATTCTCCTACGTTTGTTAATTACTACGCAATCATACCACTCATCATCAGAATCATTAACAACATCGCGTCTAAGTTCGGTAGGTACATTAAGGTCAATAAATTCCTCAAAATTCTCATGATTAGGATTAGTTGAGTTGTTTTGAATCAATGTTTCTCCCATAAGCCTAGCTTCAAGATCGAGGTCCATACGCTCTTTTAATCCTAGCACATAGACACCTCTAATTATGCTTTTAACAGGATCTTGGCACTTATAGATTAGTTTATTATTCCCTACCCTTAACGAAATTTTTCTTTTAAACACATCAATCTTAGCATGGGCAGTAGACAAGAAAGGTCTTCCAAGGATTAAAGGAATCTTATCATCCTCGGGCATATCTAATATAACAAAGTCTACAGGGAAAAAAAACTTCTCAATCTTAACTAGCACATTATTAGCAATCCCTTCAGGTCATTTTACCGTTTTATCAGCCAATTCAATAAGTAACTTAGTTGGTGCTAATTTTCCTAGTCCTAGGGTAGTGAATGTCTTAAGAGGCATAACACTAACACTAGCTCCTAAGTCAGCTAACACATTATTGAAAGATATATTATTAATTGAACAAGGCAAAGTAAAACTTCCTGGGTCCTTTTCTTTATGAGGCAAGGCGTTTAAGTCGGTTGCAGAGCTCTCTTCTTTCATTGTAGCCTCGATCTCCTCTTCAATCTTTGTCTTCTCTTTTAGTAGTCTCCTTAAACTGATTGAAGAATTAAAGAAAAATTCGGGTCTTGCACCATCATTACCATTCATCAGTCTTCTAGGAAAAGGAATGTTAGGAGTGACTTCTTCAGTGGTGCTTATGGCCTTGACATGATCTCTTGGGTTGGTTTCAGTTGAGCTAGGTAAACTTCCATATCCCCTTTCTTGAAGAACTTTGCTCATTTGACTAATTTGTTGTTCCAATGCTTTGATCGAAGCTCCTTGATTTCTTGTATTAGTGTCCGTTGAAGCTCGGATTTCTTTGATCATAGCAGTATTCTCTTCATGTCTTTTAGCAGCATCGGCCATAATTTGCTTTAGAGTGTCATCTAAAGTCTGCCTCCTTTCTTGATAAGCGGGATTAAAGTTGTTCTTTTGATAGAATCCCGGGATAGCTTCCCTAAATCTTCCTGAAGGTCGGAATGGTTGTCCAAATTGGGTGTAATATGCTTCTTCAAACGTCTCACTTTCATTCTTATTCGGGCAATCTTTAGTGTAGTGAGGTCCTTCGCACTTTTCACATCCAACTTGGGCAGCATACACTTTTTCATCACGCTTCTTCATCTCTCTACTAATTTTATCCAATTGAGCTTGAATAGCAGCAATCCCGTCAAAATAGTGCTGCTCTTAGATCTAGTAGAGGTCCCATCGTGCCATTTTTGAGAATGATCAGCAGCTTCTTGGATTGCTTTCTTAGCATTGGCTGCACTCATTTGAGGCACAGCTCCCTTAGCGTCCAAGATTTGTCTAGTAGGCACGTCCAATCCTTGATAAAACAATATTATCTCCTGCATAGGGGTTAGATAGTGTTGAGGACATTTTACCAGTAAATCTTTAAATCGTTCCCAAGCTTGATAAAGAGTTTCATCAGGCTCTTGCTTGAAACTGTTGATAGCCTCCATCTTTTTAGCAGTCTTAGCAGGTGGACAATATCTCTTCAGGAATTTGCTCTTCAAATCTTCCCATGTAGTGATTGAACTAGCAGGTTCATTCCTTAGCCACTTGTTAGCAGCTCCTTTTAGCGAGAGTGGAAAGATTCTTAGCATGATTTGATCGTCAGTGACTCCTTCTGAAGTAAAAAAATCTACAATCTCGAGGACCTTTTCAACATGCTCATTAGCATCCTCATGTTCCGATCCACTGAAAGCATTCTCTCTTAGCTCCTTGAGAAACTGACCCTTCAATTCAAACTTTGACTTACCATCAAATTTTGGTCTAGCAACTCCTGAAGTGTAATCAGCACGGCTTTTGTTCATGTATTCCTCCATAGTTGTGTTTTCGCCCATTGTTTCTGTTTCTTCTTCCTCTTTTTCTTCAGAAAAATAATCAAGCTCGAATGAACTTGAAATATCAAAGCTTTTTGTGTTGAAAAGTCTTTTAAGCGAATGAAAGACTCGTTCAGGATCTTCGAAAGGTTGAATCAAGTTCTTCGTAGAACTCCTGGTCATGCACTTCCTGAAATCAACACAAAAACATCAGTAGGGTATGCTCAAGAAAGTAATATATCAGAAAATTAACAACGAAAACGGAATACGAAAAATTAAAGAAACTGATATCTGCAGACAATGCGCCGTATCCAAAAAGTTGGATACGCCGTATCTTACAATCGTTAAAATTTAATCAGACTTTATTCAGAAAATAGATACGCCGCTTAGAAATTAGAATGCGCCGTATCAATTTTAATTATCAAAAATCGATATTTATTTAAAATTAAATGCGTCGTATTAACAAAAGTTAATGCGCCGTATTTTCGTTACGTTTCAAAATATAAGATTTTTGATTCAGAAGATACGCCGTATCGACAAAGATCGATGCGTCGTATCTGTTTAATAATTCGAAAACTGTTTTTAATTAAAATAATAGATACGCCGTATCTGCTAAAGCAGATGCGTCGTATGGCGTTAACGTTTAGAAAAAATTTTTTTATCAAAAACAGATACGTCGTATCTTGGGGAAAAGATGCGTCGTATCGAATTAATTAAACGCGTTGTATTTTATAAAAATTAAACGCAATACGCCGTATCTGAGAGATCAGATGCGCCGTATCGTTTGAATAAGCTCAGTACAACGATAGCAGAACACAGAAAATACGAAAAAAAATAAAAAATAAATAAAAACACACACGAAAACAAACAAAAATAAAAACACACAAAAACAAGAAAATATGCAAAATAATACAATGAATGCAAATTAACCTAATATATAACACAGTTAGCGGTTAGAATAAAAATTAAAAACCTAATTAAAATACTAATCAAATTAACAGATAATAACAATTCACTCCCCGGCAACGGCGCCAAAAACTTGATGCGGTGCGTTGTGTCGTTGCGGTTTAGCAGTATTAATGCCTACTCAAGTTTTAAATTTATATTTAGCCGACTTATCAATAACACACACACTTAACGAGCAGTGTACCCGGTCAGTATGAATATAATGGTAAGTAGAGTGTCGATCACTAAGAGTGGAACGTATTATCTAGTTATTCCAATCAGTATTTTAATATTCTAAGTTAGCTATACAACCTAATCTAACGCAAGGGGGTTCAGCCTGAGAGACTGGCACGTTTTGGTTGCAATTAAATAATAAACTAAAATAATGAGCACGAATCAGCGATAGGCATGCACGTACACAGATAAATACTCGAGACAATAAGAAGACCTGTCCTAATGATTAAGTAGATTGTCACTTGTTTTATTGATAGTTTTATATGAAGTGTATGTAGTTAACCCTTTCTCGTTGGTCCTAATCTTATCGGCGAGAAATCCCTTAATGATTACTTATGTCTAAAAGTCATTCCTAAGTGATCAATTTAGTAACAACCGTGGGAGCCACATTCTCTTCCGTAGTCAAATTCCGTAGTCAAATGCGCAGGCCACTAATAAACACAGAGGTTATCAATGCACTAATAAGTAGTAACCAAAGACATCAACATATAAACTTTAATTGATGGGAAAGCAGTTTTAAGGGAGTGCAATCTTTCTCCTCACATTACACAAGCCACCAATCCTGATGAATTAAAGTTTACTAACACAATAAAACAAAACTACTTAATGAATTAAATACATGCAGGACCTTCTTACAGCTCTTGTATCTTCGTTCGGGTGTGTCTTGTGCTGCCTAATCGTCTGAATTCGGCCTTAGGTTTCTGTGGTCTTCGGTCTTCTAAAACTGTCGAACTCTGGAACTCTTTAATTCGTCTGGTCTTTGGGGTATTTATAGTTTCTGTCTGAGAGTAAGATGCGGCGCATCTAACAAGTAGATGCGGCGCATTGACTTAACTTCGCGTGGGGTCCAAGATTAATATATTCAGGAATATTCGTACACCGCCAGAAGATGCGGCGTATCTTCATTCTTGGATGCGGCGCATGTCCTTTGCCGTCTTGGATAATATCTTGTGAAATCTTGATAGCGATGCGCCGTATGTAAGAAGTATAATGCGGCGCATCTGGAGCAGAATAGTCTTGATCTTGTACATTTCAGTAGACTCTTAATTTCTTGCATGTTTTGCTCCATAATTAGTCCAAAATCGCCAAGTTTCACCAAATGCTTGTTTTTAACTATGAATTACAAAAGTAAACGATTAAGTATCAATTCTCATACATAATATAATAAAACAAGTCAAATTAATAGGATAAATGATAGTAATAAAATGTACTTATTTGAGTTCATCAATTACAAACTTGATGCTGAAGTAGAACAATGCCAAACTTATGTCTTATGTCTTGTACTATCCACGTGACTTTGAACTTATACTAACACCATATAAGTAGATCGCAATCTCTTGACAAAATCCTCATCTCCAATGAGACACTGAGCACTACAATGTAACTCCTTTAAGTGATAGCAAAGACCTATTGCTAGATTTGACAAGTCTTCATCACAACATTAACGCACAAACAAGTTACCTTTAAACGTAGTAAGCCGTTTAAAAATATGATAAGAACATAAACCTCTGAAACTCCACTTCAATTTCAAATAGGTGATAATCAATCATCTTCGTAATCAAATATTCCAAGTAATACGAGCCTTTAACCTTTTACGAACAAATAAAACAAAAATCAAACTTCTGTGTGTGTCATCCAATAACTTCAAACCTCAAACCAAAAAAAAAAAAAAAAAAAAAAAAAAAAAAAAAAAAAAAAAAAAAAAAAAAAAACTTTCTTGTCCGACATCTATAGGTTCAATCAGTTAGGGTTTAGGAATCAAGAACCAAGAACAATATATCAATAATGAACCCCGAAACCCTAATTCGCATCATACTTGTAATCATAAAAACCAGAACCAAAACCCTCTTCGAACCAACACCAAAGTCATGTGAGCCTACGAATCAAACTCATTGTGTCATCAGTAAATTCCATGCATTCTCCTCCACATCCAATACCTGATGACCCCTTGGTGCCCTCATCACTCGTTATCAAGGCAAACGCAATAAACAACAGTAACTCTCGTAGCAGTATTAAGGTTCAACGAAGCAGTACAAATGAACATAAGCAGTACTAAATAACATCTCAGCAGTACTAAATTCAAGCTAGCAGTACTAACTCGTGAAAGCTAGCAATACTAAGTCCAAATAACCAGCAGTACAAAGTAAATGAAAGCAGTACAAACTTATAAAGAACAGTACCAACCATGGGATACCATCAGTACCTATTAAAAACATGTTCAGCACATAAACCCTAGATGTTAGGGTTTAAATTCGACGGTACATAACCTGTGCTTCTGTAATAGAACATCACACAAATTTCTCCTTTGCAATAGTAAACTTATCAGCAGCATTAAAATGTATCAGTGTGAATCCATGAAACCCTAAGGATCAATCTGACATAACCCTTCACTCGACTTCATAACAACTGCTGCTAGGGTTTCAACCTTTGTAATTTTGATATCCTACTTCCTATATTCGTTTTCTGTCAATTTAATTCAATATGGAAGTCTGGTTAGGAGTTTCATTATGCTTCATATTCATATCTTAATCATCATATGGATCTTGGTTTGTATATATAAGCGGTACATCAAGAATAATGTTGGTTTCTGAAGTGATCAGTTTGGGGTTTTTGGGATATTACACTTCCTGAATCTGGTTTCATTCGGTTCTTAATCAACAAGGAAGTCGGATTAAATATCTTATGTTTCTAATTGTTTTACCATAACTGGTTGCTGCTGTGATTGCAAGGTCTTGACGACAAGGAAGAACAAAAATATTCTAAACTGTTATGTTCAATCATGTTGTTCTACTTTCATATTCATCATCACTAATCGACATTACTCTTATTGTGAGTCCTAAACACGGATCTTGCTTGAGGTTTTTAGATACTTTATTGTATATCAAAGAGTATGCGAAATCTACTCTTTGACACTTAGAAGAATATTGACAATGTATTGAACAATGAAACAGTAATGCAAGAACAGTATAACCAAAACGCTTCAATACATAAGCAAATAATACGAGTGATCTAAATATCACTAGGGTTTACAACCTGTTAGCTTATCAAAACATACGTGCTTTAGAGATATATATGAGAGATGTGTTATAATACCTTAACCTAGGATCTCCTTTTATAGGCACAGGGAGTCCTTTACAAGATAACTATCAATATACAATATTCGTATCTTTCTAAACATACAAGATATACACTAAATATATTCTATACATATGACATTACACGTCTTCATCTCTGGCAGTACCTTGTTCATCAGCAGTCTTCAGCAGTACTAATTGTTAAACAAATCCAAACGAGCAGCTATAACCAAAGATACAAGTAACCAACAGTATTAAGTAAACAATGAGCAGTACAAATATAAAACCAGTAGTACTAACTTGGATTTAGCAGTAGTAACTAAGCACAACCAGTAAAATGACATAACTAGGGTTCATCGTTGAATAGAAATTCAACTCACCAACACTAGTTTTAAAATTAGCACCAGTATCCTTCCTCCATGAAATGTACCCTTGCTAATAAACACCAGTAACATTAGTCGTTCCATTGTGTTCACCAATAGCACTATTCAAACTCAAAACCCCTTTGTGGTTTTTAACACATCTAGCCATAGTAGCAGAAATCTGTTATGTGAAACCCTTAAAAACTCGAAAAAGCATAACACATAAATCTTATAGTTCTAGGGTTTCCTTTCGAAAAGGTAACAAAGCATTCAGAGTCGTTGTTTAGGGTAAACAAGGATCAAACAACAACATTTAGTTAAGAATAATCCTTTGTTATTCAAGAACCCTAAACGATTTAATAGAAACCCTAAAATTCGAATTGACTTCAAAGCTGCTTTCTTCCATGAATTATAGGCACCAAACAACATATATCCAACTTCCAATAATGAATTAATTCAAGTAAACACGAATTCAGAAAGTTGAGTATCACAAAAACCCTAAAAATCGAAAAACGTGAACTTCACTGCAACAGTTTTCAAAAACTAATACCTGACGATTAGGAGCTCAGATGGAAGATCCCTCCGGTAAGAATGTATGTTGGGAACTCGTTTTAGATTATTGATGTAATACCTAAAAATCCAAAATGTGCAAAATGACCAAATTGCCCTTATAATTAAAATTTTGATAAAAAAAAAACTTATAAATCACCAAATAAATTCCAAACCTTCGGGAATGAACAAGGTGTGAAGTAAAATAATTTTTATGTCTACAATTTAACATTTAGAAATGTTCAAAATATACAAAATAATTATTAGGGCCGATTTACTTATTTACGTATTATTATTATTAATTTTAATTCAATTTAAATTATATAAACTACAAGATAAATACAAAATAAAATATGGAAAATCTCCAAAATCAGTATTTGATCCCAATTGATATTCTTGGACCGAAATCTTTGTTTCCTTCCCCCCCCCCCATATACACGTTCTTTTATTTATTCTATATATACACTAAACCGAAAACCTTAAAAACCCTAACAAAATTCGATTCTGCTCATTCGACTGGGAGAAAATTCGTGGGACATTTTTCTGGTATTGTTCAACATCTAAAGAAGCTAGGAAAATTGATTAGAAGGTCGTGGGTTTACTTGCTTGCTCGCTACACATTTTTGGTTTGTCGAATATTACATCCGAGAGGTACAAAATCCTATATATCCCTTCTGCTCATTCGATCCTTCAAGTAATATTTTTCTTATGTTCTTAGTATCCAATAAGACCTAAATAAAATATATAAACGGAACCATACATGATATATAAATCGTAATGATTTTTGAAAGCAAAAACGTATAAAAATTCCAAGATAAGCTATACGATTTTTATGAGTTCGAAACCTATTTTATTTGGACTTTATACGAAGCACATGACTTGGGAAAAATAGTGATTCGATTTATAGATGCCTAGAATTGTCGTGGTCTAATTCTTTTTGTAATCGGATTCATAAGAAAATAAAAGAAAATAAAAGGAAACCTAGGTACGATTTTAGGGTTAAGGTTTTAAGCATAAATCTGGACATTTAATGCTAATTAATTGTAAACCCCGAAATTTATATAATCTGAAAAGACTAAAATACCCTCCGAATTTGAACTTTTAAGAATCTATAAAATATATAAGTAATCCTGGTTGAACATAACCTTAAGTTACCCAAGTATTTAAGTTACATGTAAACCTTACATTATGTAAATAAGAAGTAACGAATAAATAAAATCCTACATCTAAAGAATACATTGAACTTGGTAAAGCCTAGCCCAAAATAACCCTTTCACTCCTTGTCTTGGCCCATCAAAAAAAATAAATAAATAAACTCGGCATTCTTTATTTTAGATATAATCGAACATCAAAAGGAGCCAAAATAAAACACTAACTATCAAAAAAGTGTCGGCTTTCTCTTGCTGCTGCTCCTTGTCGATCTGCTGCCCTCTTTTGTTCTTTTGATTCGATCCAAGTTAGCATCATAAGGTAATCTTGTTTTCATGTTGTTCAATCCATTCGTGTTCTTGCTAAAAACCCTAATTCGACCCATTGTTCTTGTCTTGCTACTGCTGTACGAATCAAGAAGGGAGGAAAGAGCTTGTGGTGATTTGATCTCGGGTGTTATCTTGTGTTGTTCGTGTTATTCGTGTGATCTTCAATGGTATTGTATCATCTTTGTTCAATCCTTGTTCATGTCCTTGTGTTCTAGTCGAATGAATGGTCACATAAAATAATGATCTCAAAACCCTAAAAGTCTATATGTATAAATCGGACCAGGAGTATATGGGATGAAATTATTCGATTTGATTATGTATGACCTGTTATTAATCAACCTAAATATGTTATGGACTCACCTATAATGGTCTTGTGTCAAGAATTAAGAATTAGAATGATAAAACCCTAAGTTATGCATAAATCTGTGAAAACTGCTACTGATCCAGGAAAAGACCCAACTTAAATCGAATGTAACTAAATGATGTGAACGTGTTTTTGGGTGTTTTAAGAGTCTAAAACTAAGTTCATTGAAATAGCTACCCGGGAAAATTAATTTTGTAATTTTTGGAGACCTGGAAGGTTACTTTTTGATTTTTGGAAAATCATGTGTCTGATCGGATTTGTATGTCTGGAAAATTAGTCCGGGTTTATGATTTTTAATTTTCAAACCGTGTCGAGTTAGAAGGTTCCCTTTGAACTGAGTTATATTCAATATGTCTAATAATAGTTGGAATTTTTATAGATTTTTTTGAATTTATCTGAAGGGGTAAAAAGGTATAAACTTGTCGGGTGTTCCATCAGATACGATTTTGGAACATGTTGAGAAAATGGATTTTTAATACGTACCTATACAACTTAATAAAATCTGGAAAAATTACATAAAATACATAAGACATTGTGAAACGTTTGTGAATTTTTGTAAATTTTATTTCAAAGTATTAACGTGATTCATAAATTCTTGGAAACGTGTTTAATTCGTAAGTGTAAAGGGCTGTTAAGGTTTATAAGTTATTAAATGGTGTTATGTGTTATCTTCTAAAACTAAAGGGTTTAAATCGTCATTCTTTTAAAACTAAAGGACCTAACTTGTGAACACCTGTAACTTTATAGTAATTACATTTTACACCCTAAATTTATGAGAATTGCATATTAACCCCTAAACTTATGATAATTACTTAATAAACCCTAAATTATGGAAACTACTTTATGAACCCTAAAATTTTGTAAAAGATATTATGAACCTTAAACTATGAATATGATCATCTGTAATACTTCGAATTGGCATACGGGAATGTTATAAATTAAAGTTACTAAATACGAAAACTTGCTATTTTTGGAAAGTTACTAAAAATAGAAAGCCGACTAAAGTGAGAAATCTGATTTAATTAAGATATTAATAGTAAGACAACCGTGTATTCGTGTAGATGCGCTGAAGATGGAGTTGGTTTCCGATCTTGGTATTTCTATGTGTATTTTCACTTGCGGTATAAGGTACAGATATTCTGACCTTTCTTGTAAGGTTTCTCATGATCTCTTTCATTTTTCTGATCTGTCAGTTTCAGTATTTATGCCATTGCTATGATCCCCTTTGTTATAATCTTCTAATATTGAACCTTCTGATATTGAACCTCCTGATATTGAACCTTCTGATATTGAACCTTCTGATAATGGACCTTCTGATATTGAACCCTCTGATATGAACTTCTGATATGGACCTTTTTGATTTTGAAACTGAAATGGGAAAACCTTTCTTAATTATATCTGAAAATGTTTTGAGAAAAACTATCTTAAAACGAGGCTATACCTCTTCTAAATGAAATTGTACTAACGGTTTTATGAAAATTTCCTTTTTAAGAACTTTCTCGATAAAAATGTTTTACTAATCATCATTTTGTAAAAGTCACTGAAGGATTATTTTAAATACATGTTAATATGAAACTATTGAATTAAATCTTTTCTATGAACCTGTAAACCTTTTGATTGTGAACTTTAATTTCTGAACCCTGATTTGAACCTTGACCTGATATACTGTTTCTGAACCTGGACTTGGGCATTTATTTATTAAACTCTGATTTTGATAAACTCTGATGTAACCTATCTGATTTCTGAACCTCTGATATACACTTCTGTAACATCTAACATGGACTTTATAATCTGAACCTTTTGACATGACCCTCTGTTTATGACATGATACTTGACCTTGACCCACAGTTTAAGACTACGAGCCACTCACTAGGCATGAGGGTTTCATGTCCATGTCATTGATGCACCGATGGCATGACTCTAGGGCAGGAGAGTGATGACCTGTCCCGTCCCTGACTTTATCTGATTTGGTGTATGAGGAGTTTCTGGCCACCTGGGGCGCATGGATGCATCCTAGCTGTTACTGTTACTGTTACTGTTACTGTTACTGTTACTGTTACTGTTACTGATATATATACTGTTATTACTGGTGACTGATGGTGTGTGCGATACACGTCTTTCACACTCTGGGAGCTAGCTACTCCACTTACTGATTGAGGACTCCCCTCATATTTACTGATTACTGAGAGGTCTCCCCTCTATATGGCTACATGATGATACTGTTACTGTTACTGTTACTGGGCTCGTAGAGGATTACTGTTTCCTACACCTATACTCTTGTACTTCTCATTACTGTTACCTTTTCTTATGCCATAACTCTCATTGATTCGTATTTCATTTACTGTTCATTATTCTTAATTACTGCTTTGTTACCGTGTATTCGCGTAGATGCGCTGAAGATGGAGTTGGTTTCCGATCTTGGTATTTCTATGTGTATTTTCACTTGCGGTATAAGGTACAGATATTCTGACCTTTCTTGTAAGGTTTCTCATGATCTCTTTCATTTTTCTGATCTGTCAGTTTCAGTATTTATGCCATTGCTATGATCCCCTTTGTTATAATCTTCTGATATTGAACCTTCTGATATTGAACCTCCTGATATTGAACCTTCTGATATTGAACCTTCTGATAATGGACCTTCTGATATTGAACCCTCTGATATGAACTTCTGATATGGACCTTTTTGATTTTGAAACTGAAATGGGAAAACCTTTCTTAATTATATCTGAAAATATTTTGAGAAAAACTATCTTAAAACGAGGCTATACCTCTTCTAAATGAAATTGTACTAACGGTTTTATGAAAATTTCCTTTTTAAGAACTTTCTCGATAAAAAGGTTTTACTAATCATCATTTTGTAAAAGTCACTGAAGGATTATTTCAAATACATGTTAATATGAAACTATTGAATTAAATCTTTTCTATGAACCTGTAAACCTTTTGATTGTGAACTTTAATTTCTGAACCCTGATTTGAACCTTGACCTGATATACTGTTTCTGAACCTGGACTTGGGCATTTATTTATTAAACTCTGATTTTGATAAACTCTGATGTAACCTATCTGATTTCTGAACCTCTGATATACACTTCTGTAACATCTAACATGGACTTTATAATCTGAACCTTTTGACATGACCCTCTGTTTATGACATGATACTTGACCTTGACCCACAGTTTAAGACTACGAGCCACTCACTAGGCATGAGGGTTTCATGTCCATGTCATTGATGCACCGATGGCATGACTCTAGGGCAGGAGAGTGATGACCTGTCCCGTCCCTGACTTTATCTGATTTGGTGTATGAGGAGTTTCTGGCCACCTGGGGCGCATGGATGCATCCTAGCTGTTACTGTTACTGTTACTGTTACTGTTACTGTTACTGTTACTGTTACTGATATATATACTGTTATTACTGGTGACTGATGGTGTGTGCGATACACGTCTTTCACACTCTGGGAGCTAGCTACTCCACTTACTGATTGAGGACTCCCCTCATATTTACTGATTACTGAGAGGTCTCCCCTCTATATGGCTACATGATGATACTGTTACTGTTACTGTTACTGGGCTCGTAGAGGATTACTGTTTCCTACACCTATACTCTTGTACTTCTCATTACTGTTACCTTTTCTTATGCCATAACTCTCATTGATTCGTATTTCATTTACTGTTCATCACTACTAGAAAAAGGGCTTTCCTTGACTCCAGATGCGAGTCAAGAAGAGACCTTATGACGCGCACATTGGAGTCAAGGAAAGACCCGTCATAAATATTCATGACTCGCATTTGTGCGTCATCCCTCTATGACTCGCACTTATGACCCACGTTGCGTGTCATTACCCTTAAAATCATTTTGACTAACTTTTATGACACACTTTTCTGACATATGTTTTTGCGAGTCATTACCTTAAAATCAAATTTTTTTTTTTTTTTTTTTTCTGTTTTTTAATTAAAACCTGATTATATAAATAAATAATTACTGACAATAAACATGATAATTGTACAAAATTAACGCATTTCATATATCAAAACCATGCGTTATCAATTCATTACATAACAGATTCATGTCAACACCGATAATTAGTTAAAGTCGTTACTACGTACAAACGATCGATTTCTACCTAAAAATGAAATTCGACACATAAATTGCCCATTCTTCCCGAATATCGTCGAAATCCGCATCCGTGTACTCATTGCTATCACCACCAATCTAGTCAAAATAAAACAACATTTTAGAAACAGTTCTACTAATTAAAACAGTTAACTACTTACATTGTCATTTTCGAGAGGCCGAACTCCATGTTTAACTATTTCCTTCATAAACTTCAACACGAAGTACCCACATTCGGTGCATCCGGGCTGACTTGGACACTACACAAGAAACACAAATTGTATATGATATGCAACTATAGTTGATTATTAATCTGCACAAGGTATATGGGCTTATTTGCAGATCAGTTATAAGCTGATTAATAAGGTGAAACTCAAATACCAGATTATGCACCAAAAGACCACTACCTAACCTACCTAGATTACAAAAATTAGGACCTAAAGCAGATACGATAAGCCAAATTTTGATCCTAGATCAGCAGTGCAGATAACTAATTGCTGCAAAACAATCTGTACATGGTAGCAGATTAGGAATTTGGCGCAAAATTTGAGCAAGACTACTCCACAGCAGACCAACTCATAGGAACTAACTAGCAAAGCCAAAATGAACTCAAATTAAGTTCAGCTTATTGCTAAGCTTATTAGGGCAGATAAGAGCTCAAAACTAAAATATCTAAATGCAGACTTTAAATAACCATCAAACTGCCCTATCTTCTGATGAGAACAACTAAAATACCTTTGAATCAGTTCAATCAAACTCAGAAACTTGGCACATGAACAGTGCTTTTCAGATTATACCCAAACTAACCTATAAGCTGTATTAAACCAAACACCCTTACACTGATCTGTATTGCAATTTTACCCTATACTAAGCTGATTAAAACTAAAAACCACTCTACACTAGTATTACTTAGACTATTAATAAGCTAGGAGATGCAAATAAGCCATAACAAATAACTAACCTTAGAATTAACCCAGTTAAGTTTAGTCCTCTTATTGGTTCCAGCTTGTACATCATACAATGCAATTGCCCTACAAAGAATTAACCCAGTTAAGTATTACATCATACATCATAAAGATTCTATAATTTGTATTACTTACGCATCCACTATTTGCTTGAACTGATGATTGACGTCGCTAACCGATAGGGAATCAAGATAATAGCAGGTACTTGTCTTCATGTTAAGCACACCTAACACCCAATGTCCTCTACAAACAACAAACAAATTCTGTTAATTAATGTTAATTTTTATTAATTAATTTAAATGTTGTCGAAAATCTAACCCGGGATTGTATGGCAATAAGATGAGGTCATTTTGCTTCCTTGTAGATAACCTTGTTGCAATAACTCGACTTGCCTCCTCGATATTCTTGGCCCTCGCTTTACGTTCATGATGCATGGTCGCAGTCGGGGTCATGAAACAAACTCCATGATCTCTTTGTGACCCATTCTTGATTTGCTCATACAAGTACCTGTTAACAATTAACATACAAAGTTTACATTCAATTAGTCCTGTTAACATACAAGTACCAATTTTTTATAAACTATATTTATCACTTACATGATATAAGAAGCAACGACAGCCCCGCTTAACTCATCCATTGAAAATAGACTGTCAAAATCATTCCAATTTAAGTACGTGTAACTGTGGTGCCCAAACAAATCATCCTCGCATTGCACTTTTATGCAATCGACCTTTGCAACTTGTCCATCAACCATCATTGCAGTCATTTTCAATCCCATCCTTTCTTCAATTCTTTTCCTTAATCTCTTCTGACCTCTCGTCATCATTTTTTTCAACGGATTTCCTTTCTCAGTCACTTTTGCAATGGATGCGAGAGTTTCTGCGCATTGCACATTCTCAGTTGCTTTTGAAATGGAGGCGAGAGTTTCTGGGCTTTTTCCTTCATCAACTGCAACTGTAAACATAACAGTTTCTGGTCACTAAAAATAACTGTAAACATGACTGTAAAAATATGATGTTTTTGGCATCGTACCTGTTTTTGGCATCGTCGTCACTTCTTATAAAGATTATGTTTGAAGCGTTGCCACTTTACCCCGATTGATTGGAGAACTTGCTTCCGACTCTTTTCGTCAAGTGCAAAATATGTCTGAAACGTAAAAAATGAATCAAAACATAGTTAGAATAAAATACTAAAACTAAAACATAGTTAGAATAAAATAATAAAATACTTACCTTAACATATTGCCAACATGCTTCCTTTGTTTCGTTATCTACGTTCAACCAAGAATCATAGGTTATGAGAACCATAGATCTTGCCACCAATCCCTCAAAAGTAGACAGTTTTCTTGCTCCCGGTCCAGTTGGCACACCTCTTTTATTATAAGTAACAACTGTTTTTTTATTCGCCTTCGCTTTTATTGTCGGGCCTCTATGCAATTTGGAACCAGAACCAGAAACTGCAGCTTCTTCGCGGTCCGAATCAGAACCCGAGGCCATCTTTTGTTTTAAAATAAACAAAATAAACAGTTATTTTCATACCAAAAACTTGTAATGCAGTTCCATGTTATGCTAGTATGGGTTCTGATTCTGCTTGCTTTGCATATACATAAAAAACCAATTTACATTACAACAAATCTGCATAAAACACATTGATATACTATTGAAAATTGCAAATTCTTTCATTGCCATTAAAGAGATTGACTTTATAAAGTCAAAATACATTACAAGAAAATAAACCATACCATAATGTACTAATAAACAAACTTTACACATATTTAGTTCATCATCATAGACACTGCAACCACAATACCAATCACCACAACAACCAAACCAAGGAACATTCTAATTTTATCATTACCATTCACTTTTGACTTAATAACAGTCAAATCCTCCTTAATTTCTTGCATCTGCAATTTTAAAACTTCCATAGTATCATCATCCCTCACTTGTTGCATCTGAGTATTACAAACTTGAGTGGCTTCCTTAGATCCATTCCCATTTAACATTTCTAGGTATCTCTCTTTTTCCAAGTACAAACTGAAAAACCTAGCTTTGTAATACTCACTTGGTAGCTCCGGGTCAAGAAACCCATAAAAATCACATTTTTTTATGCTTTTCCCTTTTTGGACACGCCTTGAATCTCCTTCCAGGATTCGTAGGGGTCCAAGCCACTTGCTCTTTAACTGGACATGGTACTCGACATTCACAGTGTGTAGCAGCAACAATTTCTTGAATGGTCCTTTCTTTGTATTTTGAAACATACGAAGATGATGAAGACATTTTCCTAGGGTTTGAGGGTTCAAACTATAGATGTTACATTATTTACAGTTAACTATTAGGGCAAATTATTCACAAACTATACAACTACATTAGGGCAAATTATTCACAAACTATACATGTTACATTATTTACTTAACAATAAATTGATTTTATAACCTAAATAAAACTCTACAACTACATTAAAGCAGAAAACATAAAACTCTACAAACAAATTAAATTAGGGCAAATTAGGGCATACCTTTCAAACTGATGTCGAGTGTTTTGAGAGTTTTGAGAGGGGTTTGAGATGGGAAATTATGGCAAATTAGGGCAAATTAGGGCAAATTAGGGCAAATTAGGGAAAATTAGGGCAAACTGATGTCGAGTGTTTTGAGAGGGGTTTGTGAGTTTTGAGAGGGGCGGGAGGTGTTTTGAGAGTTTTAATTTCAGAGGGCGGGGTTTGAGATGGGAAATTAGGGCGGGAGTGTTTTGAGTGTTTTGAAGATTTTGAGATGGGAAATTAGGGCGGAAGTGTGTGTGGTAGAGCGGGGAAGTGTGTGTTGTGTGCAGTGTATATATTATTTGGGGAAAAAAAAACGAATGAGATGACCCCTATTTATGACGAAGCAAAATGAGCGTCATCTTTCAGGCTAAATTTTAACTGATTATGACCCTATGTTATGACGCTTCTGAAAACGAGTCATCCCAAATACAAAATTTACTCTTTATGACTCTTATTTTATGACTCTGCTATTTGCGCGTCATCTTTTAGTGTGCGTCATAAAATGCGAGTCAAGGAAAGCCCTTTTTCTAGTAGTGTTCATTATTCTTTATTACTGCTTTGTTACCGTTATATCTGTTCACTGACCTCTCGTAGCTCAGCCGCATTTCTTTTTCTGCGGCAGGTTTTTAGTAGGAAGCTGGGTATGAGTGCAGAGTACCATTGGACTTAGAAGACTACACTGTGATAGATATTTCGTTATAGAGATGATTAGAAGATTTTATATTTCAGACTTAGTATTTATTCCTTGTAAATTTGTATGTCCTTGTAATTTCTTGAAACCTTTGTATTCCTTTGTATTATTGAAGATGTATGCTTGTGTATGTTTCTGATATGTCACCATTATTGTGACATCTCTACCCTTGTTGGGTCGGGGTGTTACATTAATGATGTTGTCATGATTATTTGATGATTGGATGAATTAGGGTTTTGTTTTGTATATTAAAAAGTGTATACGATTTGAAATAAAATGAGAAGGGTGTGTTTTGTCATTCCTGAAACTTATGGGTTATTTTTATAATGTTAATTAGGTCCGTACAAATGTATAAAAAAATATAAAATGGGGTCCTTATGTGTAAAATATGCAAGATAATGATTTAATTGTTAATATATGGTTCGAATTGGAAATTAATTAATTAGAGAGACTAAAAGTATAAATTCAGGAAACTTATGATTATTTTGCGTAAATAATATTATTAGGGAGATAATATGTAATTTTGGGTAATTATGGGTCTAATGTGTAAGTATTATGGAATTATGACTTAAATTATAAGTTTTATAAACTAAAGGGACCAAATGTGTAATTATGAGAAACTTGGGGATTAATTCGTACCATACATAAAGTTTGAGGGCATATTCTGTAAGTTACTAAATATAAGGACTTGTGCTGTGATTATGAGTATAGTAAGGGCTAGAGTGTAAATTATGTGACTATAAGGTTTGTTTTGTAATTTTAATAAGTAAAGGGTGTAAAATGTAAATATTGAAACTTAAAGGACTAAAGTGTGATTCTGAATCAATTATGTGTTTAATAGTAGTAAATTGTAATGGTTTCATTTAAAACCCTTAAATTTGGAATATTTACAATTAAAACCCTAATTTATGGAAACTTGTCATATTTAACCCTGAACTTTTGTAACTTGTTAAAATATACCTAAATTCCATAATAAGGCTTAATTAATGACTTAACCTAATTTGTGATATTATAATCTTGCTAAATATAGAAATCTGTTAATTATGGAAAGTTACTAAATCTGAAAAGTTACTAAAAATAGAAAGTTACTTAAAATGAAAAGGCAAGCTAAAATGAGTAATTAAGAATCAATAGTAATTCTCTTCTACTCCTTAGGTGTGAAGAAAGAGAGGTCTTGATCCGTTCAGTGCTTTCTATTCTCGTTTTGTTTTGCATTCGTAATAAGGTACAGATATTATGCCCTTCTTGTAAGGTGCCTTCGTTTCTCTTGACCTCTTGTTTTGATTCGTTTAGGATTTCCCAAAGCCATTGCTATGTTCCCTTGTATTGTGAACCTTAGAGTTGAATCTTTGCCTTGATCTTTTGTTTTGAACCTTGCCTGGAACCCTGCTGTGAACTCTGATAGGAACTTTGCCATAAACTTTGACTTGAACCCAAATATGTTGGATATTGAAATGGGATGAGAAAACCTTTTTGATTATTTATGGAAGTGTTTTTAAGAAAATATATATCAAAACTGTCTCTATGAAAAACTGTTTTAAAAAGGACCATTTTTATGAAGACCATTTTGTAAGATTATCTTTATGAAAACCGTTTTCAAGGATTTTGAATCTTTGTCATTTACTTCTGAAATATCTTGACGTGAACCCTTTACCATGAACCTTTGATATTTGGACTTGACCATGATTCGGTGACTTAGACTATTTGGACCTTTGTTTTGATTTAGACTTTTGACCTTTCAGTTTGATACCCGAGCCAAGTTCGTTTCCTAGCCATGAAGGTAACGTGGCTGTGTCATTGATGCACCAATGGCATAACTTTAGTGTGGTTGAGTGATGTTCCACACCGTCCCCATATTGTTCGTAACGTGCACATTATATTTATTATTGGCTTATATTATTGTTCGGGGGGCGTATGGATGCATCCTAGGTTCGTGTTTGTATTAGTGAAGTTAACATGATTTGATATTTTATATTGTTCGGTGACTGATGCTGGGTGCAATCCACGTCTTTCACAAAGTTCGGGAGCTGATCACTCCAATTTGATACATGAGGACACCCCTCATATTATCGGACTACTTGAGAGGCATCCCCTCTAGATTGCGTACAGGGTTACTATATTTGATTTGTTCGGGCTCGTGGAGGATTTCTAACCCTTTTTTTTCCTTTTCTTTCCATTCTTATTATATTCTTTGCCTATGACTTATATGTCCCAATGCACTACACCATACATGTTCGTTTCATTTGCTTTCGTTTCCGTTTATTATATATCTATTCACTGGGCTTTTCAAGCTCAGCCGCGTTTCTTTTCTCGCGGCAGGTTTTTAGTTGGAAGCTGGGTATGAGTGAAGAGACTTTTGGACTTAGAAGACCTTGATAGTCGTTCTGAAGTAGAAGTTATTAGAAGGATTTGCATTTGCAGATTTAGTATTTAGCTTTTGTTTCCTTTGTAGCCATGTGTATTCAGTATCTCATTTGTAACCTTGGAGAATCCTTGTATTACTATTGAATGTATGCTTTGTTTTGATCTGATATGAAACCATTAATTTGATACTTCTACCCTTGCCGGGTTGGGGTGTTACAATTGAAGTATTAATCATGTTATGTAATAGGTTGCTTAGGCCTTTAGGCTAGATTTAAGCTACGGCCTTTGTAGAAGGTCCATGGGCTGTGGCCCAGTACTTATTTTCTATTATGGGCTGCGCCCCATTTCAATACATTTCATGTTAAACACTATAAATACCCCTCCCATTAAAGGGAAGGGTTGTTGGTTAATTGATTATAAATTTTCATTATACTTGTGTTTAACCTACATCATTCTCTCTCTCTAAATCTCTCAAGTAACTGTGTAATAAGAATATCGAGACCTAACAAGTGGCATCAGAGCCAAACAAGGATTTAGGAAAATTTCTTTTGTGTCCCGTTACTATTCATACGCAATTTTTTTTTCCGAGTTTGAAAAAAAATCCGAGTTAAGAAAATATTTCGAGTTAGGAAAATCCTCCTAGTAACAAAATTTCCGAGTTAGAAAAATCCTCCTAGTAACAAAATTTCCAAGTACGGAAAATTCTCCTAGTAACAAAATTCTCCATGTAAGGAATTCTCCTAGTAAGGAATTCTCCTAGTAAGGAATTCTCCAAGTAAGGAATTCTCCAAGTAAGGTTTCCGAGTTAGGAAATAATTTCTGTGAGTTAGTTTATTAAAATTCCTTGTTAGGAATTCTCCAAGTATGGTTTCCGAGTTAGGAAATTTTCGAGTAAGGATTGTTTAAAAATAAATAAATAAATAAATAAATCCGAGTAAGCAATTATTCTCCAAGTTAGGAATTCTTCAACTTAGAATCCTTCAACTTAGAAATCCTTCAACTTAGAAATTCCTTCAACTTAGAAATCCTTCCACTTAGAATCCTTCAACTTAGAAATCCTTCCACTTAGAATCCTTCAACTTAGAAATCCTTCATGTAAGCAAAACTCGATAAAGGACTTAACTTCAAACGAAAGTAACTCTTGAACCGTAACCAGCAACAAACACAACTCCTATATCTTTGAAACGATCCAATATCAACTTTATCACACATCGGAACGAAATTAAATGGAATCAAGTTCAAAAGAGAGAGATACACAAGAGCTATTAATGCAAGAAAACGATAGAGAAGTGAAAGAGAAATGCATGGCATGTTTAAGATTACTTCATTCACACCTTCAGGTCCTCTCAAACAAAGATTTAGCAGGAACTCGTACCGAGAATGGATTCAAACGGGCATTTTCATCACTCTTTGGAGAAGACGTTAAAATATTCACAAAAACGATGTTCCTTGATGAAGCGAAAAGTGTACCGCTTTTAGGGGTCATTTAAGCCCTAAATCGTATTTATTTGATCAAATATTGCCCTAAATCGTTCCTTTTGTCATTTTAGGTACTTTGGAGAAGAAATCTGGAAAAGGAAGCATTTTGGACGTTTTTGGAGCATAAAAGTGAAGAAAACGACAAAGTCTCAAAAATATGCTGGAAAAGTACACTTGACGGCGTCAAGAATTGTTCCAGACGGCGTCATGGCTTGGCAAAAGAGGTGGATATGACAAAATACACGTGACGCGCCAGAGAGTTTTGCAATGGAAAGTCTGACGGCGTCACCCATTAAGGTGATCAAGGCCATCACGGTTTAAGCTAAAGAGAGACAGCGTCAAGCATATTTCTGACGGCGTCAACCCTTGATAGGCCAGAGCGGATTTTGGCGGATTAAAGAGGGACGGCGTCAGGAAGACCATCCTGGAACCCTAGCCATGGCGAGGTGACGGCGTCAAGATCTATAACGTGACGCCGTCAGCTACTAAGTTCTATATATAGTTTTGCAATTTTTTTGTCATTAGTGTGCAACTTTGTGAGGAGAAACCCTAAGACGAATTTCTGCCATTTTTAAGGGTTTTCATACCCTTGGATCTCCCATGTTTAATTGAAGATAAGTAATCACTTAATCAATCAATATGTCTATGTGTTGTTTGATTATATCTTGTTCTTGTCTTTTGATTAACATGTTAGGCTAGATTTATCTTGTGTTTGCTTAGATCTAATGAAACCTAATTATTGATTATTAGTTGTTAGTGTGTTATTAATTGTATGGGATGATTGTTTATCGATGTTAGGCTTAAGAAAACTGGCTAACCTCCTATACGGTAACTTTCTTGAACGTCTTAAGAAACATGAACCAATGCGTACTAGGTTTATATGGTTGTATTTAATGCATGAGCGAATTCTAGTGATCCCATGTTAGGAGCTTCTTAGCCGGCTCGACATAGGAGTGAAGTAGGAGCTTGTAGAGTTGGGGAAGTACGTACGCCACCCCACGATTGGTATTAAGGAATACACCCATCATCCACGCAATTAATACACACTAATCAACCGGTAAAAGATAGTTAGGGAGTAAAGAAATCTAAGTAAACACATTTCACTACCTCAACAGATCAGCGAGCATCTGTATGAGACAATTCCAGGTCTGATGAAAGAATACGTAAAGATCCTGAAGAAAAAGAACTTCGTCGCGCATTGATTAACTCGATTAGGAAAGCTGAAAAGAAGGGTGAGTCATGTAAGAAGGACAAGCCCAGTAAGCATCATCGAGATGACTATGACAAAGACGACAAATCCGAGAAAAGGGAAAAGCGCAATAGAAAAGAGGGTCCTTCTCAAACACAACTTACCCCTACCATTCAGCAGACTGAAAATGAGGGATTTGTACCTCAAGAGACGGGCGCCTTTGATGAACAGGAACCACATGATGATATCATTATGGATGAACCTGATACAGACACTGCTCCTCCAAGGCTAACTACTGTTCCTGCACCACCGGCCAATTCACCTCTGAGGCCTGCTCCGGAATGGATAAACCCATATGCTGCAAAACACACCTGGTTTGAAAAAAATGGTGGATGCATACCCTGATGCACCAGACAATGGCGCGCCTGCTGACGGTTTCATTTTGGAATTTACGAAGCGACTGAAGAAAGTAATGAGAGTTCAACAGTTACAGTTGTCTGACATCGTTAACATTCGCAAAGCAGGGTACTCTGAGTTCAAAACAGCGATTACATCACACTTGGAGTTCGAATACAATTTTTAACAAGTAGCCCGGGCAATGTTAGATGATATCAACTGGGATTATGCAGAAGCTTCTCATCCGGCTGGCAACTTTCAACCTCCCAACTTTGCTCAGCCTTTACCTCTCATTGGACACCCCCAAAACCCAAAGATACCCAAGTCTTACTTCTTCAACAGAGACTTGGAGTATCTACTTTACGGTAACACTAACCCAGAGAAACGCTATGCTACTTCTCTGACAAAGATCCCGGCAATTTCATATTCACTGAAAGGATTCGAAGAAGAGATCAATGACTTGTTTTCCAACTCGGTTCAAGAATATAATGATGACGCTGCTCTTGGGATCTACCATTGGCCGGATATGCGAAAGTGGCTTTATAAGTGGAAGCTTACTAAACCCTCGAAGACCGATGTCTATCACAAGAGTCGGATTCTTTCCATCACCAGTGCTGAGACAAAATCAAAGTATGGGTTCAATTTTCTGACGAAGATCACTGTAAGGACGCAAGATAGAAAGGAATACACGTTCAAAGAAGCAGATTATCCTTACTTGAACATCAATGATATTGAGGACATGTATCTGCTCAAGGTTCAAGGGAAACTAGAGCATCTTTCTGGTAGTCTCCAATACGCAATCATCAACTCTGTTATGATATACATCCACAACATTGTGATCCGATCACGAGTTGAAGACGTCCATCTTGGAGTGGAGAGCTATCAGAAGAAGTTGAACTTAGTCGAGCCAAATTTTCAACCTCCGGGGATAGCAAACAGGAAACCATACACTTTCGGCGATAGACCATTTGGTTTGGTATATGTAAGAGATAGAAGCTCACCAAGGTTCATGGGTTACCAAGACATCCACAAATTCAGTGATGAGACTTTGTTACGAGTCAAGTCTGAACTTGAAGAGATTCTGCAGAACCATCGAAAGGGGTTGACGACGGGGTGGTTGAGGCATATAACTTGGTGCCATAACGATGTGAAGCAAGCGATAAAGTTCCTGCATCGCATTGATCGAAGATTGAAGTTTCGAGAGACGATGAGGAGATTAGAGAGTTACGTGGGGGGCGACCGAGAATTTTGAACATTCTCACCTTTCGCCGTCCCGAGTAGTCTATGGTATCATTTATTAATCATTTTATCACTATTTCATCATTTGTTTGTATGTCTATGGCTTGTGTACTCATAACAGTGCACAACCCGTACCTGTAAAGAAAGGACCCTGAGGTACGCTTCAGTGCCTCAATCCTGATCAAAGGAGCGAAAGCTTCTTACTTATGAGTAGAATTAAACCAGAATTTTTTCTAAATTTTTTTCAAAATTCTGCTCATAAGGACAAGTATTCCCTCGTTAAGGGGGAGTATTTGAAAATTAATCTTTGTTCTGAAAACAAAAGTTCTTGAAATTCTTCCCATAAACCTCAAAAAGAGCATATTTTAATCAAAAGTTTAACAAAAACAACATAAGTATGCTATTTTTGAGGGGGAGAATTAAAATGTGATTAAAATATGGTACTAAAAAGATGAAATCTCATGTGAGCAAGACTCATAATTGAACCCTCGAATTAACGACATCAAAATTCAGTAATTGAAAAGATATATCCTGGACGGGTAATAGTTTCAAGCCAGTTTATCTGGTGATGTAAACATGTCTCGCAAAGGATATGTCTGAGTAGAATGTACCGATTTCGAGAGATTTTCCTTGAATGTGATCTGGATGGGTAATAATTTCAAGCTAGTTCTGCTAGTGATGTAAATGTGTCTCGCGACGATCATGTTCATTGAAAATCAATCAATTCAAAAATGCTAACTCTACCCGACATGTGCAAATTTATCTTAACCACTTATGAGCACATGTTAAGGGGGAGTCTTTCTGAAAATCACAAAACTCTCAAAGTGCTAACAAAATATGTTTTTTCAATCATAAGCACTTTGAGAGATTTTCAAAAGGTTTGGTTTATGGCAAACAATAGGATAGTCATGGTGATATAAGGTGACTAAGGTTAGGAAAAACCGTACTATTATCCGCCAGAGCCGGAGGGATCTACCCAAGGACAATCCCAATAGTTTAGAACTAGAAAGTCCTAGGTATTATGAAAGAAAGGAGTAATAAAATGAAAGGAGAAAGAATGGGTTGAAGAATTAAAAAGAAAAGTAAAGAAAAGGGTGAAAAGAAATAGCCCTCCATTTGTTCAACCTTAGGGTAGACACCGGGTTCAATACGTATGCTACTGGTAACACCGGTATTGAAGATTAAGACGTCATGGACCCTGTGACGCACTGCACTAAATCTTCTAGCCACTCAGGTGTCTCTCAAAAGATACTTGTTTCATTTCACACGGAGAACCCTTCATTATCTATCGACCTCTCACTCCGAGATGTGTTGATATTAAAAAGGAGGCAATCTGCTCCATGCCTCCGACGACTAAACAAATAAGCACTGAATCGTGTCTAGAGCCATGAGATACATCAAGGATCTCTTAGGTACACTTAGTATACACTGGATGTTCAACAAGGAACACCAGTTGTAAATTATAAGAGTGTCCTTCGCAGATCTTAGCAATCTGCCGAGAACATTCATGAGAGAAACAACAAATGTGATTCTCAGTGATTGAATGGAAATCCTGCCAGGGTCAACATCAAACAGCCCTGACAGCAGGTCACTTCGGTAATTCCTAGTGGGTTACGCTTAGTGTTATGTCCAAAACAGTCTACAGTCATGGGGTGATCTCCAGCTACTCACTGAATCGTGGGTGCACTTCGGTGTATCTGTGTAAGCTCTTTCGGGGGTTTACGATTCAGAACGGCCTGGGTTGGGATTAGAGAAAGTCTTCACACTATGCTGTTGACGATCTCGAAGTCCAAATCAGTAAGTACCGGATGATTTATTGCTAACTGTTTACATGCAGCGAATCATGGAGACCGGAAATTCCATTGACATATGTTCATCATGCTCATATCCCGATGAAAAGTCAAAGATCAAGCAGAACAACATTTCACGAGTCAAAGATCAAAGCTTATGAAGTAAGTATTACTTGATACATGAAGAACAAAGGTATGAAGACATATGAACATGGTGGGAAAGAAACAAAGTCACCAGAGTTAATGTAATACCTGAAATTTAGAAAGCGTGTAAATGACCAAAATACCCCTGAAACCTTAAAAGTTAATTAAAACACTTATAAAGCACCAAATTAATTCCTAACTTCTGGAAACGAACTACATATGAAGTAAAATATTTCTGGGACAACATTTAAATATTTTCGAATGTCCAAAAATTATTCTTGCACCCAAATAAATTATATATAATCCGAAAATAATTTATTTAATTTATTTATACTTTGTAAAATCTTTTAAATTAGGATAAATGCAAAACTAAATTAAGGAATTGTACACAAAATCAAATTGTGATCTTGTGATAATTTTAGGCCGAAATTCTGGACCTTATCCCCCTCCTAAGTCGGTTCTTCATGTATTATAAATCAAATCCCATTTATTTTTATTTTCCAAATTACCGAAACCCTAAAATATCCCTAAGTCGACACACAAAAATTCCCTTTGCCTCCATTCGATTTTTTGGACAAGTTCTGGTATTTTTCTTGTGTTCATCAAGGTTTAAGGAAGCTAAGAAAAATAAGTTTAGGGTAGTGCATTGCCTGGTTCGAATGTGGTGAATTTTTCTTTGTCGAATTCTTGATCCAAGAGGTAAACAATTCCTGTGACTAATCCCTATGTTCTAAATTCAATCTAGTATTTTTATGATGTTGTTTAGGTCCTATATAACTCATATAAAATGGTCTAATCGAATCATGCAAGCTAGATTAATCGTGATAATTTTTAAAGTGGTAAAACGTACGTAAATTCCATAATAAGCTATACGATTTTTTTGGGTTTGAAACCTATTTTATTTAGACCTTATACAAACCATATGATCATGGAAAAATGCTAGTTTGAATTATGAAGGCCTAGTTTTGTCATGGTCGAATTTATTTGTAATCGGACTAAAAGAAAAATAAAGGAAAAAATAGAAACCCTAGGAACGAATTAGGGTTAGGGATTTTTATGTTTAAATCTGGACATTTAATGCATAATAATGATTGGGTAATGATTGTACTATGATTGGGGAACTTAGGGTTAGGTTTTAGTAATTAAAAACCGTTACCGATTAGAAAATAAAATAAAAGGGGTGTGTTTGCCAACTTTGAAACTTGTGGGTTATTTTTATAATATTATTTAGGTCAGTAGCAATGTGTAAAAATTATAACATGGGGTCCTTATGTGTAAAATTAGCAAGATATGGATTTAATTGTAAATATTGTGTTCGAATTGCAAATTAAATAAATAGAGGGGTTAAAAGTGTAAATTCAGGAAACTTATGATTTTTCCTGTGTAAATAATGTTATTAGGGAGGTAATATGCAATTTTGGGTATTTATGTGTTTAATGTGTAATTATTAAGGAATTATGATTTAAATTATAAGTTTTATAAACTAAAGGGACTAAATGTGTAATTATGTGAAACTTGTGGGTTAATTCGTACCATACACAAATTTTGAGGGCATATTCTGTAAATTATTAAATGTAAGGGTTAGTGGTGTAATTAAGGATATAATATGGGTTAAATTGTAAATTATGTAACTATAAGGTTTATTTTGTAATTTTGATAAATAAAGGGTGTAAATTGTAAATTATGAAACTTTATGGACTAAAGATGTGATTCTGAATAAATGATGTATTTAAATTAGTAACTTGTGATATTTCATTTAAAACCCTTAACTTTGGAATATTTACAATTAAAACCCTAATTTATGGAAACTTGTCATATTTAACCCTGAACTATCTTAACTTGTTAAAATGTACCCTATGTCCATAATATGCTTAATTATGACTTAACTTAAGTTAAGATACTTAAACCTTCTAACTATGGAAACTTACTAAAAATGGAAACCTGCTAAAAATAGAAAGTTACTTAAAATGGAAAGGCAAGCTAAATAAGTAATTAAGGACCAATTGTAATTCTCTTCTACTCCTCTAGGTGTGAAGAAGGAGAGGTCTTGATCCGTTCAGTGCTTTCCATTCTTGTTTTGTTTTGCATTCGTAATAAGGTACAGATATTCTGCCCTTCTTGTAAGGTGCCTTCGTTCTCTTGAATTCTGATTTTGATTCATTTAGGATTCCCTAAGCCATTGCTATATTCCCTTGTATTGTGAACCCTGACTGGAACCTATGCTTTGAACTCTTGCCTTGATCATTTGTTTGAACCTTGCATTGAAACTCTGCTATGTTTCTTTTGATACTTGACATGACCTGTTCACCACTTGGTAACCTGAATATTTAAGACCTTTGGATACTTGAAGGTTCATAGGATTTTTAACTAGATGTAAGAACTTTTCTTAATTAAATATGGAAAGGTTTTGAAAACTACAATTAAAGACTTTCTTTATGAAAACTGTTTTTAAAGATCACTTTTATTAAAACCATTTTAAAAGGATTACTTTTTAACAAATTGACATGAACCTTCTGGTATGTGACCTTTCTGATATTGACCTCCTGACGGTGAACCCTTGCATTGATATCCTGTCTTGAACCCTGATATGAAACTTGACCTGAGACACTTGAAACTAATACTTGATACGTGACCTTGACCCACAGTTTGAGACTACGAGCCACCCACTAGGCATGAGGTTTTCATGTCCATGTCATTGATGCACCGGTGGCATGACTCTAGGGCAGGAGAGTGATGACCTGTCCCGTCCCTGACCTGTTACTGATTTACTTGTTACGTAGAGGAAGACCCTGTGGCCTACTGGGGCGTATGGATGCATCCTAGACTTGACCTGATTTGTTTGTATTACTTGTTATATCTGGTGACTGATGAGTGTGTGCGATACACGTCTTTCACAATCCTGGGAGCCCGCGACTCCAACCCCTGGAGGTATCCCTTCACCCTGTACCTGGTATGCTGAGGTCACCCCTCCATACACCCTGATATGTGATTTGATATGATATGTACTGTTTCTGGGCTCGTGGTGGATTACTGTTTATGTTACCCTATGGCTTGATACTGGACTTGACCTGATTCGACTTGGGCTGGTGGTGGGTTATGGTTTCCTTTACACTGAGCCATTGTAACCATTTCTTGATAACCTTTTCCATTGTCCTTTCTACTCTTGTTACACCTTGTGCCATTTCATTATTTCACCATCCCTTATTACTGCTTTGTATCGTTATATCTGTTCACTGAGCTTTTGTAGCTCAGCCGCATTTCTTTTTCCCGCGGCAGGTTTTAGTTTGGAAGCTGGGTATGAGTGGAGAGTACCATGGATATAGAAGGCCCGACTAGCTATTGAAGAGTATTAGAAGAACTTATAGTTAGACTTACAAACTTTTGTATTGTAACCTTGTAGTTTCATATTTCCTTTGTAACCATTGAATTCTATTGTATTATTAATGTCAAATGCTTGTGTTTGTTCTGATATGGAACCATCGTTGTAACATCTTTACCCTTGTCGGGTTGGGGTGTTACAATTTATGGTATCAGAGACCAGGCTGACGACTTGTAATACATTTACCCTGTCCTGTGCGTTTAGGACCATTAGGCTTCCACTGTAAGAACATAGGAGAACACCTTGAGGACTTACTTTAGGATCCCCTGATATGAACTTAAGTTTTGACCAGTGAGGAATAGGTAGGCTATAAGGTATTTGTTTAAGTATCACTACTTCCGCATTACTCTGATTCGTGCCTTGCTATGACATTTGCTTTTGTTGACCTCTGAGACTGTAGAAATACTAGGTGGATTAAGATAGGTTGTTGTTACGACTTGAGATAAAGTATGATCATCATGAAGGCATATTTATGTGGTGCTGGTATTATTAACATGATAATACTTACACCATATAACGTGCCCTCATTGTGGCCATAGGATATCTTGGGGAGTACCTAAGAAGTTAGAATTTGATCTCCGTTGGTTTATCCGTGATTAGTGAGACTTTAGGTTCATCCTACCTATTCATATACTCTGCCCTTGTTCGTTAGATATCTGGATAAGTTTGGACTCTCGTTTTGCGTTCTGTTGATTTCAGTTATAAATCTTGAACTCTTGTAGAACTCTCTACTGTTGATACAGTTAGATCGATTTGAAATCTTGTTCGCATTCCGTATGAGTTTTCCGTTCTATTGCCGTTCCGTTCCTTGCAAATTTCGAGGACGAAATTTTTTTTAAGAGGGGAAGAAGTTGTAATACCTGAAATTTAGAAAGCGTGTAAATGACCAAAATACCCCTGTAACCTTAAAAGTTAATTAAAACACTTATAAAGCACCAAATTAATTCCTAACTTCTGGAAACGAACTACATATGAAGTAAAATATTTATGGGACAACATTTAAATATTTTCGAATGTCCAAAAATTATTCTTGCACCCAAATAAATTATATATAATCCGAAAATAATTTATTTAATTTATTTATACTTTGTAAAATCTTTTAAATTAGGATAAATGCAAAACTAAATTAAGGAATTGTACACAAAATCAAATTGTGATCTTGTGATAATTTTAGGCTGAAATTCTGGACCTTATCCCCCTCCTAAGTCGGTTCTTCATGTATTATAAATCAAATCCCATTTATTTTTATTTTCCAAATTACCGAAACCCTAAAATATCCCTAAGTCGACACACAAAAATTCCCTTTGCCTCCATTCGATTTTCTGGACAAGTTCTGGTATTTTTCTGGTGTTCATCAAGGTTTAAGGAAGCTAAGAAAAATAAGTTTAGGGTAGTGCATTGCCTGGTTCGAATGTGGTGAATTTTTCTTTGTCGAATTCTTGATCCGAGAGGTAAACAATTCCTGTGACTAATCCCTATGTTCTAAATTCAATCTAGTATTTTTTTGATGTTGTTTAGGTCCTATATAACTCATATAAAATGGTCTAATCGAATCATGCAAGCTGGATTAATCGTGATAATTTTTAAAGTGGTAAAACGTACGTAAATTCCATAATAAGCTATACGATTTTTATGGTTTTGAAACCTATTTTATTTAGACCTTATATGAATCATAAGATCATGGAAAAATTCTAGTTCGAATTATGGAGGCCTAGTTTTGTCATGGTCGAATTTATTTGTAATCGGACTAAAAGAAAAATAAAGGAAAAAATAGAAACCCTAGGAACGAATTAGGGTTAGGGATTTTTATGTTTAAATCTGGACATTTAATGCATAATAATGATTGGGTAATGATTGTACTATGATTGGGGAACTTAGGGTTAGGTTTTAGTAATTAAAAACCCTTACCGATTAGAAAATAAAATAAAAGGGGTGTGTTTGCCAACTTTGAAACTTGTGGGTTATTTTTATAATCTTAGTTAGGTCAGTAGCAATGTGTAAAAATTATAACATGGGGTCCTTATGTGTAAAATTAGCAAGATATGGATTTAATTGTAAATATTGTGTTCGAATTGCAAATTAAATAAATAGAGGGGTTAAAAGTGTAAATTCAGGAAACTTATGATTTTTCCTGTGTAAATAATGTTATTAGGGAGGTAATATGTAATTTTGGGTATTTATGTGTTTAATGTGTAATTATTATGGAATTATGATTTAAATTATAAGTTTTATAAACTAAAGGGACTAAATGTTTAATTATGTGAAACTTGGGGGTTAATTCGTACCATACACAAATTTTGAGGGCATATTCTGTAAATTATTAAATGTAAGGGTTAGTGATGTAATTAAGGATATAATATGGGTTAAATTGTAAATTATGTAACTATAAAGTTTATTTTGTAATTTTGATAAATAAAGGGTGTAAATTGTAAATTATGAAACTTTATGGACTAAAGATGTGATTCTGAATAAATGATGTATTTAAATTAGTAACTTGTGATATTTCATTTAAAACCCTTAACTTTGGAATATTTACAATTAAAACCCTAATTTATGGAAACTTGTCATATTTAACCCTGAACTATCTTAACTTGTTAAAATGTACCATATGTCCATAATATGCTTAATTATGACTTAACTTAAGTTAAGATACTTAAACCTTTTAACTATGGAAACTTACTAAAACTGGAAACCTGCTAAAAATAGAAAGTTACTTAAAATGGAAAGGCAAGCTAAATAAGTAATTAAGGACCAATTGTAATTCTCTTCTACTCCTCTAGGTGTGAAGAAGGAGAGGTCTTGATCCGTTCAGTGCTTTCCATTCTTGTTTTGTTTTGCATTCGTAATAAGGTACAGATATTCTGCCCTTCTTGTAAGGTGCCTTCGTTCTCTTGAATTCTGATTTTGATTCGTTTAGGATTCCCTAAGCCATTGCTATGTTCCCTTGTATTGTGAACCCTGACTGGAACCTTTGCTTTGAACTCTTGCCTTGATCATTTGTTTGAACCTTGCCTTGAAACCCTGCTATGTTTCTTTTGATACTTGACATGACCTGTTCACCACTTGGTAACCTGAATATTTAAGACCTTTGGATACTTGAAGGTTCATAGGATTTTTAACTAGATGTAAGAACTTTTCTTAATTAAATATGGAAAGGTTTTGAAAACTACAATTAAAGACTTTCTTTATGAAAACTGTTTTTAAAGATCACTTTTATTAAAACCATTTTAAAAGGATTACTTTTTAACAAATTGACATGAACCTTCTGGTATGTGACCTTTCTGATATTGACCTCCTGACGGTGAACCCTTGCATTGATATCCTGTCTTGAACCCTGATATGAAACTTGACCTGAGACACTTGAACCTTAATACTTGATACCTGACCTTGACCCACAGTTTGAGACTACGAGCCACCCACTAGGCATGAGGGTTTCATGTCCATGTCATTGATGCACCGGTGGCATGACTCTAGGGCAGGAGAGTGATGACCTGTCCCGTCCCTGACCTGTTACTGATTTACTTGTTACGTAGAGGAAGACCCTGTGGCCTACTGGGGCGTATGGATGCATCCTAGACTTGACCTGATTTGTTTGTATTACTTGTTATATCTGGTGACTGATGAGTGTGTGCGATACACGTCTTTCACAATCCTGGGAGCCCGCGACTCCAACCCCTGGAGGTATCCCTTCACCCTGTACCTGGTATGCTGAGGTCACCCCTCCATACACCCTGATATGTGATTTGATATGATATGTACTGTTTCTGGGCTCGTGGTGGATTACTGTTTATGTTACCCTATGGCTTGATACTGGACTTGACCTGATTCGACTTGGGCTGGTGGTGGGTTATGGTTTCCTTTACACTGAGCCATTGTAACCATTTCTTGATAACCTTTTCCATTGTCCTTTCTACTCTTGTTACACCTTGTGCCATTTCATTATTTCACCATCCCTTATTACTGCTTTGTATCGTTATATCTGTTCTCTGAGCTTTTATAGCTCAGCCGCGTTTCTTTTTCCCGCGGCAGGTTTTAGTTTGGAAGCTGGGTATGAGTGGAGAGTACCATGGATACAGAAGGCCCGACTAGCTATTGAAGAGTATTAGAAGAACTTATAGTTAGAATTAGAAACTTTTGTATTGTAACCTTGTAGTTTCATATTTCCTTTGTAACCATTGAATTCTATTGTATTATTAATGTCAAATGCTTGTGTTTGTTCTGATATGGAACCATCGTTGTAACATCTTTACCCTTTTCGGGTTGGGGTGTTACATTTAAAGAATGTCGGTGGAAGGCAGATCCTTATATTACCATATCACTGAGTCAAGAACAAAGAACAAAGATCCAGATGACGTCGAAGCCAATGAAGCAAAGATGACGTCAAGCAACCTCGATGATTAATACTTAGGGGGAGATTGTTGGGAACTCGTTTTAGATTATTGAAGTATTAATCAGGTTATGTAATAGGTTGCTTAGACCTTTAGGTTAGATTTAAGCTACGGCCTGTGTAGAATGTCCATGGGCCGTGGCCTAGTACTTATTTTCTATTATGGGCTGCGCCCCATTTCATTACATTTCATGTTAAACACTATAAATACCCCTCCCATTAAAGGGAAGGGTTGTTGGTTAATTGATTATTAATTTTCATTATACTTGTGTTTAACCTACATCATTCTCTCTCTCTAAATCTCTCAAGTAACCATGTGATAAGAATATCGAGACCTAACAATGTACCTTGCTATATAGAGAACCTCCAGTAAAAATTTCGTTAAAATCCAACGGTTAACGAATGAGAAATTGCCCTTTTACTACAGCACTGCAGAAAACTACGAAAATAAAACCAAAATCGATTTTCTTGGTTCTTCGACAAATAAAACATTGTATAATCCCTAGATCACGAGCTCCCTAAGCTTTGATACCACCTGATAAATCGTTTGTAAGCTCAGATTGATTAGATCTTATCTAGGGATAACAACAACAAAGATAAACATGCACAGTGGAATAAGTAAAACATCAGTGTTATTGTATAAGGTTTCTCGTCATCATCTCTTCTATAACACAATTACAAATAACACAATAATCCCCAATACTACTTGATCAATAGTAGTACGGTTACTTAACAGTAACAGGGATCAAGGAAAACCTTGATTACCTTGAGGCTAGACAAACCACAAACCAGGCGTCTACATAAGAGGACATACGCCTGGTATACACACATACACCTTTGGTGTTTACATCTTGACACACATTAAAACTAATGTCCTGCATCTGTTTATATAATAGAGAATTAGGTTTACAAATGACTAATAAGTAAAATCTTCTTTATCAAGCAAGTCCCTTATGTTTTGCATTGTCTTCATTCTTCACTTGTAGTTTTGTATTTATCAACTCAAATATAAAACCCAACAATCTAAGTCGATCACATGTACAAGGTGGCGTTGCTAAGCAAAGACTCGACTCAACTCGCTAACTTCTAACTTCTCTTTGTATTTTTTTCTTGACTATTTCTTGAATTAAACAAAAGACAAAGGCGCGATGGTAGTCCGTATGTTTTTTTCTTTTTTTTTTCTTTTTCTATTTTTTTTTTCATACACTCTTGCCCTACTATCCGCAAATTTTTTTTTTTTTTTTTTTTTTTAAGGAAAGGCTAAGATTTTATAAGGCACAATTGGCCAAAGAAGAACAAGAAAACAGAATTACAAGATCTCAAAGATAGAGATTATAACACCCCAACCCGGCAAGGGTAGAAGTGTCACGCAAATGGTGACATATCAAAGGCAAGCATAACATACGACTTAAATAATACAATAAAAATTCAAAGGTTACAAATGATATACTGAAACTACAAGGTTACAAACGAGAAACAAAACTAAATACTATGTCTGTCAATGCAATCCTTCTAAAATCTTCTACTTCCGAAACTATCAAAGTCTTCTAAGTCCAAAGGTCTCTTCACTCATACCCAGCTTCCAACTAAAACCTGCCGCACACGAAAAGAAACGTGCGGCTGAGCTTAAAAAGCCCAGTGAACAGATATATAATAAACGGAAACGAAAGCAACCAGAAATGAACAGAAGTAGCATAATGAATAAGATATAAGTAAAGGTACAAGAGTAAAGGTTTAGGATAGTCATCCACCACGAGCCCAGAAACAGATCATATCATATCGTAACCATTAATCTTCAAATCATATAGAGGGGAGACCTCTCAGATAATCAGATAATATGAGGGGTGTCCTCATTCTTCAAATGGAGTAGCTAGCTCCCAGATATATGTGAAAGGCGTGTATTGCACACAGCACCAGTCACCAGACAAATCATATCATAGCATATACAGTTAAATCCACTAAACAGAACAGATCTAGGATTGCAATCCATACGCCCCCCAGAAACATATATAATCCATAATCAAAGTAATGCGCATATCATAATCAGAATGGGGACGGTGTGAGGAATCACTCACCCACACATGAGTCATGCCAGTGGTGCATCACAGACACGGCCAGGTTACCTTCCTGGCTAGGTAACAGAAAAGTGGCTCGGGTATCAAACTAAGAGTCAAAGGTCAAAGGTCAAAGGTTCATATTAAGTAATCAAGTCAAGGTTCAGATCAAAAGTTCATTTCAAAAGTTTCTATCAAAAGTCCATTTTAAACAATCCTTTATTCATGATTTTCATAAAACGATCCTTTAAAGTGGTTTTCATAAAACAATCTTTCAAAACGATTCTTATAAAGATAGTCTTCGAAATATAGTTTTCATAAAAGTTAGTATCATTTATAAACATCCTTTTTAAAATGGTTTTTCTCAAAACATTTCCATGGTATAATTCAAAAGGTCTTCATAACATGGGTTCATAACAGAGGTCAAATCAAATGGGATCAACAGAGAAGGTTCAAGCAAAGGGAATCATAGCAATCGGTTCAGAACTAACGGATCAGAAAATGAAAGAGATCATGAGAAACCTTAAAAGAAAGGTCAGAATATCTGTACCTTATTCTGAAAGCAAATACAACCCGAAACGAAATAAGATGAAACGATCAGGTACACGCCTTCTTCACACCTAGAGGAGTAGAAGGGAAATAAAATAGTTCTTAACTTCATGCTTAACTTGCCTTTCAAATTGTAGGTAGATTAAAGGTTCATTGGTTATCATTATAGTTTTATTCCTTCAAAAGTTCGTTTCATATTTAGGATAAGTTGAATGACCATTTGTGTAATTATCATAAGGTTAGGGTATAAAGTGTAATTATTGTGAATTTACAGATTCTCACAAGTTTAGTCCTTTAGTATTACCAAAATATCAATATAGACCCTTTAATGTTTGGAAATAAACACTTAACCCTTTTTTATATCACAATACACTTTTCTCAGCTTTTAAGGCACTTCTGTACCCGTTTTATTAAATATAAAAGTCATAGAAGAACTCAATAATAAAATCTACAAAAATTCACAGAGGTACCTCAATGTCACCAGTATTTTAGCTAATTTTTCCAGATTTTATTGGTTAGTGTAAGTATGACATAAAAATCCACTTTTACAAGTCGTTCTGAAAACATATCTGATGGAACACCAAAAAGTTACCATCTGTTAACCCCTTTAGAAAAATTCACAAAAATCTGCAAAAATTCAAGCTACTAGCACACATCCTATATTTTATCCAGTTCAAAGGGCTCTTTCTAATTCAATATGGTTTGGAAATTAAAAATCAAAAACCCGGACTTATTTTCCAGACTTTTTGGTACGACCAGACATGTAATTTTCCAAAAATCAAAAAGTGACCTTCTGAGCCTCTAAAAATTACAAACTAAATTTTCCCAGGTAGCCAATTCAATGAATTTAGTTTTAGACCCCAGAAACATGAAAATATACATTCGTATGATTAACTTATGGTCGGTTAAAGTTGATCAAAATTTCACCTCAGAACCAGTTTTCATTATCACATGTGATTTCTTATGATTTTATGATCCAAATCATTAGTTCTTGATACAAATCATTATTGGTGAGTTAATTCACATTTAGGCCAGATTATAATGGCTTATATCATAATCAAAATCGAATCACACCACACATAATCTCAGATCGATCCATAGTTATTTCATTTTAGGGTTTCTTGTTTTGTGATTTTATGTGAGATCATTTTTCTTTGCATTCACGATTTAAGATTCAAAAGTGATTATAATTAACGAACATAGATTCAAATAAGCCATACCCTCGATGAACACGACGAAGAACACGATCACACAACGTCAAAACAACACACGAGAAAATCTTTTCTTCCTCCTCTTCCTTTCTTGCGATCGAACAGCCACAAAACCACCACCAAACGCACCTTTTTGTTAGCTAACGATTCGTATGAGTATGAATTGATGTTAGGATAGTTAAATACCTTAATGTGGGATCAAGAGGGGTCGATTTTGGAGCTTCAAATGCTCGGTTGGCAGCAGCAAATATGGCGGCAGCAGCAAGGATGGAGGATGCAGAATTTTTGGACTTAGGGTTTTATCTTTTGGTGTTTTAAAGATGTCGACTAGTATGGGTTGGGTTAAGGCCATCATGGGCTGACTTCGGGCTGTCTTTGGGTCGACATTATGGAGTGCAATGGAGATGGATTCGGCCCAAAATAAGAACCAAACAAACACGCTTCAACTAGACGCTTTTCCTTCAATTCGCGTAACATATATTCGGCTTTGTTTATTTTAATTAAAACGCATACGAAACATGAGATTTTTGATTTACTTGGACTCGTAGTGTATTTTAAATATCATTGGTAGCTTGAAAAATTATATCGTGGTGCCTCAAAAGTATTTCGCGTCATAATTCTTTCGTTATCATAAGTTTCGTGATTTATTCGAAGTTAGATAACTTTTACTCAAGTTCAATTTATGGGGGCAAATTGGTCTTATAATATGTTTTAGATTTTCGGGTTTTACAACTCTTCCCCTCTAACAGAAAAATTTCGTCCTCGAAATTTGCAAGGAAGTAGAATGAAATGGAACTGAATTCAAATGGAGACCTACCAGATCAGAATACAAAATGAGGATAGCTAGCTCGTATCGACTCTTCGGTTTCCCAGGTAGCTTCCCACTCTGGGTGGTTCTTTCAAAGAATCTTTACGAACGGAATGAAACGAAACAGGAAATGTAGAAGACTTGTTTTCTCATGACTCTTCATTGCTGATCCAAAGGTAACTTCAGTTCCCAGAAATGACGTATCATACGGAATTCAGATTGCAAGGATCATATTCAAACATGACGAGCGGTTATCATATTCTCTCAGAAGAGATACGAGGATACGCAAGATTGTGACGGATATGCCGTCCATAGCATTCGATTAGACAAATCAGATGAGATCGTACATAAAGTAAATTGTAGGTGATATCAATGGAAGAAACTTATAGCAGAACTTAAGATTCTTATTGGAATTACAAAGGTCAACAACCGCGTACCGAGAATCCAAACGTATTAAATCGTATAACGGCGAAACAGATTAAGCGTATAGGTGGAACGAACCTAAATCTTACGAATGCAAAAATTCTCACATCTCTAATCAAAATTCTAAGGTTTCTAAAGTACTCCTCGAAATATCCTATGAACACAATGAGGGTACGTCATATGACGTAAGTATTATCACGTTCGCGAACCGCCATAATACCAGCATCATATGAGTATACCATCATGATGGTCATACTTTATCTCAAGTCGCGAACAGAACTACTTATCTTAACCACCTATCAGTCTTCCTACCTCCTAAGGTTAATCCAAACAAACATCACTACGGATTCTAAATCGGAGGAATTTGAACGTACAAATAGCGTATCGGAATGCGTACACCTCAAAATGAAACTCTTCGTCGAATCGTTAGGTCTTCCACAATTCATCATCCTTCTCAAAACGAAACCATCATCCAAACAATCGCATGACGAACACAGAACGGAATTTCTAATAGGGTAAAGCTCATTCAAAAGATCCTATCGAAAGGTAACGGAAACTTAAGTGGTCTAAGAGGAAATGAATTACGTCTTCAATATCTTCATCCTTTACAAAATCAAATCTTCCAAATCCAAACGTTTACTACAAAATTCCATCCATTCAATTTCATGATCTCGAATCTTTTCAAATTCCAAGTAGTCAATCTCTTGTCTAATCCATTTATTCGTAGGGTGGAAAGGAAATCATAAACTCGAGTCTGGCTCCTCAAGTCTTCGACACTTCTTCTGGACACTTCGGTGTGGTAGCGTGAATCTCTGACGTGATCACCTTGCATTCCTCTATTTGCGAGTCTGCTTCAGCTCTCAATTCATCTTAGTACAACTAAAATGACTAGAGAACTAAGGTTGAGTGGCTCCTACAGGTCTCCTAGCATGGTTCAAAATTTCACCAAGTCAAACTGCTGTGGACTTCCTGGTTTATGTGCTGAAAGCTCATCTTCTACGGTCTGGTCGTCTTGATGCCCAACTGAAATCTCCACGTGCTGCTTGAGGTATAGTCGAGTCTCATCTCAGTCTGTCTTCTCCTCACATGCTTCTCTCTTGGTAACGCCTGCCACGAACCTCTTCTGCACATCTCCTACAAGGTTTCTAACTCTGACAATGGTCTTCAGTCTTGGTCCTTTCTGTGGAAACTTTGTCGTCATCGGACACCTGGTGGCGTTGTCTACTACAATCTCTGATCGTCAAGTAAATCTATTCTTCTAGAACAAAGGGGTCGGTTCACTTCATACTAAAATGGTCAACGTGTTCCTCGTTCGTCTCTGAGCACAAACATACTGTCATACTATGACAATTGCCCGAATACTTGCGAAAACATGAATCTTCTAGTCAATACAATTGACATCATTCAAAACTCACAGTAGTCACACGGGTACTAAAGCAACTTCAGGAGATCTTCTTAGGGAGAAACTACATATCACAAATATTTCTCTTCACAAATCAAATTGTAATGCTTCGCGGAACTTAATCTCAACTAGTCAACTTCCTTCTCAGATGTTCTTGTGGTTGCTTCTTCCGTCTTTCAAACTCAAATAAGGTCGTCTGCTACGGAGTTTCAAAAATAGAACAAATCAAATATTGATACGCGGAAATGGAATAATGATTACGGTTACATTCACGATAGTCGGTGTGCCGCCGCACATTTCTCTCTTTCTTCTTCATAAACCAACAGGAGCATTCCAGAGATCACTGAAGTGAACAAACTCATATTCCATCAGTTCCTACAATCTCTTAACTTCTTCAGTATCGTGGTTTCGCCAGAATCAGATTAGTTCAATGCAAACTTTACTTCCCAAACGGATCTCAAAAGGTTCATCAGAACACCAGAAATTCGTACAACAAACTTTCAAGTGCCGGAGTTTTCTAAGAGTGGATACTAACAGGCGTTAGGAGAAAATTGGGAATCAAAGAGATCGGAGTATGTGCTTCATACAACAATAATCTTAACAGATTCATATGATCATATCAAAATATGGTGAAGCAGATTCTTAAAGATCGCATTTCAAATATTGTAGTCTACGGTAGCTTCACGAAAGCCACCCATCCAAAATCAAAAGACCTCAAAGTCCAAGGTAAACGGATTCTTAGAACGAATGTGGTTGTCAAATCATACGGATAGTTCACATATCAATTTCAGGTATATGGTTCATCAGAGTGTAGGATAGAAGAGTGAACAGTTCAAAGGATCGGAAATTTTGTTTAGCTTATAGCATAGGAATGGTAGGGTGTGCATCGATAGTAATACGAACATCGTTTAACTGTCAGAGGCGAGATGTAAGGAATATCAGTTATTAGCATCAACATGCTCAGATAACAATTTCGAACTGAACAACTTCCAATATCAAATCCTTCCAAAGGAAATTGGTTAACATACAAGGTTCATCATTAAAATGACGGAAGGTAAGACTTCCTCGTCTTCTGAGACAAACGTTCTTATAAGGCATGACTAAAGCAAAGGCAAGATTCAGAGTGATGCGGAAGCAAATACTACTCACATGGATGTCCTAGACTACCCATTCCTCACCGGTTATGACTTATGTTCCTATGGGAAAATCTTACGCAACTTCGCAAAGGTTATCCTACGAGCGCCTACAGGGAAACTTAGTGGTCCTAACTTACACAGGCCAAGGGTAGATGTACTACAAGTCGCAAACCTGGCTTTGATACCATAATTGTAACACCCCAACCCGGCAAGGGTAGAAGTGTCACGCAAATGGTGACATATCAAAGGCAAGCATAACATACGACTTAAATAATACAATAAAAATTCAAAGGTTACAAATGATATACTGAAACTACAAGGTTACAAACGAGAAACAAAACTAAATACTATGTCTGTCAATGCAATCCTTCTAAAATCTTCTACTTCCGAAACTATCAAAGTCTTCTAAGTCCAAAGGTCTCTTCACTCATACCCAGCTTCCAACTAAAACCTGCCGCACACGAAAAGAAACGTGCGGCTGAGCTTAAAAAGCCCAGTGAACAGATATATAATAAACGGAAACGAAAGCAACCAGAAATGAACAGAAGTAGCATAATGAATAAGATATAAGTAAAGGTACAAGAGTAAAGGTTTAGGATAGTCATCCACCACGAGCCCAGAAACAGATCATATCATATCGTAACCATTAATCTTCAAATCATATAGAGGGGAGACCTCTCAGATAATCAGATAATATGAGGGGTGTCCTCATTCTTCAAATGGAGTAGCTAGCTCCCAGATATATGTGAAAGGCGTGTATTGCACACAGCACCAGTCACCAGACAAATCATATCATAGCATATACAGTTAAATCCACTAAACAGAACAGATCTAGGATTGCAATCCATACGCCCCCCAGAAACATATATAATCATAATCAAAGTAATGCGCATATCATAATCAGAATGGGGACGGTGTGAGGAATCACTCACCCACACATGAGTCATGCCAGTGGTGCATCACAGACACGGCCAGGTTACCTTCCTGGCTAGGTAACAGAAAAGTGGCTCGGGTATCAAACTAAGAGTCAAAGGTCAAAGGTCAAAGGTTCATATTAAGTAATCAAGTCAAGGTTCAGATCAAAAGTTCATTTCAAAAGTTTCTATCAAAAGTCCATTTTAAACAATCCTTTATCCATGATTTTCATAAAACGATCCTTTAAAGTGGTTTTCATAAAACAATCTGTCAAAACGATTCTTATAAAGATAGTCTTCGAAATATTTCAAAGTTTGTCATAAACATCTCTTAAAATGTTTTCAAAACATTTTATAATCAAGTTTTCATAACATCCACTTTAAAATGGTTTTCATCTCAAAACATTTCCATGGTCATATATATTCAAGAGGTTTTTCATAAGAAAATAGGTTTCACAACAGAGGTCATATCAAATGGGATCAACAGAGAAGGTTCAAGCAAAGGAAATCATAGCAATCGAATCAGAACTAACGAATCAGAATACGAAAGAGAACATGAAAACTTAAAAGAAAGGTCAGAATTCTGTACCTTATTCTGAAAGCAAATACAACCCGAAACGAAATAAATGAAACGATCAGTACACTCCTTCTTCACACCTAGAGGATAAGGGAATTAATATAGTTCTTAACTTCATGCTTAACTTGCCTTTCAAATTGTAGTAGATTAAAGGTTCATTGGTTATCATATAGTTTTATTCTTCAAAAGTTCGTTTCATATTTAGGATAAGTTGAATGACCATTTGTGTAATTATCATAAGGTTAGGGTTAAAGTGTAATTATTGTGAATTTACAGATCTCACAAGTTTAGTCCTTTAGTATACCAAATATCAATATAGACCTTTAATGTTTGGAAATAAACACTTACCCTTTTTATATCACAATACACTTTCTCAGCTTTTAAGCACTTCTGTACCCGTTTTAATTAAATATAAAAGTCATAGAAGAACTCAATATAAAATCCACAAATTCACAGAGGTACCTCAATGTCACTAGTATTTTAGCTAATTTTTCAAATTTTATTGTTAGTGTAAGTATGACATAAAAATCCACTTTTATAACTTGTTCTGAAAACGTATCTGATGGAACACCAAAAGTTACCAATTGTTAACCCCTTTAGGAAAATTCACAAAAATCTGAAAAAATTCAAGCTACTAGCACACATCCTATATTTTATCCAGTTCAAAGGGCTCTTTCTAATTCAATATGGTTTGGAAATTAAAAATCAAAAACCCGGACTTATTTTCCAGACTTTTTGGTACGACCCGACATGTAATTTTCCAAAAATCAAAAAGTGACCTTCTGAGCCTCTAAAAATTACAAACTAAATTTTCCCAGGTAGCCAATTCAATGAATTTAGTTTTAGACCCCAGAAACATGAAAATATACATTCGTATGATTAACTTATGGTCGGTTAAAGTTGATCAAAATTTCACCTCAGAACCAGTTTTCATTATCACATGTGATTTCTTATGATTTTATGATCCAAATCATTAGTTCTTGATACAAATCATTATTGGTGAGTTAATTCACATTTAGGCCAGATTATAATGGCTTATATCATAATCAAAATCGAATCACACCACACATAATCTCAGATCGATCCATAGTTCATCACTTTTAGGGTTTTTTGTTTTGTGATTTTATGTGAGATCATTTTTCTTTGCATTCACGATTTAAGATTCAAAAGTGATTATAATTAACGAACATAGATTCAAATAAGCCATACCCTCGATGAACACGACGAAGAACACGATCACACAACGTCAAAACAACACACGAGAAAATCTTTTCTTCCTCCTCTTCCTTTCTTGCGATCGAACAGCCACAAAACCACCACCAAACGCACCTTTTTGTTAGCTAACGATTCGTATGAGTATGAATTGATGTTAGGATAGTTAAATACCTTAATGTGGGATCAAGAGGGGTCGATTTTGGAGCTTCAAATGCTCGGTTGGCAGCAGCAAATATGGCGGCAGCAGCAAGGATGGAGGATGCAGAATTTTTGGACTTAGGGTTTTATCTTTTGGTGTTTTAAAGATGTCGACTAGTATGGGTTGGGTTAAGGCCATCATGGGCTGACTTCGGGCTGTCTTTGGGTCGACATTATGGAGTGCAATGGAGATGGATTCGGCCCAAAATAAGAACCAAACAAACACGCTTCAACTAGACGCTTTTCCTTCAATTCGCGTAGCGTAAATACGGCTTTGTTTATTTTAATTAAGACTCATACGAAACATGAGATTTTTAATTTACTTGGACTCGTAGTGTATTTTAAATATCATTGGTAGCTCGAAAAATTATATCGTGGTGCCTCAAAAGTATTTCGCGTCACAATTCTTTCGTTATCATAAGTTTTGTAATTTATTCGAAGTTAGATAACTTTTACTCAAGTTCAAATTATGAGGGCAAATTGGTCTTATAACATGTTTTAGATTTTCGGGTTTTCAAAGACAGAGATCATATAAAAAAACACCCTGTGCCAAGAAACAAACACCTAAAAAGAACACCAGAGGATTACGTATAACAACGCCTTGGGTCACCTATCCAACTAGACCATGGACCAAAAACATGTTTGAATCTATTAGAAATCCAAAGAAGAGACAACTTTTGGATCTGGGCAAAAGGGTATGATGTGATAATGGCTTCTCTTGACTCAGGTGAGGAGAGATAAGCCTTATTCCTCCACTTCCAAATTAGCCAAAGATCGACTGAACAAACACCTCTAAAAACCTTTGTACCTATCTTGCAAAGCCCTGGGATCGAAGGAGACGACATGAGAGGAAGGACCTGACCCAAACAATTACACTCCTTTGGCAGTTAAAAAAAGGTGATCTCTACACTTTAACTCTTACGTAAATAAAAACCAAGTAATGACCCGAATTGCAAATATTAAAACACGTGGAGTACCTTAAACATTAATGTACATATGGGGGTAATAACATTTGACTTTCTTCCCCATTACTCGATAATAAATAGTACTAAACCCATGTGTCTCGATCGTCCCAAAACTGTATTTACAAGATATGCTCGACTTAGCAACCATGTAATCAACTAGACAATTAACAAAGGGTTTAACAAATAAGTTGTCACAATAATGCACTAAAGATGAGTGCATACAAGGAAGGCTAAAGCGATTTGGGTGTACATTTGGGGGTGGATTTTAAACAATGCTCTTCATTAATATTTCGGAATCCACCGAAATATTACAAGAACCGTGAAAAGGATAGGCTATGAGGGGTGTACTAGGGGTGTCTTGTATAAAAAATTACTTGACCAATATAGCCAACGTAATTATAATGAACAGGTTTAAAACAAGGGTTCTCCTAATGTCTATTATCATTTAGTCAGTCCTAAGTCCTAACTACACGAATGTAGTCTCACTAGCGATCTTGGGATGCATCATATACGCAAGTTCTAGAATCTATATACTACCGGTACACTCACAAGCATTAAAGGTGAATGCTTTTTCCTAAATATCTAAAGGCGAACCTCACATTTTTTGGGTAGAAATTTTTGAGTTATAGGGTTTTTGTGCTAGCTATATAATTGCTATCCATGAGACGCTTATTAAAACTAAAGTTTCACTCGTATATGTCATAAAAAAAAATTAAATTTGGTGCTAAAATTACCTTCACAAGTATTTCTTTCGGTTTATTACACAATTACTAGAAAACAAAAAAAAAAATAACAAATGAGTTCTAGTTTCTAAGGTATCCCTTTTTACCCTCCCTACACTTAAATTAAACATTGTCCCCATTTTTCTTGAAAAGTAGCAAAGTTATGATAACGGGAAAATTAAAAGAGATGAGAGAAACTAATACTCCCCTGATTAGCTCGGCATGGTCGAAATGAAATAAGGTTAAATCCTCCTCCAAGAAGATAAATTTGTTCGATGGTATACTTCTCTTCCAACATGCACTTGGATCTTCTTGGATTTATCTTTTTGTCCAATATAACCTGTAAATCAATAAGAAAACGAAACACGAAACCTCGCATAAAATCGGCGGTAAACACTATTTATAATAAAAACAAATCCTAAAAAGTAAATATGATATAATGCTCGCAAAATAAATGTTTACAGAAATCTGGAAATTTAAAAATTCTGGAAATTTTCAAAAGATAAGTTTCGACAGAAAAAAAAATCTGGAAAACATTTTTTCTACAGTACCTGACGCCGTCAGGATAGACCAGACAGAATTTTACGTTTTGTTTCCTGGAAAATTTCTGGAAAAATCTAATTACTAAAACCTGGAAATTCTGTAAAACAGTCAATGTGACTCGATAAAAGCATTTGACTCAAACAAACACACAAATACGATATAATATATACAAATCATTAATTGTAAATTTTCATGTTCTAATTTCATTCTTTGAAACAAATATGAACTACCCTACATTTATCTTTTTGTAAAATACCTTTATATGCAATTAATACGAGGTTAAAAACAAAATAAAGCATTTTCACTTATTCGAAATAAGAAAGATTAAACAATAATGATTCAACATATATATGACACAAGCAAATAAAAAGAAAAACAAACAAACAATTAAAAAGCTTGGGTTGCCTCCCAAGAAGCGCTTGTTTTTGTTCGAGTCACAAGCCTGACTCTACCCTTATTTAACGGATAAAGGGAAGTTTTTCCCTACACTTAAGTTTAAGTGTGGGTGATGGTAGCGATACACACCACTTCGGTGGATGGGAGTCATATGATGAGAGATTGGTGGTTGAATTATATGCTCAAAGGGGTGTGCTTCTTTCATCTTGACCTTAACTAATTCATTTAAAAAAATGGGTAAATAAAAGTTTTCTCCTAAAAATGGATCATCTTCTATCAACTTCGAGAGATTCCTAGTTACAAATCCATCTTGACCTAATAAACCCGGTTTAAACCCATAATGTTTCTTATGATCAAGCATAAATGGGTGATGTAAGTATGTAAGGTCATGGTTCACTCCTATATTAGCTTCCTCTCTACAAGGCTTAGAGTCTACTACCTTCATCATAAAACTACCCAGACTATATGGTTTGATGGGTGGATCGGGACTTATTTCAATTCCTAAATTTACATCTATGGATGGAAGATTAGGTAATGGCTTTGGTTAAGGCTCTGGTTCATCAAAACTAGGAACATCCGTAGAACTAAGAGAAACGTTATGACTAAAAGTATTCAAACCTATTTCCTCTAATTGTGTTTGGTCCAAAGGTTCTACTTCCATTGGGGTTCCTATAGTATCTTCTACTACTTCCGGGTAAGTTACAGGTGGTGTGTTTTCCTCAAATGATGGTAGGACTTGTGGGGTACCATGTGGGCTTGGATTATTTACCTCATCCTCCATCATATCTAGATCACTTATGTGCGTATCATCTTGTATTATGGTAACACCTAACCATGACATGCACCTATGTACCTCAACTCTAACCATCTCATTCCAAAACAAACTTTCTATAGCCTTCCAAATTGAAAATAGGTTTAAACTTTCATTTTTTGGGTCCCATGTTCCACTTCTGAATTGAGCGTGAATCTCAAAGGTTTCCCATGCATCTTCAACACCAACTTCCTAAATTTTCCCATCGCTCATATTGTAACACCCCAACCCTACAAGGGTCAAAATGCCACAATATGGTGTCAACAGAACAAACGCAAGCGGAAGACTTTTATAATTATTAAGGTTACATAGGTTCAGAATGAAACTAAAGACATAATAAATCTAAACAATAATTACTATCAACTAGAATACACGTCTGAACAAATCTAAATGGAAGGTAACTTCAAAGTCTAATCCAATTACAACGGGGATCTATCGTTAGGGTAGTCCACTAAAAGCTCCTATGCACTCTTCACTCAAACCCAGCTTCCAACCTAAACCTGCCGCAGGAAAAGAAATGCGGCTGAGCTTAAAAATCCCAGTGAACAGATATATATATACATAACAAACGAATAAACAAATCGTATAAAGGTATAGGAACTAGAAACATAAGCTCTTGCGGAAACAAATATCATTTGTCAAAAGAATGAGAGATAAGATAATATGAATCAAATAGAACACATGCATACACATCAAGGTAAGAATAGCTCTAGAGTCAAAGAAATAAACGTCAACGAACACATCCAAACGAGCCACTCGAACGGACCAAAGATACCTAACAGATAGCCACGAGCGTATCTAAACGAGCCACTCGAATAGACCAAATAATCACATACACCTATCAAATCTAAGTGTACAGAGAGGGGAGACCTCTAAGTACCAGAACAGTGAGTGGGGTTAGAGAATAAAGACACATAAACCAATAAACCAATCATCAACTCACATGTCAAATACAGATGACATCTGCATAAGACTAAAACATAACAATAAGATGCCTATAAGCAAAAATCACATAGAAGGATACATTACATCAAGAGGATCAATCACACCCCAGGAAGTGTATGCCATAGTCCTCAATAAGACATGGCCATCGGTACCTCCATGGCAGTTAGCGAGACCATCGAAAGGCAAACATAAAGAACACAACAATCATATCAGAGGAAATGACATGCAGTATATCATGATCAACTAACAATATCATAAATGATCATATCAAAATCAATCAGAATATAAGAGATCATAAAAGATCATACAAGATCATAAAATGAGGATATAGCAAAGAATCATATCAGATGGATCAGATCATATCAAATCAAATGAATCAGAGTCAAAGATCAAAGTCATGAGAAAGACACCCTTACTGAGAAAGGGTAGAATATCTGTACCTTATGCAAATCTACCAACAAAATAAGAAAGCACCGAAATAGGGAATCACTCCTTCTTCACCGAACCTATACAAATTAATGATCACGTACTACTTGGAAGCTCATTTTAAAAGTTTATTACTTATAGTTATTAAGGTTTTCCCATTCATGGTTTCTTCCTATTTTTAGAAACTTCCCACTTTTAGTAACTTTCCATTTTTAGAAACTTTCTCTTTTTAGTAACCTGTCATATTTAGTAAGTTTCCCGATTTAGTAACTTTCTATATTTAGTAAGTTTTCCAATTTAATAACTTTTAGGATGATAAATGATAATTAAATAAACTTTAAAACTTAATGTGCAATCATAATAGTTTAGGTTTTAATATGACAACTCTTAAAAATTTAGGGTTTACACTTGTCATTTTATTAAAGTTCAAGGTCTAAAATGTAGTTTACATAATTATATGAAAATCTTATACTTGTATATCTAAATGATGCTACAATCTTATCACAAGAACAGTCCCACACACAATACCCCATTTGATCTATATGACCCTTTTTTTTCTTTTCTTTCTATTCTCTTGTTAGCCTATATTAACGTGGCCAACACCTACATAAATGAAAATATTAACGTCCTAGCTAGTTTTCCCATGCTTACCCACACGACAGCCACACTGGCCAGACCATAACCTTCTGTACGACACACCATGATACAACCTTAATCACATAAAATCACACACCAGGACCAGCCCTTACGACCTACATAAGACACCCTAAAGTCCCTTTTCAGCCCAGCCATACGACATCAACACACACCAAACACGAAACTTACAAGCCCCTTACAAAACACCCGACCAGAACCACACCAACAGACCCCATTCCTTGTTTATATAACTCATATATATATCAATAATCTTACAATTAATTCAATGACCCAAATTTGAACGTTCACAACTTTACTTAAAATCACACCTCTTTGAACTATCATATCACCCCATGTTTAACCTCCCATTCGACCCAAAACCATAACCAACTCGACCCTTGTTTCCAGCCATACACACACAACCAATAACAGCCCATGTTCACACGCACACCCACGACCATTTTACCCCTTGTTAAGCCTCACTCATATGCCTAGGGTTTCTAGTTTTCATGCTTCATTAACTGATCTCATATAACAGGTTTTAAGGCTTGTTTCAGTTTTGGTTTAGCCGATTACAGGGTGGGACAACAATACCATACATACATGTGATCAACATATACATCTAGGTCTGGTTTAAACTCACCTTTAGGTCGACAAGAAACGAGGTTTGATGACAGGTCTGATGGGAAGACGACAACCAGTTTCGAACACAAGCATACGATTCACATACCCACTCATACGCATACACATAGGGTTTTAATGTGCATTAATGTGGTCTTATACCTGTTTTAATTGCTGATTTAATGGGCGTTTTAAAGACATAGATTAGGGCTGGGTTCAAGTAGAAAAAGAAAGGAATAGGGTCGACATAACATGAAGCTAACAAGACTTATAATTCTATGTGGCGTATCTCACATACCTATGTGATCTGATCTTGACAAAACAGCAACACAACTTGGTTAACGATTAAGTTTAGTATGGTTTTCATATAAGCAGAACATGATTAAAGTTTGGTTATAAGAATCATGTGTGTATATGGTCTTAACGTATGACAAGGAAAGTGATCAATTGATACCTTGGCTGGATCGAAGAGTGATCGAAGAGGAAAGAAATGGAACTCGAATTACACCACCAAATCACCATGACTTGTTAGGACAAACAGAACCCAGTCACCACCTTGAACCACCTTCGCCCCTTCTTTCTTTTGAGTGAAAAGATAGCAAAATGAAGCTGCCGAAACGTTATGGATTTTTTTTTAGGGTTTGTGTGTGGGAGAAGATGCATGATATACGGTTCATATAAGAGAGTAGATAAGTGAGAGCATGGGGAAGTTGGGTGACTATTTCACTTCAACTTTTCAAATAATATTTCCATATCTTTAAGTGTCATTGTTGTGTACAAGTTTAAATAAAATTTTACCCTTCTTGTGACTTGTAAGTCATGTACTACAATGAGAATTTAAATTGAACCCAAGGTAACCACTTATGTAACGTGTAATAAAATTTAAGTGTATAGTTTGTGTGCCATGTCAAATATATTCAGACCTCTTGTAGACTTAATTACCATATAACATAACTTAAGATATATAGATTAAATTGACTTATTTGTAGCTTAGGTTTATGACTTCGCATTTTAATAGTTTCACATTATTCACATTCAAGGTTCAAATGTTATCTCGTATCATATATATATTCGAATGTCGTTCATATTCTAGTTCTTACTCGTATTAAAGGTCCAAAGTTTATTCGGATTTCAGGTTATTATAATTCTTCCCTTCTAAAAATAAAATTTCGTCGTCGAAATCTGAAATCGAAAAATTTAGATGGAGACATATCAATGACAATAACTAGCCTCACACTTGAAGAGGTTCCTCCAGAAGAATTTTCACAACGGAATAGTTTTATTTCTCATGACTTGATCCTGATAACTATGATAGCCCCAGGCTCTTCACACAACAGACAAATCATAAAAATTCTTGATCCAACGAATACGGAATATATACATGACAGATGATATTTGTAATCTCACTAATAGATACTTGAAACACATATACACATAAGGCAAATATGGAGATAGTGCTAAACGATGAAACTTCATCTACTCTATCCAGATTTTTGAACGAACTAAGGAACTTGCTACAAATCAGAGAGGTACATATCAAAATTACCAAACGTTCCAAGAGTTTCAAATAGAGGTGAGTAGCATATTCGTATCGACGATCAACTAAGCACATATCATAATATCAAAACGTATCGGAAGCCTAATGGAATAGGTAGAATAATCTCACGAATAAGAACAAATTTAAGGACTAACATATCGTGGACTACATCTTACTTTTATGCCCAAAACGCCAAACTTTTCTTGTACAAAAACAACATAAGGAACACACAAATTCCCGGTCTCACATTTCAAAATTTTTCTTCCATAATGATAACAAATCCATTAGTCATTGAATTAACTCAGGTCCTTCAATAACAACTCCCTGACCTTATTTAGCCAACAGGTATTCTTCATCCCTGTCAAAATTCCCGCTCAACACATCTTCCAAGCTCTAATAGTTGTTCTGCTTATCCATCAGTCTGGAGGTGCAAAGTATTACTAAACTTGAGTCTGGTTCCTCAAGCCTTCAGTAGCTCTTCCTAGGTATGTGATGTTGAAACGCAATTATCTAAAACGATCACTGCAGGTATGCCATGTAGTTTTGAATACTCTTCTGCCGAAAGAAATCACTGCCAATCTTCCAATTGAGCCGACCTAGTCAAATCATCCTCTACCACTCAAGTCGTGTTGTCCTTCCTAAATGTGCGTGGAATTCCCGTTACAAAATCCCAGAAAGTTTAATCTCACTTCTACATACGAGCATCCAACACTAAGAAAACCACTCGTATGCTGGTACAGAATCTTAGCCTGTCGACACGCCAACCACTTCACCCCAAAGGTAGTCACAACCGTCTTCATACCATTCCATCAAAATTTCTGCTGCAAGTCTCTACACATAATAGTACAAATAAGATGAATAGGGCAATTAGGACTGTGTGCTTCAATCAAAACCACTTCCTTCAAGTCTTCTAACACACGTCATCTTCCACCATCTTGCTCCTGAGCCCCCTCATGTCTGTCACCAATCACTCCAAAGCCATGCATTGGATAGTTTACCTCCTACGGTTCTAGCTGTATTGATGCCTAGCCGATAATCTTCCCGTGTTGCATAAGGACATAACTAAGTCTCCTTCTTGAGTAGAAACAAATCTCTTTTCAGCTTCTCAAAATTCTCCTCTCATTTTTCATCCCAATCTGAAATTTACTCTTCAAGAATATAACGTATAGCTTCTTCTGTCGTAGAAATCTCAACACAGAATACGAAGATGATTTCCGCGTTTTCTCTTTCGTCTCTGAATATACCAATATGTCATACTATGACAAATTGTCCAAGTATTCATGAAAGACACGATTTATTAAGTCCATAGGAACAGTCGGAGCAGTAGCCAATGCAATTGGTATTACCACACTCATAAAGATTATAACAATACGAAAAACAATTTTAAGAACATCTTGCATGTAACTGAAGATAATTAGATATTAATTCAATCATTGAGAAAATTCACACCTAGAAATTGATAAGACAAATCATTGATTTGAGGCAACGGATAACGATTCTAACCACCATACGATTTAGCTTCCTGAGATCCATACACAACTTCATGCTATCATCATTCTTCCTAACGAATAAAACCGGAGTACACCACATACACACACTCAGACGGATAAAATCACTTCCTAAAAGTTGGTCCTTCAATTCTTTCCATTCAACTAATGTCATAAGATACGGAATTTTAGAATTAGGGAAAACGTTGCTCTTATACGGATAGAGTTTCTGAATCAACCAACTTACTGTTCTCAGGCACTCCTCAAAACATCCTATGATCCCAATAAGTTCAAGTTATATGATGTAACTATTATCACGTTGGCCAAGCGTCATAATACTTGCATCATATACACATGCCTTTATTGCATTCACAGTCAATCTCCAGTCGTCTAAACACCTCCGACAATCTACGTGGACTAATAATACATTAATGAAAGGTTTGCTTAAGGCTTAAAATTTCAGAGGCATAAATTTCAGGGAATGGGGATTCGGGTAATGAAAGATAAATCTTATGCTAAATCGACTTCAACTGCTATAAATATCAACCAAAATTCCCAAAACCGGTACCAAAATCTTAAAAGTTCATCTGCGGGGAAATACAAGACTCTAGAGAGCTAAAACAAATTCTATATCAAGGGGCATGCTTACCAAGCCCACATCTCGGCGTCTTCATGAAAGCTCCAAAAGAATCGAAGATGGACAAATCCACTCAGAAGGTGTGTCATTCCAAAGTCTACATTTACTATGTGATCATAAACTTATGTGTACTACCAATCCGAACGTTCGAAGGCTTAGCTATATCAACATAATAATTGTAACAACGACTTTGCAACCCAACCTAGGGCTCTAAATAGCCACCAAGTTTATAGCTTGTAACCTAACCAAATAACAAACAGCCAATAGCCTGGGCAATGACCTCTTTTAAATGCAATTATGGTGTCAACGAACAACGCAAGCGAAGACTTTTAAATTATTAAGGTTACAAAGGTCAGAATGAAACTAAAGACATAATAAATCTAAACAATAATGACTATCAACTAGAATACACGTTTGAACAAATCTAAATGGAAGATAACTTCAAAGTCTAATCCAATTACAACGGGGATCTATCGTCAGGGAAGTCCACTAAAAGCTCCTATGCACTCTTCTCTCAAACCCAGCTTCCAACCTAAACCTGCCACAGGAAAAGAAATGCGGCTGAGCTTAAAAAGCCCAGTGCACATATATATATACATAACAAACGAATAAACAAATCGTATAAAGGTATAGGAACTGGAAACATAAGCTCTTGCGGAAACAAATATCATTTGTCAAAAGAATGAGAGATAAGATAATATGAATCAAATGGAATACATGCATACACATCAAGGTAAGAATAGCTCTAGAGTCAAAGAAATAAACGTCAACGAACACGTCCAAACGAGCCACTCGAACGGACCAAATACCTAACAGATAGCCACGCGCGTGTCTAAACGAGCCACTCGAATAGACCAAATAATCACATATACCTATCAAATCTAAGTGTACAGAGAGGGGAGACCTCTAAGTACCAGAACAATGAGTGGGGTATAGAGCACATAAAGCTAATCACCAATCAAATCAAATCACATGTCAATTACCTAGGATGCATCCATACGCTCCCTGCAAAACAGAATACATATGCAAGTACGAGACTATACATACATATAAAATACACGAGCCAGGTACGCTATATATAGCAATAGTATATATGGAACGCCGTGGACAATCACACTCCCGGAAGTTATATGGTGCCTGCAATAATATTTTGTATTAGTTGGGAAAAAACATCAATAAAGACATCATCTATATGACATATAGATGGAATATAGTAATAGGCATGTATTACATAAAAATAATAATGAGTTATCAAAAACTACATATGCAAAAATATTTATATAGGGTCATGCAAAGGAATTTGACAAAATGATCCATAGCAAAAGAATCATATTTAGGGTATCATACAACAAATATCAAGTAAAATAAGTCATAAAAGAACACAAAATATTTATCTGTCATTTGCAAATACCCAATAATAAAAAGAATATTTGGAATATTTTAAACATAAAATTATGATCACGTAAATTACTGAAGCTCATTAAAAGTTATTAATATAGTTAAAAGGTCATTCAGTTTTCCAATAATATTTAAAACCCAATTTGTAAACCCAATAAAAAACTTTCTCTTTTGAATAGTAAATTAAAGTTTTTATTTGTAATTTCTAATTTGAGTTTTAATTTAAAACTTAGGATAATAAATGTTTAAAACTTAACATTGTAATCATAAATAGTTTATTTATATGACAAAAAAATTCAGTTTCAAATCATATAAAATCAATCTAAATGAGTTCATAATATATGAAAATCTTAACTTTTTCATAAAAACCGACCCCCTCTTCCCCTATCTAAATCTAACTAACAGCTATTGTTGTATAGTTTATTCAACCGTGAATTCACGGGGTTAAATGAAAAAAGTGTGAAATAAGAGTTTTCACTTTATTATAAAAAGTAATATGTTTATATAAGCGATCGATTGTTGAGATTATGTGAATAAATGATATGTTATATCGGAGTTGTTAAATTACAGTATAGATAGTATATTTGGTCAATTCAACCTTACAAAATTTCATCACATGATACAAAATCATAATTAGTCATTTATAGCAACAACTTAATTCTAATTCACTTATCTCAATTGCAGTATGAATAATCTATGCACAAATTAACATACACAGAAGGTCGTTGCAATGTTCTTATCAACTATTTAAAAGATCAAAAGGCACCTAACCCTTTTGAAATGAGAATTAATTTGCACACTTCACTTTTGATTGGAACACTCCAATTACTGCTGCTTTGAATATTTATACAGTGAGTGCAAATAAAAAAGATAAGTGTGCAAATCACCTCCCATTTGAAACATATCCTGCATTGTTGAATATTTATCATAATGGATAAAATACATGACGGCTGTCTTGAGTAAAGAAATGATTTGTTGAATATTTATAATAATGTAAGTAAAGATACTATATGTGAAGTATATGAATTCATTTGTTATTTATAAGGAATCTAACAATATTTATTACGTGATTTAGAAGAATGAAAAGGTTGCAACGATTAGTTGAAATCACATTGTGTATTTGTTTACTCAAAATTGTTTTTAAATCACTTGAAAGTGATGTTCTAAATTTGGCAACAACCAGAACAGTTATTTATTTATTTATTTTTTATTTATGGATTTTGTTAACAACAACCCATGGGGTTGTGTTTAAACATAACTTAATTAAAAATTTTGCATTAAATGAACACTAAACTCTTCATGTTTAACATCACATTCCATGTTTAAAAATATATATATATATATATATATATATATATATATATATATATATATATATATATATATATATTATATATATATATATATATATATATATTATATAATTATGGAATATACTACTTCATTTAATGCAAAATTTTTAATTAGGTATGTTTAAACACATCCTCATGGGTTGTGGTTAACAAAACCTTATATATATATATATATATATATATATATATATATATATATTGAACGGCTGAAACAACCAGATCAGTTATTAGTATAACATGTAAAGAATTAACATCTAAGCACATAGGAAATGAACCTTGACATTAACGCGTAATTAGCACAAACATTAGTTGTGAAAAGCAAACTTACAAAGTCTGACCATGAAGTGCTAAGAAACAAAAATGAGTGAGACTTCGATAAATAGTAAAACTCAAGCCATACGCATCTTGTTTATAACATTTTTGGATTTTTTTTAAGTTTACAAACATTTTTAATAATAAATTGTTGAAATGTAAGCTGGTATATAATAACTTATAAAAAACTATAGGTCAACCCAATTCATTATACCAAAAGAGTATTAAGAGTACCACTATTGACCCGTTACAAAACGTGACCCCTCATATTTTGTCAGGCTTGATGCAAGGTCTCATTATTTAATCAGTTTGTAACTTTATCAAAGATGCAACACACATGGATTCACGGGGTTTTTAAAGAAATATGAAAATGAGATGATAAGAAAACAACGCACGTAAACATGTTCCATTAATATATGAAATAAATAATGAGATAATACGTGAATTATTCGGTAATCAATTGAGTTTGTAACAATTAAAATAATAAACGTCCATGTGTTGTCGTCTCCAAATTTGACGGTCTTGAATAGCAATGACGTATATGAGTGCTAATCAATTTAATAGCAAATGTCCATCCCATGAACACCTAATAATCCATAGAAAATGTAAGTAAAAGTAGGTTGTGATTGATAATATATTAGAAGTTCCAATATGATACACAAATTGATATCCTTTTATAACCAGAAGTAAATTATTAGAACTCCCAAGATGATATATAAATTTGTATCCTTTTATAAGACCTCCAAAGTGGTGATATATATATTTCTAACGGTTTCAAAAATTACTACGGAAGAAACATGAACAACAATTTAGACGCCTAACATACAAATTGATTCACTTTTTTACCATTTGTCATACTAATTACTCAATGTGTCCCACCCATCCTTGTTCATGTATTAAAAGGTTGATCTTGGATCACCAAGTTTAACACCTTTTCACGCTACATACAGCAGATAGATGCTCAAGAAGTAGCTCAAGACACATTATATTATCATTAACCGTCAAACCTGCAATACGTTATTACATTTGTGAAACCTAAATGACTCCTCTCAGGAGCCTCATCTGATATTATGTTTTAGTATCGCTTTAAGAAACAATATTAATATAAATATGATTTTGACACCTACCATGTGTATGTGAGGGTATTAGATACCAAAAAATAGCATCAAGTAATACGAAGTATGTAGCAAACCCATTAAGCTCTGTCACCATATACACTCTTATGCTCATAAATGTTTTTGTTGTAATTTATGACACAACTATAACTCACAAATAATATCTCACAAATGTCTCTAACGATATCTCCATGCAATACTATAATTCTTCAATTCTCCTTAGCTAACTCCACTTTTGTTGTAATTACATGAACAACTTTGTACCATGGGTGGACCTTTTTGTCGAAATTGTTCAATTTGCCAGACTCAATTACTTGACCTGGTAAAAAAAACTAATGGTTTGATAAAAAAAAAAAAAACTGGTATTCGGACACAACGAACGTAAACATTTTTCAATAATATATGAAAGAAATAATGAAATAATACGTGAATTATTCAATAATCAATTGAGTTTGTAACAATTAAAATGATAAACGTCCATACGTTGTCGTCTCCTGACTATTAGGTGTTGAATAGCAAATGACGTGTGTGAGCGCTAATCAATTTAATAGTCCATAAAAAATATAAGTAAAAATAGGTTGTGATTCATAATAAATTATAATTTAAACACTGGTAAAAAAAACATGTGATATATATATTTTTTAGTAGTTTTAGAGATATTACCATCCTCATCACAAACTAATATAAGTAAGCTTATAGACCCGTGAAATCACGGGAATTTTTAAAGAAAGTATTCATTAAAGAGTTAGGTGCACGAATAAAGTAACAAACAACAACGATCGCAAATAGATTGTATTATTTTATGAAGTGAATAATAAGTATAATACTTGAATGAAAGGTTAAACCACTTGGTTTATAACTATTAAAATAATGAATGTGCATGTATCGTCTTATCCAACTGGTAGGTAGTCTTGAAGAGGCGAGTAATGCAGTCAACGTTAAACACTCAAGTAACCCATGCTCATTCTGTGAACACCTAAAAGTTATAAAAAAGAAGCTAAAAGCAAATTCATGGATTTTGCTTATATCTTCTGAGTTCTGATCGTGAGCCGGCAATCAACCTCATATTACTAAAGAACCTTGAAATGTTCCTTTTAACATCACATACATTTATAACTAAATTTTATAAATACAATAACATGTGAACCCGTTAAACATTATTTTGCAGTTGTGTAACGGGTTATTCGTATATTGGTGCTCTAATAATTGACCACTAATTGGATGAAAGGATAAACACTTGGTTTACAACTATTAAAATAAAGAACGTGTATGTATCCAACTGGTAGATAGTCTTGAAGAGGTGAGGTATGCAATCAACCTCAAACACTCAAGTAACTCATGCTCATTCCGTGAACATCTAAAATTTCCACACACACAAAAAAAAAAAAAAAAAAAAAAAAAAAAAAAAAAAAAAAAAAAGAGACAAAATAAGAGCAAATTCATGGATTTTGCTTACATCTTGTGATCGTGAGCCGAAAATCAACTTAAGAACCTTGCAGTGATCCCTTTAACATCACATACATTTATAAGTAAATTTTATAAATACAATAACATTTGAACCCGTTAACATTATATTGCAGTTGTGATTGATCACAGTCACCGCCCTCTATCAGACCACTTTGATGATTGATCACAGAATAATTTTGGTTTCCTACGCGATTGTTTTGAGTAATCACTTGCATATGAAACATTCTCCTCCCCATTCCAGTTGGAATCATGGTCGATAGAAGGTAAGTGTAAACAGTGTATACTTTCTTATATACTAACCTCAGGAAGCTGAACAATATCAGCAGCTTGAAGGTGACTGTCAAAATCTTGTATATCAGGAACTATTAGCATTGATGGTTGCAACAGTAACCAACAAAAAAAAATCATACACTAATATTATGATGTGTGACATGCCAAGACTATGACACATTTTCATAGCAAAAAAAGTAATATCTGATTATAGGGACCTGCTTTAATGCACGTTTTAGCTTGTAAAAGTGGGTGATCGAGTGGAGTCAAATGTAGCAATTCCAACCATCATCTGAGGACCCTCCTGTACCAATCAGATTATTACTATTACTAATTCTATATATGAACTATAGGGAAGATTACAATCAGATGATTTAAAATTCAACTCATTTCAGACTTTTGATTCACGAATAAAATTAACAGGGTTTAAAAGTAATGCTTACTATTGGAGGAGCGTCAGGAAGCTACTATCTCACATCTATTGCAATGACAAACAAATAACCACTTACCTCTGGAATAACTTCTTAGGTAGGTCATCATCTACCCGTCAACTTGGTGACGCTGTTTTAGATGAGATTGACTTTGATATCGAAGGAGGAACTACTGAACATTGGGATGACCTTGCCAATTATCGTCCTGAATACACCAGTGAAGGCAAGAAGGTGTACTTGACCACAACTATTCTGATCATGAATTCTATCTAACTGCTATAGACATCCTTAACAAATCAAAATAATTCCGCACGTTATGTGTTCCTTAACATCCGTAACAAAACGAAAACATTAAGTTTTACAATCAATTAAAAACATCACTCGGGTGAACCCGACCTGACGTTGCCCATTTGGACCCGTACTTAATAACCTAAATTTACCTCAATGGAAACTCTAATTATCAATCATTTGGACCGTGTTGGTTGAACTCAGCTGATTAAACATATAAAAAAATCCTTTAACCAATAATAAATATAATGTCTGACTTCAGACCTTACCAAGAGAGGATGTTTGGAACAACCTACTTGTCAAGTTCCATACGGACCTTTTCCAGCTTGCTCGCTTACAGTTGTTAAAGACATCCAAGCTTGATAACATTCATCAATCTTTTGCTGACATTGAGTACCAGCTCTTGTATCCTTTTCTCATACTTTTATACGATGGTTTCACTTTAGTTTCTTCTGCAATATTCAAAAATTCATTTGCGTCATTCATTAGCAATATAGCATTAATGTACTATTAAGGATCATACCTGAATTGAAGGAATCTCTATGTTAGCAGCACTAGTTTTGACATTTAATAAAATCATGATTTACATCATAGTTTGTGAGTACATCAACAAAGTCAAAGTCATTTGTTACAATTACAGTTACAAAATTAAACTGCAAACTTGTAAGAAGTTTCACATACCGTTGTAACAATACAGTTGCTCGACCATGATTGTAGTACAACTGAAGCATAGTGGGCTAAGAAAAAGCTTAATCGACCATTCAACTATAGGGGTTGCCAAAACGGCTAGACCAAGTGTCAACATTTTTGGTTCACTTGAATTCCTTTCAGCTAACTTCTTAACTTGTGAACAGTGTAAAATATGATCACTGCTATTAACTTATTTCAACAGTTATCTCACCTTTTTGAATGCTAACATGTTTATGAGGATTTATGCATCAGTAATCCATTTTGGAGCTTGTTTTGTACTTTTTCCTTTTTAGCAAACTTTTTTGTAGTATACCCATTTAACTTGGTAGAAAATACACATGATCTATAACCTTAAATATGGATGTGAGCGTAAGAGTGATACCTTTAGCAATCAATAACATAAATTAAATCCCTACTTGTGAAAGAAATACAACCTCAATCACAACACGTTAAATATATTGTTTTTTTTTCTCATTATGGGCACCTATTTGTTAAATTCTATTCTTTTTTCCAGTATTGGTACCTATTTAAATATAACCATCAAAAATTAATAAATTTATTTATATGTTTCTTATACATTCAGGATAATAGAATTGACGCTTTATCTTAGCGTACATACATTAGAATTTATATAACAAAGTACATACATTAGAACTTATACAATGAGCTCTTCTTTAGACATACATTAAATACATTAGAACTTATACACAATAATCAAATAATCATTCTCAAATCCATCACGTAACTTTATACAACTAAAACAATCTGAGCTAAAAGAAATTAGAATTTTTTAGCATATGAAATGATCACTAAAGTATTATATTTGTTCTTTGACTTTTAATGGGGTTAGAGGAGGGGGAGGACACCGTACAACAATAAGCTCAATTCTTAAGGCTTATGAGATTATCGACTTTTATGTTGGTCTCTGCAAGTTTAGTTCTATCAAATAACACTTATTTCACTACTGCAACATAACCACTTTCATACAGCACGTCCTAAAAACAACATTCTAAAACAACACTATAACTTTAACAATTCTTCTTATATTTGACTAAAACATGTTATTAGTAATTGGTTATTACAAAAAATATACAATCAAGCATTTAAAAACAACAAACTAAAATGGGCGACTCTAATTCATATTTGGTTCATACATACATTTCATCAAACACTTTGTGGACACACAAAACACACATAAAGTAATAGATAGCTTTTATGCATCAAACACCCGCAAACAATAATATAAATCGAATGGATTTCAATACAACTAAACTTACATAAATTACTGGATCAAATTCAAAGTTCCGAATCATTGTAGATTGATATGTGAAGCCTGCAAAATAAAAAGTAAGAATACAATCAGTTCAACCTATATCTAATCATAACATGTAAAAAGACAATAAAGAATTGCAAAAATAGATGATGAATAGATGGTGTAGTGATAATCATGATACATAGCTCGAATTCCGGATGAACATGTTTGATTTAGGGTTTGATTTAGGCGGCGGGTGTATAATGTTATTGCTAGGGTTTAATTCATCCGGGTTGGTGTTTTTAATGAAAAGGGGAAGTGATGAGTTGGGCTGTGATATGTTTAGTGATGAGATGGGCTGTGAACAAAAATTAGTTACACCGGACCAAAAATTTAGAAGCTTTCTTCACAAGCTTTTGACAAAAATATAGACTTTCCTTAATTATTGGTTTAATTTAAATTATTATATGAAATGACAATTTTAGACATCTTAGAATTTCAGCATTGCTTTTTAGAGGGGCATTTAATGTCTTTTTCAACTACTGTATATTAGAATATATAGATATAATCATCACAGAAGGGAACGCCGGGGATCAATCACACCTCCCCAGGAAGTGTCATGCCATCGGTGCCTCAATGACATGGCCATGGTACCTCCATGGCTAGTTAGCTCGGGCAACAAACACAACAAAGCACATCATATCATATGATCATATCAGAGGGAATCATAGCAATGGCATGTATCACTGAATCATAACAGATGATCATATAATTGAGATCATATCAAAATATCGTATCGAGGGATCATAGCAAAGGAATCATAACAGAGGATCATAGCAAATGAATCATATCAGAGGGATCAGATCATATCAAATCAAATGAATCAGAGTCAAAGATCGAAGTCATGAGAAAGACACCCTTACTGAGAAAGGGTAGAATATCTGTACCTTATGCAAATCTACCAACAAAATAAGAAAGCACCGAAATAGGGAATCACTCCTTCTTCACCGAACCTATACAAATTAATGATCACGTATTACTTGGAAGCTCATTTTAAAAGTTTATTACTTATAGTTATTAAGGTTTTCCCATTCATGGTTTCTTCCTATTTTTAGAAACTTCCCACTTTTAGTAACTTTCCATTTTTAGAAACTTTCTCTTTTTAGTAACCTGTCATATTTAATATGTTTTCCGATTTAGTAACTTTCTATATTTAGTAAGTTTTCCAAATTAATAACTTTTAGGATAATAAATGGTTTAAAACTTAACATGCAATCATAATAGTTTAGGGTTTAATATGACAACTCTTAAAAATTCAGGGTTTACACTTGTCATTTTATTAAAGTTCAAGGTCTAAAATGTAGTTTACATAATTTTATGAAAATCTTATACTTGTATATCTAAATGATGCTACAATCTTATCACAAGAACAGTCCCACACACAATACCCCATTTGATCTATACGACCCTTTTTTTTTCTTTTCTTTCTATTCTCTTGTTAGCCTATATTAACGTGGCCAACACCTACATAAACGAAAATATTAACGTCCTAGCTAGTTTTCCCATGCTTACCCACACGACAGCCACACTGGCCAGACCATAACCTTCTGTACGACACACCATGATACAACCTTAATCACATAAAATCACACACCAGGACCATCCCTTACGACCTACATAAGACACCCTAAAGTCCCTTTTCTGCCCAGCCATACGACATCAACACACACCAAACACGACACTTACAAGCCCCTTACAAAACACCCGACCAGAACCACACCAACAGACCCCATATCCTTGTTTATATAACTCATATATATATCAATAATCTTACAATTAATTCAATGACCCAAATTTGAACGTTCACAACTTTACTTAAAATCACACCTCTTTGAACTACCATATCACCCCATGTTTAACCTCCCATTCGACCCAAAACCATAACCAACTCGACCCTTGTTTCCAGCCATACACACACAACCAATAACAGCCCATGTTCACATGCACACCCACGACCATTTTACCCCTTGTTAAGCCTCACTCATATGCCTAGGGTTTCTAGTTTTCATGCTTCATTAACTGATCTCATATAACAGGTTTTAAGGCTTGTTTCAGTTTTGGTTTAGCCGATTACAGGGTGGGACAACAATACCACACATACATGTGATCAACATATACATCTAGGTCTGGTTTAAACTCACCTTTAGGTCGAAAAGAAACGAGGTTTGATGACAGGTCTTATGCGAAGACGACAACCAGTTTCGAACACAAGCATACGATTCACATACCCACTCATACGCATACACATAGGGTTTTAATGTGTATTAATGTGGTCTTATACCTGTTTTAATTGTTGATTTAATGGGCGTTTTAAAGACATAGATTAGGGCTGGGTTCAAGTAGAAAAAGAAAGGAATAGGGTCGACATAACATGAAGCTAACAAGACTATAATTTTATGTGGCATATCTCACATACCTATGTGATCTCATCGTGACAAAACAACAACACAACTTGGTTAACGATTAAGTTTAGTATGGTTTTCATATAAGCAGAACATGATTAAAGTTTGGTTATAAGAATCATGTGTGTATATGGTCTTAACGTATGACAAGGAAAGTGATCAATTGATACCTTGGCTGGATCGAAGAGTGATCGAAGAGGAAAGAAATGGAACTCGAATTACACCACCAAATCACCATGACTTGTTAGGACGAACAGAACCCAGTCACCACCTTGAACCACCTTCGCCCCTTCTTTCTTTTGAGTGAAAAGATAGCAAAATGAAGCTGCCGAAACGTTATGGATTTTTTTTTAGGGTTTGTGTGTGGGAGAAGATGCATGGTATACGGTTCATATAAGAGAGTAGATAAGTGAGAGCATGGGGAAGTTGGGTGACTATTTCACTTCAACTTTTCAAATAATATTTCCATATCTTTAAGTGTCATTGTTGTGCACAAGTTTAAATAAACTTTTACCCTTCTTGTGACTTGTAAGTCGTGTACTACAATGAGAATTTAAATTGAACCCAAGGTAACCACTTATGTAACGTGTAATAAAATTTAAGTGTATAGTTTGTGTGCCATATCAAATATATTCGGACCCCTTTTAGACTTAATTGCCATATAACATAACTTAAGATATATAGATTAAATCGACTTATTTGTAGATTAGGTTTATGACTTCGCATTTTATAGTTTCACATTATTCGCATTCAAGGTTCAAATGTTATCTCGTATCATATATATTCGAATGTCGTTCATATTCTAGTTCTTACTCGTATTAAAGGTCCAAAGTTTATTCGGATTTCAGGTTATTATACATATAGTCAAGCCTCTTTTAGTTATCGTGGTCAATACGACTGTAAAAGATTTGAAGTTGAGTAAATAACTCAAAACTTTGATGGAGGACTTTTTGGAGTAAATATTTGAAACGAGTCCATGCATCGTAGAAAGGTTCGTTATGATATTGTCGAAACATCAAGATATCATTTTTGAGTGAAGTGCGTAAATTGTGTTGTGAAGGTCGAAGTTTATAAAGAGATAGGTCTAAAGGTGAGGGATGATTCTTTTTGTATTTTTATATTTTTATAAAGCACGTAAAAATCTCGGGGTTTGAAGAGTGGGTGTTTTAAAACTACTAATTAACTAATAAAAACTAAATTAAACTAATAGACAGAAAATAAAAAGTGGTAACTCTTATGATAGGTAAGGGTGTTCACTTAGATTATCTTTACTCCCTAGTTATCTTTTATTGATTAGTTGAATTGTCATGTCCTTGTTTAATTGGCGCGTTGTATTACTATATTGTCGTAGGGTGGTGTCAATGTTCCTAACTCTATGAATGTATAAATCTCCTTTAGGAAACCCTAGATCTACAAGTGACAATTATGTCATCTCCTTAGGATCTCCTAAGATCTACAAGCCGCAATTTACACAATAAATACAACGAAAATAAACCACCAGCGTACTCTAGGATAGTCGGATTTACAAGCTCACACACATAAGATTCAAGCCAGTTTTTCTACTCCTAACGCAAGCCAACCAATTAAACAAGAGACAACAATCAATAATCAATAACTATGTTTCATTCAATCTAAGCAAACACTAATAAATCTCGCCGCGCATGTTAAAGTGAAGAAAAGAAAAGCATATAATCAAACAACACATAGACATATTGAATGATTACAGAGGGATTACTTAACTTCAATAGAACATGAGTATGGTGGCTGAAAAAGCCTTACAAAACTGATGAAATTCGTCTAGGGTTTGTGTTCCTCCAAGTTGTTACAATGAATGAGAAAAATACTTAAAATATATATAGGAATACACGTATGACGACGTCACTTGTAAGTTGTGACGTCGTCAGCTCGCCGCCATTAGGGTTTCGTCTTTTGCTGAATCGCCGTTGTGACGGCGTCGCTTGTTGATTCCTGACGCCGTTAGGACATGTGACGTCGTCGCTCTCTAAAAACTCTGAGCCGTCTCGTGTGAATTTTGCTCTGAATCTTCAAGCCAAAATACAAGTGACGACGTCATGTTGTAGAGTGTGACGCCGTCAGAAGCCCTTTTCCAGACTTTTTCGTGACTTCGTCGTTTTCTTCACTTTCTTATCCAAATTAGCCCAAAACATGCCGGTTTTTATCTTTTGCGTCCCAAGTACCTAAAATGCAAAAAGAAACGATTTAAGACAATAGTTGATCAAATACATACGAGTTTAGGGACTAAATGGCCCCTTAAAAAGGTATGTTTTAAATCCTTATCAATAATCCATGTACCAGATATCACTTAGAATCTTGTAATCACTTTTCAAAGGAAACTATTCGACCCTAATGCCTGGGTTACACGAATATCTCCTTACAATAAGACCAAGTGTTTGTTCTTGTTTAAGCACAAAGCAAGAACTCTTTCGCTTCTAAGTATTTAGGTTTTTTTGTTTTTTCCATGCAAGTATGTGATCTAATTTATAGGAAAACTCAAAGCTCAACAATGGAATTATGATAATTAACTGGCCCATTAATTACGCCATAATGTTTCTCCATTATAAGAAATAGTGGTTAAATGACCGTTAAATTTGGTTATTAAGTTGCACTTAAAACTGCCATTGAATAGGTCAAAGCAGTTACAAACAAGTTTGAATTTAGTCCTAGCGTGTTTACTCAATGAAGGACATACTCTCTAAAGGAGCTGTTCAGTTCCTGAGTTTGCTCACTGAGGAGTTCACTCGTTGAAGAGATGAATCATCTGAAGAGACTACTCCCTGATGAGATCCTTCAGCTTACTACTCGGAAGTATGAAGCTGAACTCATCAGCATGAAGAATACCGTCAGAGTCACATTCACTCAAGAAGAGACTGCCTGAACATCATCAGCGACTTGAATCATACTTTACCACCATCATAGTCAGGGAGATCAGCGACCTGATGGGTGTACACTTCGTACTTCCAAACCCATTACCAGGCAAGACCTGAGACCCTCAATTGAACTAAATTTCCAATAAAAAGTGCGTTAATTTCGTACAAATATCATGTAAAATAGAAATTACTGACTTAGATCCATATTTTTTCATTATTCATCAGTCCAATTATTTTTATTTTCATGTTTATGCCAATATGCAAAAGAAAGAAATTAGAAAGTAGCCGCTTATAAAAACTGAGCAATGACACGTAAAAGACTGATATACTAACTTTCATATGTGTTCTGATTTGTTTAACACACGTTTTCTTGTTCGCTTGCCGGATGTCTCCCAGGAAGCAGTCTCTCTACTCTCAGGTTTTTCCTGGGGTAGGGGTAGGATCTGTCTACGTTTCTACCTCCCCCATACCTCGCTCTTGCGGGATTGGGTATGTTGTTGTTGTTGTTGTTGTTTTTGTTTTCTTGTTCGCAATTATACAATATATCTTTAAGATTTATACAACATACGTTTTTCACAAGTTTGTAACGAATACAAGTTCACATAGTGTTTTGAGTAGTTGCGCGTTGTGACAAGATTATATCTTAAACAATAAATTGCGTAAATAAATCTAACTAATAACAATGATTGACAAAATTATCTGTTGGGAACACATTTTACATGTAATCAAGTATTGGTCATTATGTAAGGTTGCTTATAGGCTTTAAGTTAGTTTCAATCCTCACGGTCCTATTAGGAGCCCATGGGCCGTGAGTTTAAGTGTATTGTTTCTAGAAGGATTAAGGCAAGTGTGGCCCTAACACTTTGCCTATAAATACCCATGCATGTAACTCTTATTTCTTGTTGGTTTTATTCACTTGTGTATCGAATCCATGCTAGTCATTCGTATGAAATAAGATCGACCATTCTCTTCATCTTATTCTCTCATTCTCTAATCTATTACTTGTTATACGTATTGTATTGCTTGTGTTACATCTAATATAGGACCTAACATTATGTACTTAGGAAAAAACGAAGTGCAAAGCATGTCTCATTTTGAGTTTTAAAAAGAAAATGTGGAAAAAATTAAAAAGAAAATGTTGAAACAATTAATTATGAGCAATTCAAAAGAAAGTGAAATGTTGAAAAAATTAAAAAGGAAATGTTGAAAAAATTAAAAAGGAAATGTTGAAGCAAAATGAAATGTTAAAACAATTAATTATGAGCAATTTTTAAACCCGGCGGGTGAACCCGATTTAATTTGACCCAACCCGTCGGGTTGACCCAGTTTAAACTGACCCGTTTTTTTACCGAAACTGTACAACCAGTTGAACCACCTGGGTCAAACCGGGTTTCAAAAAATTATGTTTACTACCCAAATCCTCAAACTTTTATTATTTTTCGTTTATAACCCATAAACTTTTTTTATCACTGAAACTATATGTCGCTATAAAATCCCGTTTCTATGCACGGTTACTCGTTTAGTATTCGTAAAATGTTAATTCCGAAAAGTGTATACCCGTTTATAGTGTTTAAAATGGTAATCTAGACTAGTGTAACACATGTACTACGAGCGGATCTGAAAGCATATACTCCCTCCGTCTCAATTTATTTTTGAGTATTTCAAAGACAAAATCATTCGATAAATAATAAATATTTGATAAAAAGGTTGGCAAAATAATAATTATAAAGGGTGTTCTGTAAAACATTTATAAGGCTTATTATTATTATTATTATTATTATTATTATTATTTTTCAATTCAAATAACATTATTTTAATTTTATTATTATTTAATATACGTGTTTTTTTTCAATTTATATATTAAAACTTTTATTATTTTATTAAAAGTATCTTATAATTTTATATATAAAATATTCTATTCACTTTAGTTAATAAAATGTATAACACTAACATGTGTTAGGTAAATAACTACGGAGTATTTTAACCCCGGCCCACCCCTCACCCCTCCCCTTCTCTTTAAGGCAAAGAAAGCTCACGCTCAAGAAAGGAGGGAGATCGAGACTCCCCTTTACCCAAAAAAAAAATAAAAATAAATAAAAATAAAATAATAATAATAATAATAATAATAATAATAACAAAAAAGGAATAAAAAAAAAAAAAAAAAAAAAAAAAAAAAAAAAAAAATCCTCGAAAAAACTGCAAGGGCCCGTCATCCATAGGGGGCTACGAATACTACCAAAAACCTATTAACCTTTTTCACTAGTTTGCAACCCAATTCTTTGTGGCCCATTCAATCAAACTATTATTAGAAGGAAATGGATGACGATTAGTCAACTGGGCCCATGTGATTAACGGGAAAGCAAATCAAAGGCGACGAAAGATTGAGAGAATAATAACTTGAACTTCATATGTGGTAAAATAAAAAATATGGTAAGCTGGAAAATAATCAGTTGTAAGCATCTTTTATTTGGTTACAAATCTTTCTTGATGTTGTACGTACTACTTTTGTACACTCATAAAGTCATAAGAACTTTATGTGTTAAAAGGGCCTATTTTTTCTTACGCACGAGGCCTCGAAATATACAAGATAACCCGGATTAAAAGTATGTTGCAAATAAATACAATAATAGGATTAATACGGTTTGTTGTAACCATCACAGCACATATATAAATATGTGGATGTTACATTTCAACGACCCAAAAATACTACCCTAGATACAAAATTATATGCAACATGTCAACAAAGTTATCGTCGATGCCTATACTAGTTTAAAGAGTCACGTACATCCTGAATAATCGGTCCATTTCACGGTGTTTAGGATGTAACAACCAAAGGGCAAGAGAAAACCATTCTTTTGTAAATGAATACCAAAGCTTCGATTTATAAATTGTTTGGCTTGTCGATTTTCTTGTATAATTATTTGATTTTCCAGTTTTCTAATCCGATTGTGAATTAATAAGATGTGGATACAAAGACAGTAGTAAGATACTAGTTAGGCATATGATATATCCGCTATGGGCTCAAGCCTTTCTATTATCATGATCCGAGTTTATTAATGGTCCAACCCGGCCATATATCTTAGTCGTGGCCTTGTGGTATCAAAAGAAATTTAAGCAACCATCAAATTGTTAACTCAATTTCTTTAGATGTTTTATGATTAGAAAAAAATTATTAACAGCACACAGGTTAAACGATTATCACTAGAAAAACAAAAATAGTTTTTTGGTGACACATAAAAAAGTGTCACCAACAGTCTAAAAAGTGCAACTAAAAAAAGTGTCACTAAAATTTTTATGTGTTTTTCCTACGCTTAAAAAGTGTAGGTAGAAGTGTTGTAGGTAAAGGCCTACACATGATGACACAAAAAAAATGTGAGTATAACTTTTTTTACCGTTTAAGACACTCATCAAATCTCAATATTCATTATTTAGAGATTTTACTCAACACTTTTTAAAAAAGTGTCAATAAGTTTGATTTAATGACACTTTAAGTGTTTTTAAAACCTCTGTCACTAAAGGTTTACTTTATTGTGGTGTATATTACCGAGAAGTTGCGTTGCGACGGAGCTAATTCAAGTATGATATTTATTCTAAAATATTTTACGCACCCAGACATTAGACCAAGCAGGAACCGGGGATCAAAGTTCCATTCAAGTATGAGATTTATTCTAAAATATTTTTAGCTTGTCTAATAAGGGAATAGAAAGGAATCCCTAAAGAAAGGGAAACAATGATTCCCTTCTTCCTGACGAATATGTTATTGTGGGAAAATGTTATTATAGGAAAAGGGATATATCATACAGACATAGATTCTCTATTTAAAGACCCGTGTTTATAGATGTAGTATGAAGGAGACAGTGGTAGAACCAAACTGGAGCATGAAGAAGATAGTAGCACGGTGGCAAACGACGTAGTTTCTGAAAGCAGCTTTTGAGGTTTGGCAATCAGGAGCTCAATAGGGACCTAAAACGACGTAGTTTTAATAAGATCATGAGCGAAAACGCAAATAATTTCGTCTTTTCTCATACATTATCCTTATTTAACACTCAAGGTTCTATTCGCTAAAGATTGTAATGACTTACAGTTAGGCATCCTAATACTTTCATGACCATGAGTGGTCCAGACAACGTACTCAGCACTATTTTTCAATGGTTTCCCAAAAAACAGGTCACATAATAAGTGTAACAATTTAACAATTAGTACAGACAATTTTGACAAACCCGTGTCGCTTGAATAAAACAACATAGGTTAACCTTCTGGGACAAAGAAAACAAAAAAAGTTTGATTTCACTCAAAAACAAATATAAGCTCACATTCTTTACATATAAATAGAATACAAATAAGTTTTTAGTGAATGAAAACATCAGAAAGGTGGTCGAGCTAGAGAGCTGTGAGACGTTAGTCAAACCACTCGACATGTCACTCATATCTACTATCTGTACTAATAGCTACTACGACTGACATGCCAAGTGGTCTCACCAACGTGTAATAGCTCTCTAGCTCGACCAACTTGCCAACACAATACACGTAGATTTTGGATTGCTTAGTGGAATATCCATATGCAAAACATAGTTTTGGGGAATAGTCTTGCAAATGATCAAAGCGACGAAGTTTTTGTAGGGATGTGAGGTGGATTCTTTAGGAACTCAAAGCGACATAGTTTTGGGTCAAGCCAAAACGTCGTTTACCATGGGTAATGATTAGAGCGTAGTTTATCTCCATCTCTCAAGAACATCAAACCATCTCAGTCTTTCACGAAAGATCAAATATCAGAATGCTTAGTCTTATATGAGTCATAGATTTCCTGTTCTTCCAATGCTTTGCTCAGATCGCCTTGAGATTCAACAGCCCCAAAGGCTAAAGTGTCTCTTAAATGACGTGAGTTGAAAACAAGAATAGAGATATAAGCATATGTTTTTTTAAGAAATCTTGTAGTTCTATAGATAATGGTAAAACAACACTAAAGGACGTTAAAAGGCAAAGATGATTGGATCATTTTTTTAATAAATATCAGCTACGAAATGAGCAATCATTTTTTTAAGACCCACATATAAGACTTTAAAGCATATCAGGAAGCACTTATATAATTAGAAAGTATACTTTCGCACTCAAATTATGAGTGGTGTACTTCAAGGGGGAGCATTACATTTTCTAACCGTTTGTTTTGTAGGTTCATGCATTATAATCTTGTTACTCCGTCTAGGGGGAGTATAAAACAAGGGGCTATCCTTCCCACTTCGGTCCGTATTACCTGACCCGATAGGTGGTTCACTGGATTTGGCATTTTGTACAAGAGTGTCATCCATCAATTCAATGGTATTAGGTAAATAAGCCCACAAGCCCATTTCACTAAACCCGGATCCAACTAACTCTGGTATTTAATACCAGAGTTTGACCCTCGATCAAACTTCATCACCCTCACACCACACCCCGCCAAAACCACCCTCCCCGATTTTTACTATGCAAAGAACCCTAATAACCGTACCATCAAATTACCCTGCCACACTATAATTAACCCAATGATTAAGCTTCTAGAAGGTGCTGACACCTTAGGAATGACACGTGGGAGCATATTATTGGACGAGCCACCTCATCAAAATGATCAAACGGGAGTGGGTCGGGGCTTTCCCCACTCTCAGCTCACTCCACAGCCCACTAGGGGCACAATATTAGGAACTATATATAAGACCCTTCCCACACATGGGAAGGGTGGAACTCTTCATTCTTTGAATCTAATTTCACACATTTTTCTTTTTTTTTTTGACATACACTCTTGCCCTACCATCCAAAATAATACATCATAGGGGCGTTGCATTCCCCTTACACTTGAACTTTTACATAACTTTACAAATAACTAGGTAATGATATTACTTGTCATTTGGTTATTGCTACAAGTAATTTATATCTATACTATTTATAAAAGAAAAACCTATATTGTTAATAATGAAAAATTAAAAAAACCTATTCTTACCCGGTTTGGTTTATAAATTGGATGACTTGACCACTTCATCTGAAAGAGTAGTATGTTGAAGAAAAATGAGTCTCCTTTCTTCTTGGTTAGTCTCTATGGTAGTAAGGCGTCCCTTGACTTCCGCAGAAGATGAGAAAGGGTCTTTAGCAAGTAAAAGTTGGTAGAAGAGATCAGAAGCAGTGACACGGTGGTGAGAGCTGTGACGCCCTGTCAAGCTGTAGGTGAGGCATCGATGAGTCAACCGAACCCTAGGATCCCTGATTTGGGATGCCACAGTGGTCGAGGTGTACACCCCATCCCCATTTAAAAGCCCTCTTTGATAGTTTATCTTAGGTGCTTACGCCTAGTGGAGGAGGTTTTCGATCCTTTCCCAAGCCTATGGTAATCTATTTGCTATGACAGGTATTGTTTTATTGTGTTAGTAAACTTTAATTCATCAGGATTGATGGCTTGTGTAATGTGACAACGGAAAGATTGCACTCCCTTAAAACTGCTTTCCCATCAATTAAAGTTTATATGTTGATGTCTTTGGTTACTACTTATTAGTGCATTGATAACCTCTGTGTCTATTAGTGGCATTAAATACATTGAAAGAATTTGCAAAATTCAATTTTAGTATTTTCAATAATAACTTTTCAAGAAAATTAAACACCCACGGTAAATAAAATTTCACCATTTATATAGGCCTATAGGATTTGACCATCCCACTCCTGTTGACCGGGTAGGCGACATGGGTGTGCTATAATTGAGTTAACTAGGTATTTGGCAAGATACCTGGCTTTGGGGGCAACTATTATGATTATGAAATTCCGCGGTTACTGTCGACTTACGCATATCACGAAGCACTTATATAATGACAATACACACATTTTGACCACATATCAGCCTTTAAAGCATATCAGGAAACACGTATACAATGATAATACACATTTATATATGCATATATAAAAACTACAGGACGTCAATACGATTAGATTATAATTTAAATCATGAAAGAAATTTGGAACACAAATCGAAATTCTAACATCTATCGACCAAGTGGGCTTTTTTAAACGGTAAATCACATCCGATGAATCAGTTGAATTTTTTTTTTTTTTTTTTTTTTTTTTTGAATTGCAAACGACTTTATATATGAATATAAAGGCCCAGCAAGGCGCTGTCTCCAAAAAACACCACAGGGTCAAAAACGACCACCACCAAACAGAAAAACAAAAACAATTACAACATGTCTAAAATGTAGAAATCAAACCACTTCTCCTAGGCAGGCGTGCGCACATTCGAGTGATTGCTAATCCACAGAAAAGCATCCTCTTTGATCTGGTCAACCGTAAGCCTCGTGGGGCAGAACACTCCTTCGAAAGTCTTTTGATTTCTCGCATACCAGATCCTCCACATAGTCGCGAGAGCCACGGTATAAACCGTCTTCTACCAAACTTTAGAACCCGGGCTGCTCAACACCAATTTAACCAAATCCGCAATAGAGGAGATATCGGGCGGGAGCGGAATACGGATCCACACCATAACCTACCACCAAATACTCCTAGCCCACAAACAGTTAAGAAAAACATGGTCAGTGTCTTCATCGTTGCAATCGCATCTATCACATCTGATGTTCGCAATCAGGACCCCTCTTTTAACAAGCTCCATTTTGGAAGGGACCCTACCGATCAAAGCTCTCCACGCCAAATAATTACATTTCGCCGGAACCCAAGAGTTCCAGGCATACCTCCAATCGTTCTGACTGGCCAGGTTCGCACCATTGCATTCCATTCTGACTTGTTTGACAGAGAAACCCACCCCATCATTATTGGGCCAGGCCCCGGTATCAGCCCCACTGGATCTGTCAAAGGCAACAAGCCTGTTAAGCAGGTCGGCAGCATCAGCGCAGGCTGAATGAGGAATCGACACCTCATTCCAGACCAGATTCCACCCCAGAAACCCGTTCGACAGCACTAAATGGTCAGCCACAGTGCCATCTTTTAAGCTTGCCAGATGGTATAGACCTGGAAACGTCGCCTTTAAAGAAAAGTCGCCAAGCCATCGGTCCTTCCAAAATCTTGTCTTGAGACCATTCCCGACTGAAACCTTGAGTTTATCATACAAAGAAAGCCCGAACCTGCGAAGAATGTCATCAGCAGCTCCAATATCCTTCCAAGTACCGGGAATAGTCTTCTTAATCGGAACGAGATCGTAATCCACCCTAGACTTGTAAATGGACGAAATAACCTTAACCCGAAATTGATTCGGGTCCTCTCTACATCTCCACCACCACTTGGACAACATGGCGGCATTAAAATCCTCGATACCACCTAAACCAAACCCACCATATCGCTTAGCTTTCACCATACAGTCCCACTTGACCCACCTAATTTTTTTGCCTCTATTCGTCATCCCCTACACAAAGTCTCTCCTAATCCTTTCAATCTTTTTGACCACACACCTAGGAGCAGCAAACATAGATAAATAGTACGAGGGAATGGCGCCTAGAACCGCTTTGGCGAGAGTTATCCTTCCAGCAAAAGACAGAGTTTTTGTTTTCCACATCGAAAGCCTTCTGCGAATTTTACATATAACCGGATCCCAATACTTAACCCTCTTCATGTTAGCACCGATTGGAATGCCTAAATAATCAAACGGGAGAGCACTCAGTTCGCAAACAAGCCTCCTAGCCATGAACTCCACTTCCGACTCGTCCACATTAACCCCAAATAGCCTGCATTTCTTTTGATTAACTTTTAAGCCGGATATCAAATGAAGGCACCTCAGAAACCGGGCAAGGCTGACCACGTTCATCTTCGACCATTCGCCCACGAAGATGACATCGTCCGCATAACAAAGATGGGACACAAGAGGGCCGTTATTTGGGAGTTGGACACCATGGAAAAAACCCAACTCAATCGCCCGTTTCATTAACATATTGATCACCTCCATACCGATAATAAAGAGGAACGACGAAAGAGGGTCGCCTTGTCGGAGCCCACGTTTGAAAGGAAACTCACCTGTAGGAGAGCCATTAACGAGGACCGACCCTCTACCCGAGGAGAGACACCCCCGTATCCAAGAGATCCACTTATCAGGGAATTACATATACTCCATGGTCTTGAGAAGAAATTTCCAATTAATAGAATCATAGGCCCGTTGAAAATCCACTTTAAACATAAGTAATTTATAGTTCGACTTCTTCGCCCAAGAGACCAATTCGCTGAGAACCAAGGGGCTGTCAAGGATATTCCGCCCTCCAACGAAGGCGGATTGGGTCGGAGAAATAAGAGTATCAAGAACCGGTTTCAACCGGTTAGCAAAGACCATGGCGATAATCTTGTATAGAGACCCAACAAGGGAGATAGGCCTAAACTCAGCAATGGATTGAAGATCCGGGACTTTAGCAACGAGGGCAATGAAGGAAGCATTGCACCCAAAATCCATATCACCAGTATAATAGAAATCGGTCATCATACGCATAATTCCTGGTCTTAAAGTGTCCCAATAATGTTTAAAAAACTTCAACGAGAACCCGTCGGGACCCGGAGCCTTCCCCCCATTACAACTCCTAATAGCAGCCAACACTTCGTGCGAAGAAAAAGGAGCAGATAGATGATCAGCCAGATCCGGGTTAATCTCAGGCAGCCCAAGGTTCGAGAAAGACGGTCTGCGCCTCATTGGTTCCTTGAATTGCTTCTTGAACCACTTCATAATCTTATCTTTCAACTCCACAGGATCCGAAATCCTTACCCCATCGAAAAGGAGCCCATGAATTCTGTTCCGGGAGGTGTTGGTATTAACAATACCGTGAAAGTACGCCGTGTTTTCATCGTCGCACTTAATCCATTTCAGTCTAGCTTTTTGATGGATGTCTCTAGACTTCGCCCTATCCAACTCCGATAACCTCAAGCGAAGATTGACTCTTTCATTCTTCTCAATGTCAGACAAATTAGTCGACCACGCCTTAGTTTCTAAATTTTCCACAGCCTTCGACAGCTCAATTCGAACTCTATTTTCCTCCTGCTGCTTCACAAGTCTCCACTTCTTTATCTCCTTCTTGAACTTTTTTAGAACCAAACACATATCGGCAAGGCCATTATGATTGGAAATACCAGGGTTCGAATTATTAACAACAATATTATCCAACTCAGCTGACCCAATCCAACTATTAAAGAACTTGAAGGGAATGGGACCAAAGTCTTTTTTAGAGCACGCCAAGACCAACGGACAATGATCCGACGCCCCTTTCGGGAGAACTTCCACAGAAGCATTCGGCCACGAACTCATAAACTGATCGCAGACCAGGAATCTGTCCAATTTGCTGAATTTAACATCAATATTATCAGAAATATACGTGAACTTACTCCCAATCATACGGTATTCCAACAGGCCTGCTGTATCAATAAAGTCGTTGAAGAAAGCAGCCGCACTCTCATCGAAGGCCGAATTCAGCCTCTCCTCAATGCACCGCACTTCGTTAAAGTCACCAAACATCACCCACTGGCCCACCAATTGAGCCCTAACCTCCAGCAGCTTATCCCATAACACTCTTCTATGGCCCAGTTCATTCGGGGCATAAATGTTCACAACATTCAACCTACTAGTGCCACAGGTGGCCAAACCCGAGACAACAACGAATCCATGACCCTTGACCACCTGATCCACATTCAACCAGCTCGGGTCCCATAACGAGACAATACCTCCTGAGCGCCCAATAGCATCAATCGAAGCGGCTTCAAGGAGAGAGTTGTCCCAGAACTTAGTCCAAAACCCATCCGAGGCAGAATGTTGATGCGTTTCTTGGAGGCCAATGAAACACGCCTTAGAGCTCCTTTTCAGACTACGAACCCACAGGGCTTTACCCAGCCCAATAACCCCTTTGACATTGAGAGATAAAAAAATCATTTAAAACCACTCTCCGCCCTTTCCCCATCAACTAGCTTACGAACATGGTTTTGAAACCCGTCCAAATTGATACCCAGTCCTGCCCCCAATTCATCAGTACCTTCGATTTCAGCATCAACATCAGAGAAAAAACCATCATCACTTTCATCCCCATCACTACCCGAAACAGAGTAGGGAGAGTCAACGTTCGGAACCAGAACAGCCGGGTTATCGGCGGTCTCACGCTGATCCGACTTCCTACGAGCCTTTCTTCTTTCTTCAGCATCCCTTTGAATCAGGTCAACAAGATCGAAAGGGTCTGGACTAACAGCTGAATTTAAGTCAGGAGTAACATAAATCTTGGTCCCACCCTCCTCACCTAACTCTGTATTGTTTTCAATAGAGTCCACCGAATTGGACTTAGGGTCCAAAGAAAAATTTTGGGCCTGAGAAAAAACTTGACCCACCACACTAGGCACTTGGGGTTTCATCACAACTGGCCCACCCTTGGAACCATGTCCCAGCCGAGTACTGTTCGCAATGTCAGAAAAATTAATGTTGTAGTTCTCATGCATTTCCTCCATGCACGACCGTTCGACACCCAACCTTTCATCTTCCACGTGATCAGAATTCCGATCGACAATCGTCGACTTGAGCTTGACCGGAACAGGGACCTCTTCCGGACTCAACTTATTCGACAAACATTTCGGTAACCAGTCGAATTCGCATTCCTGGACCCAGACTCTTATCACTTTATGATTCCATAGCAACTTTAGTTCACGAGAAACACGCTCCCCAGTGTTGACTAGGATAGCCAGTCGATCATCCGATAAATCGGCCTCTTCCATTGAAGCAGCCGATCGTGACACAAGCCTCCCACACCTTTCGCCAATACGATTGAAAACGTGACGATCCCATAGGCTTACGGGAATACCAACTACTTTAACCCAGGCAACCCGATCAAAACTCGGGTCCTCACCATTCCACACATACAAACGCAGAAACCATTCCACCTATAGATCATACTGATGTTCCAGGAACTTTAGAGCATCTTCATCGGACCGGAATGTTAATAAAACCTTTAGGCCACCAATATATCTAGCTTGCACCCCCCAAGGTTTTAAAAAATCCTGGATGTTATCGAAATTTTCCGGGGATTCCGGCTCTTTAGCTTCTCCGATGAGCGACCTTGACTTCCACTTAGAAACTGCCACAGGCTTCACCGAAGGAAGATCGATGATGTTGCCATCCAGACCACCGGCACTTAGCCCAGCCACAACACCTGAGTATGAACCAGAAGGGCCTGAGACTCCAGTCCGAGGGGCGTGCGTGTCACCATCACTACCCGAGGGTGTATTCTCTGTCTGCTGGGGACGGGACATCTCAGCAGGAGCCGGGACAGCCCCTCCATTCTTACTTCCATCCTGATTAAATCTGGCAACATTGACCCCAATGACAGCACCATCAATAGTCACCTCAGACAACCGCTCCACACATTCGGCTGCCACCTTAATGCCGGAGAACCTAATAAATCCGAACAGGTTTCCTGCTCCATCCTTTTTCCCTGGAACAAATGCGTCTTCAAGATTCTCGAAATGTTTGAAGGCATCCCAAAGCTTCGACCCATTGCACCCATCAGGAAGATTGGATACAAAGAATGATGTAGTATTTTTTTAACCTTTGTTCTCTGTTCACGAACCTTTTCTCCTTGGCGAAATCCTTCTTGCTGATGACCTGGAACCATTTCTCACCCTGCGCACGATTCCCATTAAGGATCCTCTGTTGTTCGAGCGTCTTCCTCCTCCTAGCGTCTTCAAAGTCTTCTTTGGAAGGTTGGACGTATTGGCGACCTTTGGTATCAGGATAACACAACACGCAGTCAGATTTAAAATTATATCAGGCCCTACCATGCTTTTTAAGAGTTCGCACATTTCTCGTCTTTTGAGGCTTGTGCAGTGGTTTCAGGCAAACCTTAAATACGACGTGCTTAACAATTTTGTTCTAGTCAAAATACTTATGCATTGGATAAAGTATATAGCATTGGCTGAAAAAAATGGTTGCACTTTTTGACAAAAAGGCTTTCCCATGGAAAAGTTATGACCAAATGATTGTTCAAATCATTACAGCCTAGTGAGTGTCATCTACCCTAAAGACCTTGTAAGAAAAATAGGAGAATGAAAAAATGAAACGGAATTGTTCTGACCCAAGGCTATTTCCAAGCATAAAACGACGTCATAAAAGCGACACTAAATAACACGTCAATGGCGTGGAAAACTGTCACACCCCGCCAAGGCGGAAACACGAGGCGTAACAAGAGAGATATCGTCATAGCACCTTGATATATAAATAGAGAAAAACAAAATGCAATAAAATTTCAAAATGCCATGACGACACTTCACACAAAAGGCGACTTGTATCCGGATAAATCGTACCATAACAATACATAGTCTTAAAATATTAAATCCAAAATACCAAAACCATAAATAGCATGAGTAATAATTATGAAATATGAAGTATGTAAAAATAGCATAAAGGACTCCAAATGCAAGTATCCTAAGGTCTCGCTAGCCCTGAACTCTTGACATCCTTAAGCACCTTTGTTATCACCTGAAAACGATACTTGAAAACATCAACTAAAAAGTTGGTGAGAGTGTGGGTTTAATCATAAAGATGTTTACCAAAATTTTTGCGTGTCACATCATAGTAATTGTAAAATAGTGGACAGTGTAGTATAATACAACATAGCAATCAGTGAAATAAATTGAATCTCTTGCACACAAACTTGTAAGTCATAAATGAACACTTGAACGCAAACTTGTAAGTCAATAATGAACACTTGCACACAAACTTGTAAGTCAAAACTTGTAAGTCAATAATGATCACTTGCACACAAACTCGTAGTTCAATCACCTCAGTGATAATTGCACCACAAACCAAACCATTAGTCACATTAGTGCACTGTGGTAATGAATACTTGTTCTCAAATGAATGTCGAAACAATCGAAATTGTAAGATCGCATACATCTACACTACTCTATCCGAATATACACACATAATTGTCCACAGTGAAAACTGTAATCTAGCACAACATGAAAAACATTTGAAAATCACATTTAAGTATCGCCTTCCCCCTTGAGAAAACAAGTAAAAAGGTAGGGGCCACAAACTCACTTGAAATCACTTGCTTAGGTATGTTGCAAAAAATCTTGAACTCACAAATCTAAAACAAACAAAAATGGTATAAGTTACAAACGATCAAGGGGTATAACCCTACAGTTATAACCCTATCACTGTAACTGACACGAGATGGATTGGAAATGCTTAACTAATCATTCCCCATGACATACTAATTGAATTCCAATTGCAAATGTGAGAATTCTTTAGGTATTGGTGTCTACTTATAAGCTCACTTTAAATTGTTAAAACCTTGATTTTATCAAATTCTGGTTCACTTTCACAAATTTTTAAGCCACCCTTTGGTAGCTACTGAGGTTCCCAAATTTTTTTCAGATATACCTATATATGTTACGCATCTCCAATATTTTTTATAGATTTTATTTCATTGTAAAACTATCTCATAAAAATTCGTTTATCATAACTAGTCAGAACATGACCTGATTGAACACCCAGAAAGTTTGCATTTATTAAACATATTTAGACCTTTCAGAAACATCCAAAAAAATTACAGTAATTAATAGACATGTTGAACATACTTCTACTAAAATTTGGGGTTATAAATCGTTATAGTTTGAAAGATAAAAATTATAGAAGCCGACTGAAATCAGACCAAAAAAATACACACTCGACAACCGTTTTCTTATAAATTATTTGAATGACGAAATCATCTCGGATTGACCTTTAACCAATTGGATCAGAAAGTATACTCTTTAAACTTAATTTTAGAATCAAGAATCACCTTGGAAACTTTTTTAAAACTCTAGTTTTGGTCCGTACTAGACGGGGTTATGAATTTATCCAAAATAAAAACGCATACCTACCACTTCCAACATGTTTAATCTTGCATTTTATTGTACAAAAACTTAACCTAAATGTTCTAACCATCATTAAAATCTAAATTATATATTACTAACAAATTTTTATAAACCCTAATTCCATCATGTGAGTTACAATAAATAATTTAGGAGATTAAAACTTTGAAACAATTAATTAGAACACGAAAACTAACCTGATTCTTGAACTCAAAACCCTAAGATCGATCTTTTTTCTTTCTCCTGGATTTAAGGGGTGTTGGGGTGGCTTTAGGTCATCTGGAATAAAAGGGGGGGGGGGGGGGTTGGGTCGTTTGTTTTGGGTTTAAAGGGTATAAGGGGTGTTGGGGTGGCTTAAGGAATAAGCGAAAACAAGATATGGTAATTTTCTAATAAAAATCTTTTTTATTCTTATTAAAAAAGAAAACATAACTGGCCTTCCCCTATTTTTTATATAGATTTTTTTTATTATACTTATGAGATAGTCCACAAAATTTCGTAGTTGCTAAGTATGACCCGTTTGTTCTCGTTTTATCATAAAAAAGACTTAAAACAACTATAATTAAGAAACGAGTTTTCAAAAATGAAAATATACTTATAAATCATTATATTATTATTATTATTATTATTTTCATATATAAATAGTATTTATAAATTTTATAGATTCATTGAATGAGCTTAAACTAATACCGTGAATTCGATAATTGTCGAAAAGACACTAAAATGCACTTAAGTGAAATTACAAAATGTTTTCAATAAATGTGAGTAACTTGGAAATACACATAGCCTATAATATCATATAAACATATGATAGCCATGTTAAAGAGTTTCTACGAATCACTTGCTATGACACACAATGCACATAAACACATAAGCGCATACGCTATCTAGTTTATCAAAGGTTCGGTCAAATGACAATGTTGACTAACCTGGAAAACTGACGGTTTTCACAATAACCTGGGAACTTAAGAGTATTCAAATATTTAGTGGTATATAGGGCACCTGTTTCTCCTCCATCGTTTCCAAATGAAGTTGCTTCGCCTAAGCTTTCATATGTTACGTTCCCTTTTTCAAGCATTGATAAAACTTCCAAATTTATAAAGTCGGCAAGCATCATACATGACCGTTATATCGATTTCCCCAATCCTCCTCACACGAACATTATTATATCTATTAGACATTATCTGTATACCCTAAATACAATAGAGAACATTTGTATTAATAATTGTACCAAAAATAAGCATGGATTAGGTCAGATATTGTACTCGGTACAAAACACGACTGCATTTTATACCCAAAATTTAGATGAGTGTTTGATAATGTAAAGCATCAACGCCCAAAAAAAAAAAACAACAACAACAACAAAAAAAATACCTTAATTGACCTGCTAACAGCTTTCAGCTATCCCGTGCACAGAATCCTTGTGAAAACAACACCAATGGCAACCTGAAAAAAAAAATTCAGATATAAGAAGATGTCCTTAATGAGTGTTGAAAGTGTAAACAAAATCAAAAAGTTTTGCAATTACTGGAAATTCAGTTCATTATTCCACAGAAGCTGATAAAACCCGATAGCTTCCATATATTAAACCCAAAACCATAAAATTTATTCACTAAACTAAAACTCAACGTTATGGAATACAAATTCACATAAACAGGAAGGCGAAAAGCGAAGCACCCACATATACCCAAATATATAGACATACAGTAGCAACTTAACACTTTCAGCAAAAGAGTTTATTCTCAAACTCTGACTGACTTCATTCTAGATAATTGATGAGCAACTGATTTAGTATCATCGCCTACCTAACTAAGAATATTCGTATGTAAAATAGTTTTCTAACTGTTATATTCAGGGAGATCCACCTAAAATTCAACTCCACTTTTAAATTTTTAACCGATACGACTCTTATCAGTCATGGAATAAAAAAATAACTAACGATTGAAATCAATAACCAATTATTTCTAGCAAAAGCTCGACGGTCCCTATTCGTGTTTAGGCTGAGCTACTATATTGGCCACAAAATAAGGTCGTCTTTTACATGAATCATTTTTTGTCATCGGATAATTACAAACCACCATATGACCAGACCATCACAACCACGAAAGGATTAATTTCTTTCGTTTAACCTAACACTATTTGTGGATTTGATCAAACACTTTTCGCCTAAACAAAAAAAAAAACATATACATAGAAACCCATTAACAACCTAAAAATTACAATAAGAACAATTTTAGCAAACCATGTGAAATCAGCAGTTATAATTACACGACATTATTATGACAGATCCTAAACGCCATAAAAAGAACTGATCGAGACAACAATCGAAAAGCTACATTGAAGGAAGTTAGTAGCCACATGTTAAAGAACACTAATCTAAAATACTTTTACAACTGGTATACAAAAGTAAAGTTAGTTGTCATTGTTGATCAAACATAAAGATAGCAACAATCTAATACACACGTAACTCACTTGATAAGCCTCAGATTATTTAAACATGACTTAGTTGGACATGACTGCAAAATTAATAAATTTCCTCGCCTAGATACAAATCATCTCGCTATAGCCGATATTTTAAGAACAATTAAAGTCTATCATTACGGCCTCTTACATTGCCCTATAAAAACAAACTGCATTGAATCAGTAACCATTAAGGAGATTTTACGAAATCCTAAAAAGTATTGGAAACTGTAGATTAAAGTGATGGTAAATGATGCTGGTAGTGGTGTGTTGCAAAGAGATGTTTGGATCAAATAGCGGCAATCTACGGCACATGTAACTCATTTCATAGAGCTCAGATCAGTTGGACATCACTGCAAAATTAATAAGATACCTCGCCTAGATGCATATAATCTCACTTTGGCTGAAAGTCTAAAAAATAATTAAAGTCTATCATCACAGCCTTTTACATTGCCCCATAAACATAAACTGTAGAGAATCAGTAACCATACAGGAAATGTTCCAAAACCCTAAAAAACATTTGAACTCTATCAACACAACCTCCTACGCTGCCCTATGAACATACACTGTATAGAATTAGTAACCATGAGCACATATCAACTTTAAAAAACATACGAACATAAATTGTGTAGAATGATCGGTAACCATGAGCACATATCAACCTGTAAAAAACATGAAAAAGTTTAAAGACACTGAAACACATATCCAAAAATACTTTAAAGGATATCAAGAAACACCAATGTTGACAAATTATACATATTACATGTCAAAGATTAAACAAAAAAAAAACACAACTCCATAAATACACCAACAACATAACACAAAAACTAAGAAGCTAAGACGCCAAGATATCTTACATTAATCAAAATTATCAAAACTAAAATATATCCAAAATTATAGAAACCATAGTTCCAAAATTAATCGATATAAACTTACAGCTTTGAATAAAGATAAACCTCATACATGCAATTGAAGCTTTGAATGTGTAATCTTCCCCTTCTTTGAATCCAAAATTAGGGGATAATATCAAGAAATTACCACAAAACACACAATCTCACACACACGACCTTAAAATCTCTCTCTCTCTCTCTATCTCTTTCTCTCTCTCTCTCTCTCTCTCTCTTAAACTCTCTCTCTCTCTCTACACACACACACACATACGCAGTCTCACTTTATAGGTAATGATCTGATGCACACGTGTTCTCGAGAAGTATGTATCTGAGACACGTGACCACGAATTCAAGACACGTATAAAGGCAAGCATAAAGAAAAATGACATCGTTTTAGTCTAAAGTTATACCCAAACATGAAACGGCATTGTTCAAAGCCAAGGAAAGAGTAAAAAAACCCAAAACGGCGTCATTTCGGAGGCATGCTAAACGGTGTCGTTTCCCATGGTAAATGTATAATAGAGTAATTTGAACTTTTACCAACTCAATGAGATATATGATGAAATGTATCAAACTTACTTTAGGATATATACAAGACTAATATTGTCATTTACCAACAGTTACAAAGTTTGGTGTGTGTATTGTTAGTTTGTGTTCTACAAGGGCTGAAGTGAAAATAGAAGCTACATATTAATGGATCGAGATACAAGGTTTTATAAGACACGCGATTATCTTCTTTCCTTTTCACACAGTCAATCTCTCTTAGTTTGGTTTTCATTCTTTGCGCATTTGATCACCCTATTGTTTCGTTTATTGTTTCATTTGTTTGTATTCATTTGTATTCTCAGATTACACCCATTTAGGGATAATATTTACTTTTGCATAAGCGCACTCATTTGAGGACGATTCATATTGATTAATAAAAGCACGTGGGGTGGTTGGTTGAGGGCAAGATTAATTTTTTAGCGTTGTTGATTTGTTTTAAACAGTCTAGTTTTAAACTTATATTTTTCGACTTCCTATTAGACTAGCACTAATAGACAGTTTACCTGGTCAATCCTAGCTAGTTTGGTAAGTACGGATCATCGCAAGGAGTAGATGTACTTTTATGCTAACCTTGTGAATTTCTACAGCTATTGGAGGGGGTTTTGTATTTTGATTAATTAAACTAATAAAATAATAAAATAAATTAAATAATTAAACTACTAATTAAGCTACGGGGTTATGATCAAGTTGAGAAAGTAGTGATGGCCATATTTGTTAGGTCACCATATTTATCACACACAATGTAGATTCTAGAGAGAGAAAGTTGGAGAGAGAAAGAGAGTGGAAGGAGCTTGTGTAAGAGAAATAAAAGTGAAATAACCAAGAACCAACACCCTTTCCCTTCAAGAGAGGGGCTATTTATAGTGTTTACATGTGGATGGGTGTTGCCCTAGTTCCACTAAGTGGGCCGCTCATGGGCTTGCTTCATGAGCGGGCCTTGCAACTAACATACAAGCCTTATAGTTTACGACCTAATACATATACTAAATGACCGACACTTTATAATGATTACACGTAATCCCAACAATCTCCTCCTAAGGGTTGGTCATTTCAATACTTAGGTCGTCTGACGTCTTTATCCTCATTGACTTGATCTTTAACTTTTTCTGCTTTTGACGTCTTTGCTTCTTTGTCCTTTGTTCTTGTTGTTGTGATCTTATGTTGGTTCGCCTTGCCTTTATCAATGTCTTTAACTCTGTTGTCTTTACATCTTTCTTCAACATGCTCATACATCTTCTGAATTTGATTCTTCATACTTGTAAAGTTCTCATTTCATAGCTTTGATCTTTGTATTTTAACTTTGTAGATTATTTTTTGTGACGTAGAATCTTTCTCTGAACTTTGCTTTGCTTTGATCATAGTGAGAACTTTCTTTGTGATGTTTGTATGAGCATGTGGAAACTAATGTAATGTTGATGATGGTAATGGTAGTAGTGGAACTCCCGGTCTCCATAAGTACCTGCATGAAAACAGTTAGCAATAAAGTATCCAGCACTTACAGGTTTGGACTTCGAGATCATTAGCAGCATTGTGTGAAAACTTTCTCTAATCCTTGCCAAGGCTGTTCCTGAACCGGATACCCCTAAGAGGGCTTACACAGATATACCAAAGTTTATCAACGATTCAGGTGAGCCGCTGAAGTATACCGAAGTATCACTCCACAACTGTAGACCGTTTAAAATAGTAACCACCACCATGATATTGGTTGCAAGATCCAAAGATCTCATAAAAGACTCTTACAACTTGTGTTCTTTTTGGCGAACACAAGTGTATGTTATGGAAAGTGTATCCTAAGAGATCTTTTAATGAATCTCGTGGCTCTAGACTCGATTAAGTGCGATTTGATTTAAGTCGTCAGAAGCATGGAGCAGATTACCTCCTTTTCAATAACAGCACATTTCGGAGTGAAAGGTCGATAGATTAAGCAGGGTTCTCCGTGAGAAATGAAACAAGTATCTTTTGAGAGACACTTATGTGGCTAGAAGGTTTAGTGCAATGCGTCACTAGGTCCATGACGGCTTGTCTTCAATACCGGTGTCACCGTAGTAAACTCTAGTAGCATATAAATTGAACCCGGTTTCTGCCCTAAGGTTGAACATTTGGAGAGCTATTTCTTTTCACCCTTTCATTAACTTTTCTTTTTAATTCTTTAACCCATTCTTTCTCCTTTCATTTCTTTTCTCCTTTTTTCAATCATACCTAAGGACTTCTAGTACTAAACTATTGGTATTGTCCATGGGTAGATCCCTCCAGTTCTTGCGTATCATAGGATGTATTTCCTAACCTTAGTTACCTTATAACTCCATGACTATCCTATGTTGCCATAAACCATTCATTTGAAAATCTCTCAAAGTGTTTATGATTATAAAACATATTTTGTTAACACCTTGAGAGTTTTGCTTTTTCTGAAATACTCCCCCTTTACATGTGCTTATAAGTTTTTAAGATAAATTTGCACATGTCGGGTGGAGTTTGCACTTTTGAATTGATTGATTTTTAGTGAACATGACCGATTCGAGACACGCTTACATCACTAGTTAGACTAGCTTGAAATTATTACTCGTCCTGGTCACATTCAAAGAAAATCTCTCAAAACAGTACACTCTACTCAGGCAAGTCCTATTCGAGACACCCTTACATCACTAGTTAGACCAGCTTGAAATTATTACCCGTCCAAGAGAAGTCCTTTTGATTAATGACAGTTAAGTTTCGTCAATTCATTGGGTATATCTGAGTAGAGCTAATGCGAGATTCCACATGTATGTTAAAATATTTTAATCACAATTTTATTTTTCTCCCCCTCAAAAATAGCATATTGATGTTGTTTTTGGAAAACATTTTGATTAAAATATGCTTTTTGAGGTTTGTAGGAAGAATCCAACAAGAACCTTATGTTTTGAACAAAGGTTATTTCAGGTACTCCCCCCAACAAGTGAGATCACTTTTTGAGGTTTTAAACACGAGAGTGAATACTTGTTCTTTTGAGCAGAATTTTGAAAAAACTTATCAAAATTTTTGATTAATTCTACTCAAAAGTAAGAAGCCTTCGCTCCTTATATTAGGATTGAGGCACTGAGACGTACCTCAGGGTCCTTTCTTTACAAGGAACGGGTTGTGCACTGATATGTATGCACAAGCCATTGTTTTAATACTTTTTTTTTTCTTTTTAGCGAAATACTCCCCCTCAAATAATGTTTTACTTATTCGAGGGATACTTTTCTTTAGCAGAATTTTGAATCGTATTTTGAAAAAATACTTTTTGAAAATTCGTGACATGATTATGCTCAAGGTTTTAGAAAACACAATCAAGTATTATGCTACAAGGAATGTTTAGAGTTATTACAGATGTCGCTTGATTATTAGATTAGACAACAACCTTGGGAACCCATTTAAGCATGGCGCCAACTAGTTTACCAAATTTTGAAATCCATTTGTAGGTTGTGTCAATCCGATTTGAAGATATTAAATTCCAACGAGGACTGAAAGCCGGTGTTTCATTTTGAAATGACACTCGTGGAATCAATGGAAATTTAAAACACCTTTTCTGTTGAAAATTGTTTGAAAAACCCGGTGTCTATCTTTGAGTTTTAAAAATCTGAAGAAGAAGATTTCCCTCTAGAGTTGAACCTCATGGATTCTTTTTGAAGAGTTGTTTTTGTGATAGATGGAAATCTTTTGGTATTTGGGATGTTCAAAGCAGAGTCATTCTTTTATTGCAGCCAAAGCATTCCATATTTTAAAATTTTGAAAGGTTTTGAACGACTTTGCTTTGGTCTCCACTCTTGCTTTACCAGTGTAAAACAAGAGTGTAGAGTTTTAAAAAACTTGTTTCTCATCATTTGAATCTTTTTTCATGTTTAGCCTTTTGACACATTTAGCCCTTTGACCTCTCTCATTTGAGCCGTAAGACCTCAAACACCGCACGATAATATCTAGTTAATTTTATACTTTGAAAAAACACTCATGAGAGATTGGTGCAGCAGTGATCATGAGCATCACAAGCTTAATAAGACGATTTGAAAATATGCAACTACATGAACGAAATAGTTTTGTAAAAGTCGACCATTTTCTCCCCCTCAAAATATGTTCTATAAGAAACATTTTGACAATAGTTGAAATTTTGACGAAACATATTTTGACTTTAAATGGGATGACATGTACTTGCACACAGAAAAATGCATCAGGCACAAACAAGCAAAGAGATGAATAAAAAAACTCATTCTAAATCTTCCTAAGTGCTTAGAATTCTCAAATTAACACACAAAATCACAGATTAATTCATTATTTCACTCAAAATTTTCCGATTATTATCATAGATTGAGACTTTGCACGCACGTTAGCATCATAATGCATGAATATTGTACAAAAAAATGCCCTAGTAGTAGCAGCAAAGACATCGACATCTTAGACCCTAAATCACTTGATTTCAAACCTATGTTGTTTCTAATCGTGCAAACATACCAATCGAGCATTCTTTAGTGTTCTCTAAAGCTATATGAACTGATTAATTAGACTAAAAAACACATCAAAAAAGAAATGCCCAAATCGATTATTACGTAAACCCTAGTTTTTGATTATGCCTTTTTGATCGTTGAAATCATTTGAAACATTTAGGGAACGATTAGACAACAACCATGAAGAAAAATAGAAACTCACAATCGTGAACATAATCGAGGATAAAAAATCGTTAGTTTGAACCGTTGATGTTTTTGATTTTGTGTGATACTTTTGAGAACATTTTTGGAAACAATGATTAGTGTCACTAAGTGTAAAGAGAAGTTTGACTATTTGACACTTGCAGTCCCTGAGCCCGTTTTATTTTCTATGCAAGGTCCTTTTTACCTAAGTTTAAGACTTTCATGTACTTTACTCATTAAAGGTTAGTTACTTTTCCATTTGAAGTCTAAACGTGGTTAACTTGAGATCATTGCAGAAAAATTTCTTTTCTCCTCGAATTAGCATTTATTTTGGGAAACCTTTTTGCACATTTTAATTCAAGAGATCATAGAACTTTTACAAATGAGTTTTTAATACGAATGATAATGAAACAATTTTTCTTGAAGACGTATGATAAGGTGTGCAAACTTCATGATGTTGTGAAAATTTTTCCCCCTCAAAATATGTTTCCGATTTTGAATTAAGAAGGTGTTTTCATATGAGGAACATGTATTGAAGAAATGTTGTTTGCACACAAAAGATAATTTTTTTTAATAAGTATTTACAAAGTGTTTGGTGTTTGACTTGGTCATTTTAGTTTAAGAAAATTTTCCAGATCATCTGGAGTCAAAACACCGCATGCCAATCTGATGGACTAACTCAGCAAATCTTATCGAAGGCAAGGCTTTATTAAATAAGTCCACCAATTGGTATTGATTACCCAAAAAATATAGTTCAATAGTATCCTTTTTCGACATGCTCCTTGATGAAATGATATGTGAGAGCAATATGCTTGGACTTTGAATGTTGAACTGTATTGCAGGAGATTTCAATGGTACTCTTGGAGTCACAGTTCATCATGATCTAGTCAAAGACATAACCATAATCCATGAGCTGAGATCGCATCTAAATGACTTGAGCACAGTAGGCAGACATGGCTACCTATTTAGCTTCTGTTGATGACAGTGATGTACAATCCTGCTTCTTTGACTGCCAAGATACAAGCTTATATCCAAGAAACTGAGCACCACCAGATGTGCTTTTGCGTGTATCTAAAAAACCTGCATGATCAGCATCTAAAAAGGCTATTAGTTCAAAACCAGAATCCTTCGGATACCAGATCCACTGATCCTTTAGTAAAATGATCAGCAATTAAAAAAGCCGACAGTTTATCGTACCATGCCCTCGGGGCTTGTTTAAGGCTGTAAAGGGCTTTCTTGAGTCTTTACACATGGTTCGGATGTTCTTGGTCCACGAATCCTTCAGGTTGGCTAACATACACTTTTTCACGTTGTTGTCCATTCAGAAATGCAGTTTTCACATCCATTTGGTAAACCGCCATAATCTTGTGTGCAACATATGCCAAAAAAAATTCGTACAGCCTCAAGTCTAGCCACTGGTGCAAAGTAATCTTCAAAATCAATTCCTTCTTCTTGAATGTAGCATTTTCCAACCAAACAAGATTTTTTGCGAATCACTGTGCCTTCTGCGTCCAGCTTGTTTTTCCAAATCCATTTATGTCCAATGATGTGTCGAAGGGTGATGTTGATAGAACGTATGCATATTAGACGGATCCAAATTGCGAGAAGACGACTCTGCTATATCAGGAACGGTTGGAGCCGGTGCAAATGGATTGAAGAAAGCATTTCTGTCATAATCTGCAAATGCGGGTACTTCTTGATTTTTTTGATCAGCAGTTGTATCATTGTTGTTGGAAGCAGTTTGTTCTTCTTTTGTTGGAGAATCGATTGGAAGTGCATCTGCAGCAACGTTGTTGTTGTAGATTCATGTATATCTTGAATTGAAATAGTATCAGGTTGTGCAGCGGAAATAGTAGATACATCTTGAGCACGTTATTCGACATTCTCGGTTAACAGAGGAGCAAACAAAGTTTCCAATTGTTGACGAGTAAACGCAAGTGGTGGTACAACTGAATGATCAGTGAAATTTAGACGGTTAGTTGCAGGTCCTAAGCTGTTTTGCTCAGAAGCCATTGTTATAAGCTCGGGTCCGAAACTGAGTTGTTCCGAAGCCATTGTTGTTGTATTTGTAAAGAACGTAGGAGGAGACAAAACAGAGAACATGGACCCCCAAGTGTAACTGGGTTCCAAATGTTAGAAACATAAAGTTGTAGTGTCAATTATGTTTTTGACACCTGAAGACATGATTTCGATGGTTTTCTTTCTCGCCTCAGGGATAGATGTTGTGGAGTTCACATTTGTTTTGGTGCAAATGTCTAAAATCTTCCCTGTAGGAACCCACCTAAGACCAAATGTTTTGAAAATTCTACCCGTAGGAACCCACCTAAGGTTAGATCTAGGAGATGTTTTCCTTTTAGGTGCAATGAAATGAGATGTGGGAGCTTTACATGGTGGAGAAAAACTACGTCCTATATTGATCCACTTCTTAGGTTTATGAATCTTGTCTTTTGGTTCAACGGGTTTGTTTGGTTTTCTTGTCTTAGTCGATTGTGCCTTTGCACGTGAATTCACTTCTTGAAGATATTTGAAAACACAAACATCTTGATTAGCTTGAAAGATACATTTCTGACATGTAGGATAGACAAATTTAGCATTTTTGTTGAAAACACGAAGTTTAGATTTGTCCTTACATGCAGTTGAAAACTGTTTTGTTTTCGAAAAAGACTTTGAATTCCTAGAGTAGACTTCTCTGTGCACATCAAGATTGTTTACACAACTACTCTTAGATGCTAGCCAATTCCTATTTGGTAGTTGAGTGCTCCTAGGTTTTGGTTTGCTACTACTAGCAGTGTTCTATAATACAGTGGAAGGCACCACACGAGGTTTTAAACCTAGAATTTCGTCCTTTTGAAGTAGTGCCTTTTTCCTAGCCTTTTCTAGATCATAGTTCTTGTACATGTCATTTATGCCATAAGACTCTTCACTTTTAATGCTCGGTTTAGACACTGTTTTTGAACTAATCCTAGATGAACCAAGTATAATCATGTGTTGAGGTCTAGCAGAAATAGATGCTTTTTCCTTAGGCCAAGAATGTGGAGTGACTCGTTTTGTCAAATCATTTTTCTCCACAACTTGGGAGGCAAACTGAGATTTTGAAAATTTAGGTCGTTCAGATTTAAATGCAGTTGGTTGTCTAACCACCGATTGGTTTCTGATAGGTTATAGAGTCGGTTTCCCCAAGTTTGATGGTTTTGCAAACTTAGTATCCACACTCTAGCCAGTCAATCTTCTTAATTTGTTTTGCAATGCAGCATGTGCAAACACCTTTGCTTGAATTTGACCTTTTAAAAGCTCATTTTCCTTAACTAATGTATCCATACGTTTACTTTGTTCATTCAAATATTGACAATTGTTACCCGAAGTTAGAGATTCATTTTGCAATTTAAGTTCAAGTGAGATGCAATGTGCCTCTAGTTTTGAAAAATCTTTTTGAAACTGGGCAATGGTCTTTTTGAGACAAGTATTTTCAAACTAGAGAGTTTGGTTTGATGGGACATTTGTTTTGTTTTCATTAAATGGATCAGAAAAAGGTTGTTTGGCAAGATGTTGGTCAACATTCTAATCAACTCCTTTTTTCACTTCTGAATTCAGGTCGTTCAATAAGTTGGCGTTCATGAATAGATATATTATGATTAACAGTTGATTGTACCTCAGCCATTGGCTCTTTGTCAAATATAGGCTCTGTGTCATAGGTGGGTCTGATATCTGCACAATCAACATCTGTATCATTCCCAGATCTGCTGCTGTCATCCTCAGCCATTGGCTCTTTGTCAAATATGGGCTCTGTGTCATATGTGGGTCTGATATCTGCACAATCAGCATCTGTAACATTCCTCGATGTGATGCTGTCATCCTGTATTTCCAATGCTTTAACCTCATTGCCCACATTACCGACATTTGTAGTAATCTCAGCATTCCCAACAAACCTTTAAGCATTCCTTCCTTGTAAATCAACTCTTTCATCTTGCATGACTGCTTGATTTCGGGGGTTAGATGAAGTCTGACTCTTTGAATTCTTAAATTTTGAGTACAACAGCTTAGTCAATAACATCCATTCTGTGTTCATTTGCACAAATGGATCTTCAGGATCATCAGTAGCTTGTGTGAAGTACATTTGTTCTTGAGATCCTTGAAAAACAAAGTTTGGTGATGAAGGATTAGATGAAGGTTTTAATATGTTGTTGGTGGGTGTGGAGATTTGTGACTTTTGATCATTCATTTGCGACATTGTGTAGCAATCTATAAAATTCCCCAGTAATTTGTAAATGTTAATCAAGTACTAAATTACCATTACTGTTCAGTTAACCATTTTTATGGGCAAAATTAAAAATTCTTGTTATTACATCACATAATTCACAAACACTTTGGAACGACCTCACACGCGCACCACGACAGTCCAACACACTCATTTTATAACCAAACGGATCACTTACTAACTCGGCCCATATTTCAGGCCTGTTACTATTTACAAGCCCAACACAACTTCTATAAGTTTTATTATTCCTATTATTCACTCAGTTCAACTCACCAACACTTGGCCCCGTTTTCTTTCGATTTGGACACACAAGTTATGACACATTTTACACCTCTCAAATCTCTATACACCCAAGAAACATGATTTCGAAGTCTCACCCCCTCATTCGATTGTTTGAACACCAAACGAGACCCAAAGTATACCACTCTCGACCACATTTACAAACTCATACAATGTTTATCCATTTTTACCAAACCGATCTAAACTTAATTCTACCTAGCTAATTTATGTTCTATGATCGAATATGAGTTCAAGAGAATGTTTTCCACCATTTTCCAACAATATCACACGTTAACATATTGAGTTGGACCTTTTTGTATGTCGAAAAGTACATATATACATGCATATGCATGCTACACAACATATAACCAATCCTACACACAAAGTCCTCCTAAATATCTTCGTGTATCTTCTAATATTCTCAATTCCCTGCTGCAAATCTTAAAATGTCGAGTTGTATCTTAAAATACAATATAAAGCATGTATATGTGTCCATATATATCGACATACATGCATATATACACTTGCATTAAATCCCTTTCACACAAAAAGTTCTTATCTCACATTTGCTACTAACTTTCTCTCCAAACCGAGACCCTCAAGCACCAGGACCATTTTTCCATATTGTTCGAACCATATTCTAAGTCGCAAAGTTTCCATTCGAAGCGTTGGTGAATGTTCTAGCATACTACGTGATTCCTACTCGTATTCTAGACCTCTTTTAAGTTAAACCCACCACCTTTTAAGGTGTGGTAAGCCCTTTCAACTCACTTTTCCATTCATACTTATAATTTTTAACGATTCATGCATGGTTCACATTTCTTTCGAACGTATTTACTTCCTATAATTGTTTACGTGTTTTTGTTATTCATTTTTTTCGTTAATATATATCGACCTCCTTCGAAGGATGGCTATAAATCGAGTAGCACAATCATTCGACACTCTGATTCGTTGAAATCAACACGTATTTTTCTCCAAGGAAACACAAGTGAAGTATGTGTAACCCGGTTCGTTATCCCCGATGAAGGTTGAATGGAATTTGTGAAATCAGGATCGTGAAACGTGTCGTGAATAGATATAAAAGAGATTCTTGGATTTATGAACTAAAATTATGAAATAATATAAACAACAGATAATTAACTAAGGCAAGTATGAATTTAAAACACTTAAGGCCAAAAACGTAAAGAAAATCTAAAAACGTGTTTAAACCGGGAAAACCCGAGCCTAAAACGTCAAATCTTAGAAATTTAAACTCTACGAGTACAAATCTATTTTTTCTAGGATCTATATGACAAAAGAAAATTTTAGAAAAAAGATTTATATTTTTCTGATTTTTATATTTTTTATTATGAATTAAAAACTATTTTAAACTAATTAAATTATTAAAAATACTAAAACTGTTAAGAAAAATCTGAAATTTTTTGAGGAAATACTTTAAAGAAAACTGAAGCTAGGAAAAATACCAAAACAATCACAGCTTATTGAAATAAGCTGTGAATAAGCAAAGCAGTTCAAATAGCTTATAATGGAAAACAAGGTTAACTAATTGATTTTGCAAAGATATACTGGAAAAGTCCCAAGGGCAAAACGGTAGAGTGTGTGTGTGTTGAGTCCAGCGACTGGGGTTCGAATCCCACTCCTGACCTTTTTGCTAAACTATTTATTTTTTTATTTTTCTTTTTACCAACCTGTTAAGCACATGACATTAAGCTATTTTATCAACTACAACTATTTTTGAAACTCTAAAATAAGCTCAGAATTAAGCTATATAAGCAGAACAGTTTACTAAAAAGGGAATAAGATAAAGTTGGACTAAAAAGCTATCAATAAGCTGACTAAGGGACTGAAATAAGCTGAGGGCACTAGAGGAAGTCTGAATAAGCTAAGGGAAGTTAGATAAGCCACAAGAATCTCCAAATAAGCACTAAAAATAAGCCCTAGGTGACTGAAGTCTGCTGAGAGCAGGGGAATTCAGTCACTGAGGGAGTAACTTTCAGCCTATTTATAAGCTCAAATAAGCCAAGAACTGTGAAATACTTTTTGGAATATGGAACTACACCTAGCAAACTATTTGTATACTGAAAATTAGGATCAAAACATCACATTAAAGCATTAAATTCCAACCTGGAAATCTGATGCAGGCTGCAACTTGTGGCTGTCTCACCCAAGTTGGTCAAGATCATCATCAATTCAAGTCAAACTTGTTCCACCTTTGCAAACATGACCTGAATACTCAAGAGCAATACACAAGTAGCAAAAATATTGCCTTAAAACTGCTTATCTTGTTATTAAGCTCAAACTAGTTTATATGATCTAAAATCTACCAAATCAGTTGAAAACCTATTGATTAACTAGAAAATACTTAGAAACTCCATCAATAAGCTGAAATGACTTAAGAACAACTAAATCAAGGAAAAGCAATGGCACATGAACAGTGACAAACCCATTTTGACCCGTATTCACCCATTGATCCAAACAGTCCTTTAGGGTGACTGTTTGGAGTTTAAAGCTGAGTGAGTGAATTTTAAGCTAAACTTTGAAAATCAACAGTGAAACTAACTACCCTAAGCATAATTAAATGAAAATAAGCTGAAAATAAACAATGAGAATAAGCAATAAGCTAAGTTGACTTATTTTGACTTTTTGAGTAAAATTGAGATTAGAACTGAGTTACTCTATCATAAGCTCACAATAAGCTATATTAAGCTTATATGAACTTATTCAAACAGAAAATAAGCTTTTGCAAACACCAAATAACTTAATTCGAATTACCAGTAGACTTTTAAAATTGAAATTTCATTAACTTCAGAAAATGATACAATACTTGATGGATTAAAGATAAATGAACTTAAACAAACTTGAATTGACAATTAAAACTTAAATTGAAACTGAAATAAGCAACAAGTAACTTCTACACTACGAATGGTCTAAAAGCAGGGACAATTATATCTTGGTGTCTTCATTTCTTTAAATAGCTATCCCAAAAGCTTCCCTGAACCTTCCTGAGAAAATCCCACCATTCCTTTTGGCTTTTTGTCATCTCAGCTGTCCATTTATCAATTTGGCGGGAAAAGTGGATAGTGGGTAAAAAACCACTTGGTCTGATAACTTGGGGGGAGGAAGAAGCATTAAATGTTTCTTGGTTTGTTAGGTGGAGTGTAGTGGGAGGAGGGGTGGATGTGTCATGGATAAGGCGGTGGGTTGAGGTGGTATGGTTTAGGCGGGTAGTGGTTTTGAAGAAGAAAGGTTTGACCGAAGTCAAACTGGTTTTAGCTAATGAAATACCGGGTTGGGTTTATTTTATTGGATTGGGCTTGGGTTTAAATATGGTGTGGGCTGGGTTGTTTAGTTTAGCAGCTGGGTTTATTTAAGTTAGGATAGAAATGGATTTAGGTTTAATCTTAGGGACCATTGTTGCCAAATCTGAAAATCCAAGGACCAAATTTGTCATTTTTGCAAAATTACTTCCAAGGGCCAATCTTGACAAGTTTACATTCTTGAGGGTTGACTTTTGCCACTCGGGTAATTTCTTGGTCCGAACTTGTAAATTTCTTCCCCGTCCTCGGCTTTTCACAACTTTCCAATCTTGTGCTCGGTTTTTATCCGTTTTGCCTTGTTTTCAATCCTTTTGTACCTGAAACACATAAAAACACAAACCACGAATATTTGCAATATATTTGATCTATTTGGGTGTTTTTAGTCATTTTTGTGTCTTTAATGGGTGTAAAATGATGAGTATCTACATACTCATCAATCCCCCACACTAAGCTATTGCTAGTCCCTAGCAATCTGATTATATGAAGTAATGAAATGATCAAAAGAATACCAAGTATACCCCGTTTTGATTTTTTATACAATGCACGAATATTAAACTTAGAACAAAATATATAACATGCTTGATTTCCAAAAATGGTATCACGGAACAGGATTCACACAAACTGGGTGTCTCCAGGGAATTAAAATCGTCATCCTCTTTTTTTATACTCCCAACTATGCTTAAACTCAATGCGCAAATGCTTTTGTAAAAATGCTAACACTACTTATATCAATAATCTATGTAAGCCGAAACTTAACTTTTCACTCCCATATATATTAAAGTTAGGTGACTGTGCTTGATTTTCAAAATTTTGATAAGAAAAATCGACGTTTTTATAAAACTTTGACTAATACTAGTTGAAAGATAGATTTAAAATTTATAACAAGCAAGCTTCAAAATTTATTGCATTTTCCAATATCATTCCATTTTATTTTCTCATTTTTCATCATTTTTTCATTTTTTTTTTTTTTTTTTTTTTTTTTAATAATACACTTGTGCAATATAAACTAACGGAGTTTCACGGGAACCAAGATCTTACACCTTTCGGAATAAAGGATCCAAGGGTCGTTACAACGGAGAATTCCAAGACTCTAAACATTCCTGAAATGAGGATCCAAGGGTGTTAGACCAAGACCTCACACATTCCTGAATTAGAGGTCCAGGGGCCGGTGTAAGAGGGTAGCCATGACCTAAACGCCTTCTGGAAATAAGAATCCAAGGGCCGATCTTGAACCGTAGCTTTAGCACATACATTTATTACATAACTTTTACATTATTATGACATATGCTTGTTCCGAAGTTTAAATAAAGCTTTGAACTAGTATTTTTCAAAATCATATAGAAAAATGATTTTGTGTGTTCAAATGTTTGAAAAATAAGCACTAATTAAGTCAGATTAGTTATCTCCTGGGAGGAAAAGCCATAGATTACTTATATAAGCTCTAAAGAAAACCAATTATTCTACGCTTAGCATTTTCATTTGCACATATCGTAAAACCTTAGTCTAATCGTTAAGGAAGCAGCCAGATCAATACTCTGGCAGAGTCAGGATTCCCTTTGTTCTAACCTAATCAAGACTAAACACTTCTTTTTTATTGCAATTTCTTATCTAAAAACGAAAAAAAATTTAAATTTTGGCCAAAACGGGGGTACTAGGGCACTAGAAAGTACAAATGTGACAAAATTCGCGAGAATTCCCCCCCACACTTAGAATTGAATATTGCCCTCAATATTCAAAGTACCGGCTATTATGCCGACACTTAGAACGTAAAAAGGTAATACTAATAGCCAAGTGTGTGAAAGAAATCTCTATTTTTACAAACAGGATTAAAAAGATATCCCTAGATAAACGTTAGTAACAAGATCGGATATTGGGCGGCTGGATTGAAAACAGGCACATCAATCATCACGATCTAAGGGAAACCTGCAAACAAGAGCAAACAACACACAAAACAAAGCACAGTAGAGGAATCCCCCCACACTTAGTGTCAGAAAATAGAAAGAAGTCAGAAACATGGGTAGTCACCCATGAAATGCTAATGTTTTTGTTAACCGAGTCACTAGCTTGACTCGACCCCGAATTCATTTTGTTCTTGGGGAAGCATGTGGAAGAGAAAATCTCCATCGGACTTTCATTCAAAATGTTTGGATAAACATTGAAGTTCTTGAAAGTTCCACTCCGATGAGATACATTCGGCTCAAAAGAATGATAAATTGAGATGCCGGGGTCAAAAACTTTGTCTTCACTCCCAAACGAGTGAAGGAAAGGACAAGCTACCTTATATGTGAAGAAAGGTAGAAAAACTCGAACGACATATGTGAAGTCAATATAATGGCTATCCTCAGAAGGAAATGTCACATATGTCGGAGAAAGATTGTCCTTGGCAATATCGGGATTAAAAATTGAGGTCACATCATCAAGTTTATGAATAATAGAGTCCTTGACCTCATCGTTCTCTAACTCTTCATCAAAGAGAGGATTTATTTTGCTAGAAAAGTACTCATCATCAAATTCAAAAAGAGAATTCGAATAGACTTTGAGACTTTCATTTTGAACGTCCTTATCAGAAAGTGATTCGTCATCACTAGAGGAAAAATCATCATTGGAATTGAAAAGAGGGTTAGAAAACGTCCCGGAAAAATCATCAGTAGTGTCAAAAGGATGATCACTACGAAAAGAACCATCACTTTCAATGTCGGATATATCCTCAGACACACTTGGGATTGGGATAAGGTTCTCAGCACTAGAGTTTATGAATTTGTCCGATTCCTTTTCAGGAATAGTGCTAATATGCTCATCCCCCATAATAAGAGAGTCCTTGGGGTCCAAAGTTGGAAAGAATGATGTGATTGCAATAGACTGAGGGAGTTGAGAAATGATATCGCTCAAAGGAATAGTACTCTCCTCGTCGTCTTCATCTTTGTCATCGAGCATGGCAGCCTTATTAAATAGGAAACGCCTTTGTGCTGCTCGTTCTTCGGCGAGTAAATCTTCCATAGATTCACCATGACGATCATCTTGGGCATTTTTAACAGCTAAATCATTAAGTGTATCCCTCACATCTTGAAGTTTTTGGAATACATCTTCGGAAAAAAACTCCTGGAGTTTATTCCTTTCATCTTGAATCTCTTGGAATAATTCTTGAGGAATTGGCTGAGGTTGTGCTTGAATCGTTTTACACTGTGGAGGTTGGTCATGATAAGAATAGTCGTATTTGTTAAAAAGGCCATGCTCATAGACAAGCGAGTCCCTTATTTGACAATCAGAGCTGTAATGCGGACCTCCACAGTACTCACAACAGTATGATTGTTGTGGTTGATTCATAGAAGTACATGGATATTGGTCATAACCGAGATTTTGACTGTTACAAGAAACCTGCTTATAGACAAGCATGTTATTTGCTTGACACTCAAAACTTTGGTGAGGACCTCCACAATTAGCACAAAGATCATTTGGCACATTCTGAAACGATGTATCATTGAAGTTTTGATAACACGGTTCTTGCCAAAATGAATCCTGAGGAGGGGTACTGAAATCGTTTTGAAAATTTGGAGAAGAAAATGTATTTCCGATTTCAGACGTGCAACACTGATGCGGTGCGTTGTGTCGTTGCGGTTTAGCAGTATTAATGCCTACTCAAGTTTTAAATTTATATTTAGCCGACTTATCAATAACACACACACTTAACGAGCAGTGTACCCGGTCAGTATGAATATAATGGTAAGTAGAGTGTCGATCACTAAGAGTGGAACGTATTATCTAGTTATTCTAATCAGTATTTTAATATATTAAGTTAGCTATACAACCTAATCTAACGCAAGGGGGTTCAGCCTGAGAGACTGGCACGATTTGGTTGCAATTAAATAATAAACTAAACCAATAGGCACGAATCAGTGAATAGCACACACGTACACAGATAAATACTCGAGACAATAAGAAGGCTGTCCAGATAGATAAGTAGTTTGTCACTTGTTTTATTGCTAGTTTTATATGAAGTGTATAGTTCGATGCAACGCATCGAGATTAAGTCCTTTCTCGTTGGTTCTAATCTTATCGGCGAGTAAACCCTTAATGATTACTTATGACTATCCTATTTATCTTTCTTCCTACTATTCTACAGACGATAGAATGCATAGGCGATCTAATAAATAGGCGAGGGCAGAGGCATGGCGACCCGATCAACGCTCAGCTAGACACAGAGGTTATCAATGCACTAATAAAAATCATCGAAGACATCAACATATAAACTTTAATTAATGAGAAAGCAGTTTTAAGGGAGTGCAATCTTTCCATTGTCACATTACACAAGCCACCAATCTTGATGAATTAAAGTTTACTAACACAATATAAAACAAAACTACTTAATGAATTAAACACATGCAGCACCTTCTTACAGCTCTTGTATCTTCGTTTGGGTGTGTCTTGTGCTGCCTATTCATCTGAATTCGTCCTAGGTTTCTGGTCTTCGAACCTCGTATATAATATATTATGCGCCTCGAAATTCGTCTGGTCTTGGGGTATTTATAGTTTCTGTCTGAGGGTAAGATGCGGCGCATCTAGTAAGTAGATGCGGCGCATTGACTTAACTTCGCGTGGGGTCCAAGATTAATATATTCAGGAATATTCGTACACTGCCAGAAGATGCGGCGTAACTCCATAAGTAGATGCGGCGCATGTCCTCTTGTATCTTGGATCGTATCTGGTGAAATTGGATAGTGATGCGCCGTATGTAATAAGTGAGATGCGGCGCATCTGGAGCAGATTTGTCTTGATCTTGTACATTTAGTAGACTCTTAACTTCTTGCATGTTTTGCTCCATAATAAGTCCAAAATCGCCAAGTTTCACCAAATGCTTGTTTTTACCTGAGAATTACAAAAGTAAACGATTAAGTATCAATCCTCATACATAATATAATAAAACAAGTCAAATAATTAGGATAAATGATAGTAATAAAATGTACTTATTTGAGTTCATCAAATATCCCCCCACTTGAACTTTACTTGTCCCCAAGTAAACCTTAGAATTAATCTTATGAAAATGTATCCTAAAAGATATTAGGATTTATTTTTATATTTAAGCATGTATTCATTTTTGTCATAATCACACAACCAAACACTTAACGAATTAGAAGTAAAATAAAATAATTTGATAAAAGCAAATCTAATCGTTTAACTGTCCAGTCGTGACGAATATTCTATCATAAGCTTGGCAAGTATACACATCTCCCCCACTAAAGCCAAGGAATAACAAGTCTAAAGCGGTAAAAAGGGTTAATTATTCTCCTTAATCTCTATCGATCTCAAATTCCAGAAAAGGCGACAAAATCACAAATACATGATCGAATCCACGAACACGATACTTGCAATTGCTCAAATCCTTAACTCGAATAGGCTAAAGATAGGACCAAGTAATCTTCACCAATAATATTATATCAAAAAGGGCGACAAAATCATAAATACATAGCCGAATCCACGACTACGATACTTAAGATTGCTCAAATCCCTAATCTCAATAAATCAAAGGTTTGGATAAAGAATAATATAGGGTATGGATAATATTTGGGATACAAATTGGTGTAAAATAAAAAAATAAACAAAACAGATAAATTAAAATCCTAAGTGTGGTTAATCACTATCCCAACCATCCCATGAATAAGACTCATATCATAGAATAACTCACGCTTTAACACTTGAAACACACGCTTTAGGTAGACACGAATTATACTCAACAAGATCTTAATCAAAGAATAACCTTAGTTGGCGTTCCCATAACTGCCAACTCCCATTCAATCCATAGATATAATATACAACAATTAGTGGTGATATCGACCACTTACATAACTTTACATCGTTGGTTAAAACAAACATCCAACTTTTTTTCTTTTTTTTTTTTTTTTTTTTTTTTTTTTTTTTTTTTTTTTTATTATTGACATAAACAAAGATGTGTAAAATTTCACCACATCACTAAAACGATAATTCTGGATAATTTTTCCATACTTTTCATGCTTCAGAAATAACGGTAATAGTGAAAGTAGTAAACACACGAAAAATAAACTCAAAGATATACAATATTTACTTTCACTCCAATTGCATTGTGCAATTTCCCGACCTAACCATTGATAATGAATTACGCACGCGAACACAGGTAATGTAAGGAAACACACTTTGCCTAAAGCAATTAACCAACCACGGATTTTAATCTACAGGGTAGGCTAAGGTGTAAGGGTGTAACGAAACATTTTAACAAAGGTGTAAGAAACGAAAGGAATGGCTCTGAGTGTTTTTCTAGGGGTATCTTACTCTAAAAATGAGAGTAACAAAAGGGTTTATACGGGGGTTAACTAACCAGTGTAGTTAGCTAATAACACATAACATATAAAGGCTATTTGGGTGTAATCCTAGAATTTTTACCAATTTAGACAAGTCATTCCAATTATATAAATAATACTTTTTATGGTGGTCTCGAATAGTATACAAGCCAAGTTCTAAAGTTTACAAGTCACCGGCACACTCATAGATTTGTGAATTTTGAAAAATCACAATTTTTGAAAATAACGTCATGTGTGCAGCTATGCAACTTAGACTTTAAACAAAAACATGCTAAAAATTTTTAAGTTTTGATATATTAAGCACATTTTAAGCATATTTTGAAAAGTTTAGGACAAGTAAGTGTTAAGTGTTCTAATTCTCCAATCCCCCACTTAAGTTAAACAACGTCCTCGTTGTTTGTATCAAAGGTTAAAAACTGGAAAATAAAAGAATTAGAACAGAAAAACTCCCCTGAGATTTGCTCGGTATGATCCTCCATTTGTATAAGAGCAAAAATCATCTTTCTTGTGGATTAGAACGTTTAAGCTTCATAATAGATGTATCCACAGGAAATGCAGGAATCTATAATACCACCAAGGCTTTAAAACACACCTAAGTTAAGAAAGGTTCAAACTTGCATAATACATTAGTAGTTAGTAAAAATAAAACATAAAAATTAAAAATGAAAATCATCAGGTCAGTCGATGCGCCGTATCTTATGGAAGAAGATACGCCGTATCGAGCCTGGAATAAGTACGGATCAGAATAGAAGATGCATCGCATCCTTAACCAGGGATGCGCCGCATTAAAATAAACTGATAAAAAGTTTTAAAGTCGAAAATAAAAAATGCAGAAAAATAAAATAAGATATGACCTGTGCAGGAGATGCGTCGCATCTCAGGATTGAGATGCGCCGTATCCTCTGCGGCCTGACTGACTCGACACAAAAACAGAATAATTAAAAGATAAATCCGGGTTGTCTCCCGGTCAGCACTTGTCTTTATTCCAGAGTCTTCAAGTTAGACTCACGTTCAGCTCATTAATATCGATCATTGAAGGAGTCGGAAACATCGCGCTCCCTCATCGCCAATTCAGTAATATTGAACACTCCTTGCTCGTCCTTAATTTCCACGCCGTTCTTCTTTAATATCTGTATAAACAAAGTTCTGTCCCTTTCGGGCAGAGATGACAAAATGATAGACGGGAAATTCTTATTATCATATAGGCATAAATAAGCAAGGTGGGGTGGTCGTTTTCTCAACTATTCTCCTACGTTTGTTAATTACTACGCAATCATACCACTCATCATCAGAATCATTAACAACATCGCGTCTAAGTTCGGTAGGTACATTAAGGTCAATAAATTCCTCAAAGTTCTCATGATTAGGATTAGTTGAGTTGTTTTGAATCAATGTTTCTCCCATAAGCCTAGCTTCAAGATCGAGGTCCATACGCTCTCTTAATCCTAGCACATAGACACCTCTAATTATGCTTTTAACAGGATCTTGGCACTTATAGACTAGTTTATTATTCCCTACCCTTAATGAGATTTTTCTTTTAAACACATCAATCTTAGCATGGGCAGTAGACAAGAAAGGTCTTCCAAGGATTAAAGGAACCTTAACATCCTCGGGCATATCTAATATAACAAAGTCTACAGGGAAAATAAACTTCTCAATCTTAACTAGCACATTATTAGCAATCCCTTCAGGTCGTTTTACCATTTTATCAGCCAATTCAATAAGTAACTTAGTTGGTGCTAATTTTCCCAGTCCTAGGGTAGTGAATGTCTTAAGAGGCATAACACTAACACTAGCTCCTAAGTCAGCTAACACATTATTGAAAGATATATCATTAATTGAACAAGGCAAAGTAAAACTTCCTGGGTCTTTTTCTTTATGAGGCAAGGCATTTAAGTCGGTTGCAGAGCTCTCTTCTTTCATTGTAGCCTTGATCTCTTCTTCAATCTTTGTCTTTTCTTTGAGTAGTCTCCTTAAACTGATTGAAGAATTAAAGAAAAATTCGGGTCTTGCACCATCATTACCATTCATCGATCTTCTAGGTAAGTAAGGAGTGACTTCTTCAGTGGTGCTTATGGCCTTGACATGATCTCTTGGGTTGGTTTCGGTTGAGCTAGGTAAACTTCCATATCCCCTTTCTTGAAGAACTTTGCTCATTTGACCAATTTGTTGTTCCAATGCTTTGATCGAAGCTCCTTGATTTCTTGTAGTAGTGTCCGTTGAAGCTCGGATTTCTTTGATCATAGCAGTATTCTCTTCATGTCTTTTAGCAGCATCGGCCATAATTTGATTTAGAGTGTCATCTAAAGTCTGCCTCCTTTCTTGATAAGTGGGATTGAAGTTGTTCTTTTGATAGAATCACGGGGTAGCTTCCCTAAATCTTCCTGAAGGTCGGAATGGTTGTCCAAATTGGGTGTAATATGCTTCTTCAAACGTCTCACTTTCATTCTTATTCGGGCAATCCTTAGTGTAGTGAGGTCCTTCGCACTTTTCACATCCAACTTGGGCAGCATACACTCTTTCATCACGCTTCTTCATCTCTCTACTAATTTTATCCAATTGAGCTTGAATAGCAGCAATCCCGTCAAAATTAGTGCTGCTCTTAGATCTAGTAGAGGTCCCATCGTGCCATTTTTGAGAATGATCAGTAGCTTCTTGGATTGCTTTCCTAGCATTGGTTGCACTCATTTGAGGTACAGCTCCCTTAGCGTCCAAGATTTGTCTAGTAGGCACGTCCAATCCTTGATAAAACAATATTATCTCCTGCATAGGGGTTAGATAGTGTTGAGGACATTTTACCAGTAAATCTTTAAATCTTTCCCAAGCTTGATTAAGAGTTTCATCAGGCTCTTTCTTGAAACTGTTGATAGCCTCCATTTTTTTAGCAGTCCTAGCAGGTGGACAATATCTCTTCAGGAATTTGCTCTTCAAATCTTCCCATGTAGTTATTGAACTAGCAGGTTCATTCCTTAGCCACTTGTTAGCAGCTCCTTTTAGTGAGAGTGGAAAGATTCTTAGCATGATTTGATCGTTAGTCACTCCTTCAGAAGTAAACAAATCCGCAATCTCGAGGACCTTTTCAACATGCTCATTAGCATCCTCATGTTCCGATCCACTGAAAGCATTTTCCCTTAGCTCCTTGAGAAACTGACCCTTCAATTCAAACTTTGACTTATCATCAAACTTTGGTCTAGCAACTCCTGAAGTGTAATCAGCACGGGTTTTGTTCATGTATTCCTCCATAGTTGTGTTTTCGTCCATTGTCTCTGTTTCTTCTTCCTCTTTCTCTTCAGAAAAATAATCAAGCTCGAATTAACTTGAAGTATCAAAGCTTTTTGTGTTGAAAAGCCTTTTAAGCGAATGAAAGACTAGTTCAGGATCTTCGAAAGGTTGAATCAAGTTCTTCGTAGAACTCCTGGTCATGCACTTCCTGAAATCAACACAAAAATATCAGTAGGGTATGCTCGAGAAAGTAATATATCAGAAAATTAACAACGAAAACGGAATACGAAAAATTAAAGTTACTGATATCTGCAGACGATGCGCCGTATCCAAAAAGTTGGATACGCCGTATCTTATAATCGTTAAAATTAAATCAGACTTTTATTCAGAAAATAGATACGCCGCTTAGAAATTAGAATGCGCCGTATCAATTTTAATTATCAAAAATCGATATTTAATAAAAATTAAATGCGTCGTATTAACAAAGGTTAATGCGCCGTATTTTCGTTACGTTTCAAAATATAAGATTTTTGATTCAGAAGATACACCGTATCGACAGAGATCGATGCGCCGTATCTGTTTAATAATTCGCAAACTGTTTTTAATTAAAATAATAGATACGCCGTATCTGCTAAGGCAGATGCGTCGTATGGCGTTAACATTTAGAAAAAATTTTATCAAAAACAGATACGCCGTATCTTGGGGAAAAGATGCGTCGTATCGATTTAATTAAACGCGTTGTATTTTATAAAAATTAAACGCAATACGCCGTATCTGAGAGATCAGATGCGCCGTATCGTTCGATTTAGCTCAGTACAACGATAGCAGAATACAAAAAATACGAAAAATAAAAACAAATAAAAACACAAACGAAAATAAACACAAATAAAACAAATAAATAGCACACAAAAACAGAAAATATGCAAAATAATACAATGAATGCAAATTAATCTAATACACAACAGAATTAGCGGTTAGATAAAAAATTAAAAACCTAATTAAAATACTAATCAAATTAACAGATAATAACAATTCACTCCCCGGCAGCGGCGCCAAAAACTTGATGCAGTGCGTTGTGTCGTTGCGGTTTAGCAGTATTAATGCCTACTCAAGTTTTAAATTTATATTTAGCCGACTTATCAATAACACACACACTTAACGAGCAGTGTACCCGGTCAGTATGAATATAATGGTAAGTAGAGTGTCGATCACTAAGAGTGGAACGTATTATCTAGTTATTCTAATCAGTATTTTAATATATTAAGTTAGCTATACAACCTAATCTAACGCAAGGGGGTTCAGCCTGAGAGACTGGCACGATTTGGTTGCAATTAAATAATAAACTAAACCAATAGGCACGAATCAGCGAATAGCACATACGTACACAGATAAATACTCGAGACAATAAGAAGGCTGTCCTGATAGATAAGTAGTTTGTCACTTGTTTTATTGCTAGTTTTATATGAAGTGTATAGTTCGATGCAACGCATCGAGATTAAGTCCTTTCTCGTTGGTTCTAATCTTATCGGCGAGTAAACCCTTAATGATTACTTATGACTATCCTATTTATCTTTCTTCCTACTATTCTACAGACGATAGAATGCATAGGCGATCTAATAAATAGGCGAGGGCAGAGGCATGGCGACCCGATCAACGCTCAGCTAGACACAGAGGTTATCAATGCACTAATAAAAGTCACCAAAGACATCAACATATAAACTTTAATTAATGAGAAAGCAGTTTTAAGGGAGTGCAATCTTTCCGTTGTCACATTACACAAGCCACCAATCTTGATGAATTAAAGTTTACTAACACAATAAAACAAAACTACTTAATGAATTAAACACATGCAGCACCTTCTTACAGCTCTTGTATCTTCGTTTGGGTGTGTCTTGTGCTGCCTATTCGTCTGAATTCGTCCTAGGTTTCTGGTCTTCGAACCTCGTATATAATATATTATGCGCCTCAAAATTCGTCTGGTCTTGGGGTATTTATAGTTTCTGTCTGAGGGTAAGATGCGGCGCATCTAGTAAGTAGATGCGGCGCATTGAATTAACTTCGCGTGGGGTCCAAGATTAATATATTCAGGAATATTCGTACACCGCCAGAAGATGCGGCGTAACTCCATAAGTAGATGCGGCGCATGTCCTCTTGTATCTTGGATCGTATCTGGTGAAATCTGGATAGTGATGCGCCGTATGTAATAAGTGAGATGCGGCGCATCTGGAGCAGATTTGTCTTGATCTTGTACATTTAGTAGACTCTTAACTTCTTGCATGTTTTGCTCCATAATAAGTCCAAAATCGCCAAGTTTCACCAAATGCTTGTTTTTACCCGAGAATTACAAAAGTAAACGATTAAGTATCAATCCTCATACATAATATAATAAAACAAGTCAAATAATTAGGATAAATGATGGTAATAAATGTACTTATTTGAGTTCATCAAACACATGCAAAGTCTATGAGTAAACCCACATTCTTTGCAAAAACATCGTTCACAAAGTGAATCATCCCCCAACGGATCTTCACATATAAAACAATTATGCTGAGTGAGTGAAGATGGCTGGGGTTGTGGAGGGTGTTCGGAAAAACTTTGAGTATTATCGATGGAATTAAGCTTACTTTCGAGGGCTACTTCACACCAATAACAAGATGATCCTTTTGGTGCATGATTTCCACACCGCTCACACTTACACTTTGAACAAAGAAGACTGTCAATCAATGGGTTTTTACAATCAACACAGTGATAGCCCAGTGACGACATGAGAATTAAATATTAAGGAGGGTTAAGAAAATAGAATCAAACGGTTTAAGAGGATGAGGAAAAATATCTTTGGGGGGTTTTTTTTTTTATAATTTAACACAATATTTTTGGGATAGATTCGTCAATCGAAATCCGTTTCTCGCAAAACTACTCGCAGAGTGGCGGAGAAGCAAAGGTCCGCTCGAAAGCTGATTAAAAACCCGCCTCTTTCGTTTTGTCAATTTAATGTCAAACCATCCTTAAACTACTTGTATAGGTTGTAATTTCAAGATAATCCGAAAACAATTAACTCACGATTTGTTTTGTTGGATATTTTTATGGTATTGTAAACACTTTAGGAAAAGTGTTAATGGTGATTTTTATGATGATTATTATTATTTATTTTATTTTGAAAATATTGACAAAAAGACGAAAATCCTTCACAAAGAAGGGATTTCAAAACACGAATCGCGAAATGAGAATTAAAAATTCGCTTCAAGCCTTCCCCGGCAGCGGCGCCAAAATTTGATTCGTTGAAATCAACACATATTTTTCTCCAAGGAAACACAAGTGAAGTATGTGTAACCCGGTTCGTTATCCCCGATGAAGGTTGAATTGAATTTGTGAAATCAGAATCGTGAAACGTGTCGTGAATAGATATAAAAGAGATTCTTGGATTTATGAACTAAAATTATGAAATAATATAAACAACAGATAATTAACTAAAGCAAGTATGAATTTAAAACACTTAAGGCCAAAAACGTAAAGAAAATCTAAAAACGTGTTTAAACCGGGAAAACCCAAGCCTAAAACGTCAAATCTTAGAAATTTAAACTCTACGGGTACAAATCTATTTTTTATAGGATCTATATGACAAAATAAAATTTTAGGAAAAAAATTTATATTTTTTTGATTTTTATATTTTTTATTATGAATTAAAAACTATTTTAAACTAATTAAATTATTAAAAATACTAAAACTGTTAAGAAAAATCTGAAATTTTTTGAGGAAATACTTTAAAGAAAACTGAAGCTAGATAAAATACCAAAACAATCACAGCTTATTGAAATAAGCTGTGAATAAGCAAAGCAGTTCAAATAGCTTATAATGGAAAACAAGGTTAACTAATTGATTTTGCAAAGATATACTGGAAAAGTCCCAAGGGCAAAACGGTAGAGTGTGTGTGTGTTGAGTCCAGCGACTGGGGTTCGAATCCCACTCCTGACCTTTTTGCTAAACTATTTATTTTTTTATTTTTCTTTTTACCAACCTGTTAAGCACATGACATTAAGCTATTTTATCAACTACAACTATTTTTGAAACTCTAAAATATGCTCAGAATTAAGCTATATAAGCAGAACAGTTTACTAAAAAGGGAATAAGATAAAGTTGGACTAAAAAGCTATCAATAAGCTGACTAGGGGACTGAAATAAGCTGAGGGCACTAGAGGAAGTCTGAATAAGCTAAGGGAAGTCAGATAAGCCACAAGAATCTCCAAATAAGCACTAAAAATAAGCCCTAGGTGACTGAAGTCTGCTGAGAGCAGGGGAATTCAGTCACTGAGGGAGTAACTTTGAGCCTATTTATAAGCTCAAATAAGCCAAGAACTGTGAAATACTTTTTGGAATATGGAACTACACCTAGCAAACTATTTGTATACTGAAAATTAGGATCAAAACATCACATTAAAGCATTAAATTCCAACCTGGAAATCTGATGCAGGCTGCAACTTGTGGCTGCCTCACCCAAGTTGGTCAAGATCATCATCAATTCAAGTCAAACTTGTTCCACCTTTGCAAACATGACCTGAATACTCAAGAGCAATACACAAGTAGCAAAAATATTGCCTTAAAACTGCTTATCTTGTTATTAAGCTCAAACTAGTTTATATGATCTAAAATCTATCAAATCAGTTGAAAACCTATTGATTAACTAGAAAATACTTAGAAACTCCATCAATAAGCTGAAATGACTTAAGAACAACTAAATCAAGGAAAAGCAATGGCACATGAACAGTGACAAACCCATTTTGACCCGTATTCACCCATTGATCCAAACAGTCCTTTAGGGTGACTGTTTGGAGTTTAAAGCTGAGTGAGTGAATTTTAAGCTAAACTTTGAAAATCAACAGTGAAACTAACTACCCTAAGCATAATTAAATGAAAATAAGCTGAAAATAAACAATGAGAATAAGCAATAAGCTAAGTTGACTTATTTTGACTTTTTGAGTAAAATTGAGATTAGAACTGAGTTACTCTATCATAAGCTCACAATAAGCTATATCAAGCTTATATGAACTTATTCAAACAGAAAATAAGCTTTTGCAAACACCAAATAACTTAATTCGAATTACCAGTAGACTTTTAAAATTGAAATTTCATTAACTTCAGAAAATGATACAATACTTGATGGATTAAAGATAAATGAACTTAAACAAACTTGAATTGACAATTAAAACTTAAATTGAAACTGAAATAAGCAACAAGTAACTTCTACACTACGAATGGTCTAAAAGCAGGGACAATTATATCTTGGTGTCTTCATTTCTTTAAATAGATATCCCAAAAGCTTCCCTGAACCTTCCTGAGAAAATCCCACCATTCCTTTTGGCTTTTTGTCATCTCAGCTGTCCATTTATCAATTTGGCGGGAAAAGTGGATAGTGGGTAAGAAACCACTTGGTCTGATAACTTGGGGGGAGGAAGAAGCATTAAATGTTTCTTGGTTTGTTAGGTGGAGTGTAGTGGGAGGAGGGGTGGATGTGTCAGGGATAAGGCGGTGGGTTGAGGTGGTATGGTTTAGGCGGGTAGTAGTTTTGAAGAAGAAAGGTTTGACCGAAGTCAAACTGGTTTTAGCTAATGAAATACCGGGTTGGGTTTATTTTATTGGATTGGGCTTGGGTTTAAATATGGTGTGGGCTGGGTTGTTTAGTTTAGCAGCTGGGTTTATTTAAGTTAGGATAGAAATGGATTTAGGTTTAATCTTAGGGACCATTGTTGCCAAATCTGAAAATCCAGGGACCAAATTTGTCATTTTTGAAAAATTACTTCCAAGGGCCAATCTTGACAAGTTGACATTCTTGAGGGTTGACTTTTGCCACTTGGGTAATTTCTTGGTCCGAACTTGTAAATTTCTTCCCCGTCCTCGGCTTTTCACAACTTTCCAATCTTGTGCTCGGTTTTTATCCGTTTTGCCTTGTTTTCAATCCTTTTGTACCTGAAACACATAAAAACACAAACCACGAATATTTGCAATATATTTGATCTATTTGGGTGTTTTTAGTCATTTTTGTGTCTTTAATGGGTGTAAAATGATGAGTATTTACATACTCATCACACTCACATACTCGTTTTATCACTAATCGAGCCCCATTTTAAATCACATGTTCATCGTATAACATTTATAACACATTAAAAGTCATAATTTCATTTTTGGACTTTATGTTTGGTCGCATAGAAATGGTCATTTTATTTCGAATATACACACACAACTTATGGATTTTATTGCTCACCTTAATTCTCCATGCACTCAACAAATAAGCTATTGAATAAGATCTTGATATTAAGCTCGTATAAGTCCTTTTTAAAGCCTAAAGTGTTAGCTACTAAAAAACTGGTCGAAAAACCTTTATATCTTAACGTGGGCTTTTGAGCCCAATAAGCACTTTTTAAGCACATATGATAAGTTGACCAAAGAAGCTCTTTTGTATTACTTTTGTGACACTTAAATAAGCCCAAAACCAGGCCCAACTCCCTTTAAAACCTAACGGATAAAAAATCCTTAATGGGCCTTTAATTTCAACTCGTTAAGCCCATTAATCTGAAAAATAAGCTCTTTAGCAAATCAGCAGTTGGATTGGACTTGAATAAAAGTTGTTAAAACTTTCAGAAATCACTTCACTTTATTTTTGTGTAATTTGGACTAAGTTTGCAAAATATTACAACTTTAGGGACTAAAATTGCCAACTTCACAAAACTATGTTCAAAACTGTAAATACAGTAACCTGAGGGTAGAAAAAGCTAAAACAGTAAACTTGAAGCTTAAAAAGTCATTTTGGAACCTTTTTGGATAAAGAATGTAACATATTAGTTAACCAAGGACTAACGGTGCAACACTAACTCCGTTAGGGTAAAAAGTGTAAAATTGGTATAAGTACAATGACCAAACTATAATTTTATATCATATTCATTTCTATTTCAGATTTTACACTTTTTCACACAATCACATGCATTTTTTTTTTTATTTTTTTTTACATATCGTTCAATATATTCAAACACGTTACATTATATTTATATATAACGAGTTTTAACGATTTAACTTAACGTTTCGTTTCACCACTTTCGAGGAAACGATATTTATGGATTAAATGACATAAAAGCAAGATAATATTATATATAATATAATTTTTGAACTTTAAGCATTTTAAGCATATCACACTCACATCACCAATCAAATCGTCATCCGTTACTCACTTTCACACTCACTTTTCATATTAAGTCAAAACTGTCAAATTCTCAGACTTGACTGTTATTCAGGTCGTGTGTTGGATTCGTACCCGTAACTCACTAGATCTCACATTTCACCTTGCCAGTTACACACAAGGTGAGTCATAGCCCCTTCTTTCACTTATTTTATACTCTTTGGGGGAGATACATGCTCGTTCTACTTACAAATTTACTCGTTTACCTTAAACATTGTACTAAAATGATGACACACTCTATTGGTTTATTGAAACATAATTCTTGTTTTAACTCCCACAAGTAATATACACTTTTACGAATTACCATGAATTCATACACCACTTTTATATGTTTTTCTATCTCCTAGGAAAATACATGCTACAAAATAGAACACAAGTATTTTATGTATGCTACACCTGATTGATATTGCCTAAGTTACTTTATTGCCAAAAGCCCCTCATATGATGAACCGTTAATCACTTACGAGTGAACGCGAATATAGTGAACAGATCTATTGAAGGCTGACTGCCTATTCCACTAATACTTGACGGATAGCCTTAGTTGCTAGTCAGATTAGTCGCAATGCATTATATTTGAAGGAAATAGGAATTGGCAAATCCCCTATTACCTCGAGGGCCATAACTCACTCCATTAATTTGGTGTGTTCCCCACAGAATCCGGGTACTCTGTTAATGTTTGCGTGTCATGAGACTTAGGGCAATATATATATATATATATATATATATATATATATATATATATATATATATATATATATATATATATATATATATATATATAAAACTGCAATATTGCTATTTCAAATTATAATTGTAATTCACATGCAATCCTACACTTGTGTTTAACTGATTTACAAACAAATTACTTATGGCTTTCACCCAACGTAACTCACTACTTATTTCATCAATATTGGTATTATCACCTCACACTCAAAATTATTGAAATCAACGGTTTACTTATAAACTCTATGAACTCACCAACCTTTGTGTTGACACTTTTAAGCATGTTTATCTCAGGTAATTAGCGGAGCAGAAAAGGCATGGAGCAGGCAATAAACTTATAGTTTTTATGGTGTTTAAAATAAATCATGTCATTCATTTCAAACTACTACACCCTTTTTGGGACTTCACAACTCTGATATTTCACTTTTGTATCTCAAATATTATTTGAATGACAATAACTTTCAAAACGCCTCTTTCGAGCCGTTTTCTATGATTATGACTATGATCCTCCCCGTAATACCATGATTAGTCTTCTGCTGTTAACTCATAATTTAGGGGGTGTTACAGATTGGCATCAGAGCCATGGTTATAGAGAACCAAATGTTTTTAAACATTGGACTATAACTACACTTTCAAAATGAATGATTTTACACCATACCACCTTACGCCCTCCGTGCCTGCATATCACCGTGCTCAGTATATTACCTATTAAGATTTTTTCACATTTACTCTCACATACTTGATTATTTCACCTTTATTTTCACACCCTTAATGTTATTAATTACTTACATTTACTACTTTCGGGTTACTACAGTACCATGTCTACAGACTCACACCTTAGCACCTCATCATCGGACATGAAGTCCGAGAGCACTTTATCATCTATTAACTCACCCATAGTTCCTAGCATATCGACTGCTATAGTGTCGAACACCCCACCTATGACACCTGTTGCACTAGGTAACCCAGACTCACCTATATCAGAAGACCCGTACATACTAGCTAGACGGGAATATATTTCATCACCCCATCCAGAGGACCGTCAAGTTTTTCTCACTTACACTCCACTTACAGATGGTCAGTATATGCAGACTCAGCAGTGACTTCCAGCTGCTGATCCGGAAACTCCATTATCAACTCCACCACCCCCACTTGCACCGGTAGCCCGACGCAGACGAGTCAGGATCTTAGCACTCTATGAGCCCGAACCATTCATGACCCCATATCGGAGCCATCCCAATGGCCTTATCCGTATGCATACACCTCGCAAGAGAGTACGATTACCTGTAGTTCCGATTATACCACCATCACTACCCCTATCCCCTACTTCACCCCTAGATATGATCAGGATGACACCACCATTATCTCCTGAGCATACCTTACCACCACTACTATCATCATCCCCTCCATCGTCGGTTAGACCCGACTATTCGTTTAATCTACTCATCCAATCATACCTGTTTGCACCTCACCAATGGGAGCCGACTCCTGAGGAGGATTTACCCTCTCAGGTTTTCCTCATCATTACTATTTCCCACCTGTTTTCACTCCTGTAGCCCGAGTCTTTGAGACTGGGGAGAGAGCTTCAGGACAGTAGTTGCCCGCACACCTAATCCTTCCACCATCATGACGCTACTGGAGTGTCATGAGGAACAAATCGATACACCCCTGAACATCGTTGACAGAACACCGCTCGACCACCCCGAGACGGTCAACGGCACCCTACATGACCTCTTATCCGATAGGATGGATGATCGACCCCAAACAGTCTGCTAATATTGACCAAGTTAATGGTCAATAAGAGTCAAACAATTTAGGGCACGATACAATTTACCAAAGGAGTTTAGTGTTTCCCCGGGTCGTTATGTCCCAGCGAGATGTGAATTCTGTAATAGAACGAATCTGTGATCGGGCGATAATTGAACGAAAAAGGTTGTGAGTGATTAAACTAAGGAAATATAAAAGGAAATAGCTTAAAGAAGCTATAAGAACAAGTACGTGAAAACAAATTAACTAGAAACGTATAAAAACCTAAAACGCGTACGTTTAAATTTAAATAAACGTAAACGTACGAAATAAAACGCGAATTCTTTCTAATATAAACCCCACGGATGTGAAAATTATATTTTTGGAATCCTAATGATAAAAGAAAATTTTAGAAAAAAGATTTATATTTTTCTGATTAATATTTAATTTATTATGAATTAAAAACTATTTTAAACTAATTAATTTATTAAAAATACTAAAACTATAAGGAAAATTCTGAAACTTTTTTCTAAAATACTATATAATATTACAAAGCTAAAAAAATAAAAGGGTGTCACAGCTTATTCGGATAAGCTGCTAATAAGCTAAATGATTAAATAAGCTTAAAACTGAAATTACTACTTATATATTAAATGTTGCAAAGGTATACTGGAAAAGACCCAAGGGCACGATGGTTGAGTCTGTGTGTGTTTACTTGAGAGACCAGGGTTCAAGTCCCATGGTTCTCTTTTTGTGAAACTATTTTTTTTTTGGACTTTTTCTTTTCAAACTTAATTATAAGCTAATATTAAGCTACTTTAAAACTGGAAATATTTTTATATCTAAAGAAATAAGCTAGAAACAAGCTACTTATACCAACAGTTAGCTTATAAGCTTTATTTAGACTAGGATTTTACAAATTAAGCTATAAGCTAGTATATAAGCTATAAGGTGTAGGAATAAGCTATTATGGACTGAGACAAGTATGAATAAGCTAAAGGAACTGGAAAAAGCTTAAGCAATAAGCTGAAAAGCTCTAAAAAGTTAAGACAAAAACACAAGTCTGCTGATTTTTCTGTGGTGCAGGTAAAAACAGCCCACTTTGCGTGTCAAATTTCAGCTTCTAACTCCTTAAGATGAAGAAATGAAAAATAAAAGAAAATCGGCTGAAAATGCAAAAATACGAATTTTAGGCTGCTATTACTAACTTGGGCTGAATTGAGCTATTTCTAGACCAAGGCCTTAAGGGATTTCAAGCATGCTTAATATGGACTAAATGGGACCCATAAACATAAAAAATAAGAGCTTAAACTGCAACAGCTTATAACAAGCTTATTTGGACAGTTACTGTTCTAATATTACACTAATACACTCAAAACCTCTAAAAGCTTCAATATAGCTAAAAACTACTTATAAACTGTTTATATAAGCTTAATTAAGAAAGATTGAAACATACCAAGATGCACATAAACAGTGTTCCATGGTTTTGACCCGTTTTGAGCTTTAACCCAAACACCCTTTTAGAACCTACTTTTGCAATTTTAAACTAGGAATTTCTGGAATAAGCTTTTAAACTAAAACTTAACTAATTATCTGACTTATTTAACTACTGAATAGCAATAATCAATCCTACATAAGCACTTAAATAAGCAGTAAGCTATATTAAGCTAATAATGTACCAAATGAGACTTACAAGTAAAAACTGGATGCATGTAGATCTGAACCAGAAAAATAATACCCAGGATTTTCCAATAAGCCAAAAATCACATCCTAGATCAGCTTTACATACCCAGCTTATCCACAGCTTATTTTGACCAGATCAGTTGACTTTCGTTGACTTTGGTGAATTTAACTCAGAACATAATGGAACTTAGAACACACTTGAAAGAGCTTTAATAAGCTCAAAAGAGCTTATTTAATCAAGAATAACAGCTTATAATCTTAAAACAAAGAAGAGGACATTTTGGCGGGAAGTTTAGTTAAGCAGGAAACATGAAATTAACTTCAATTAAACGATTAAATGACAACTTAAAGTACTTGAATTATTCAAAAATTACAAAACCCAGATAGTTTATTACATGAAAATTAACTACGACATTTAATTAAACTAATTAAGCTAAACTAAAATCTACTCTAATATCTAACTCTTGTCTTCTCTGTTTCTTGGAGTCTTTATACCCAAAATATCTTCTCACTTTATTCCCAACTCATCCCAGCCTTCCACGTTTCTTAAATCAATCCAATTCGTACACTTATAAATTTGGCGCCAAAGTCTTTGAGCAGGTTTATATCAATTAAGGATTTTTGGAGGATTGTAGAGGTGGAGGGGACAATAGGTGAAGTAGGTAGTGAGCTGGGGGGTGAGGTGGAAGAAGGGAGCAGCTGGAAGGCGGGTTTTAAGCTGGTTTGACTTTTTGTGTACTGTAGCAGTTTGACCCAGATATTTAAACTTCTGCCTTTGACTTTGCTTGGACAAACTAGGGTTTGTTTTGGATTTTAGGGAAAGAAATGGGTTAAGGAATTTATAAAAATGGAATTTTGAATTGTTTAAACTTTAGGGACCAAAATTGCCATTTTCTGAAACTTCAGGGACCTTTTGTGTCATTTTTAAAACTTGAAGGACCAAAACTGCCATTTCTTTAAAACTTTCATCCAAGGACCAAATTTGTAAAAGTTAAATAATTTAGGGACCTTGAATGATAATTTTCCAAATTTTTAACACCAGGGACTATTTTTGCCAATTTCTGAAAGTTAAAGGACTGAAATTGACAATTATGCAAACTATGTTCGTTTTTCAACTGTTTTTAATCCTTTTGCACATGAAACACATAAAAACACAATCAAATGATATTTTCTGTATTTTGAAGCATATTTGCATGTTTTTAAATGTTTTTACAGTCTAAATGTGACAGAAATGATGAGTATTTAGACACTCATCAATCCCCCACACTAAACTATTGCTAGTCCCTAGCAATCTTTTATGAAAATTTAATGGATTTTATGTCTCTTTACCAAAAGCCATTACTTCTGGAGTAGCCAATGTTTTAGTATGTGATACTTTGGTACATTAATAACCAAATGATTTTGAGCAAATCATCAGCTGTCAACGGATTTGATTTGTCTTTACCAGAAGCCGTTTGCCTCTGGACTAGCCAACTCTTAGATAAAATACAGTTATTATCTTTGGTGAGCTGATTACCAATTATGGTTTTTCCACTGCCTTTACCACAAGCCATAACCTTGCGGGCTAGCCAACTCTTCACTATAAAAGATATGGTGAGTCGAATACCATACAATTTTAGGCAAATTGTAAGCCATAAACGGATTTGATATATCTTTACCAAGAGCCGTTTGCTCCTGGATTAGCCAATCCTTATGTGGGTTAGACATGGCGGACTGATAACCATTTATTGCGTTCTAAGTGAGAAAAAATTTTAAAATTTTGGCCAAAATGGGGGTACTAGATGGCATTTATGATCAAATTCGCTAGAATTCCCCCCCACACTTAGAACTGAATATTGCCCTCAATATTCAAAGTACCGGTTGTTAAACCAACACTTAGAACGTGAAAGGGAAATACTAATAGCCATTATTTTATATATACACACACATTTTATTATTTATTATTATTATTATTATTATTATTATTATTATTATTATTATTATTTTTTGTATTTGTTGTTGTTGTTGTTGTTTTTTTTGGGTAAAATTTACATATATACAACATGTGGGCATCTCCCCCACACTTAGGTGGTAGAACAGAGAAAGAAGTCAGAAATATGGGTGAAAACCCATATGGTGTGCTAATATTTTTGTTCACCGAGTCACTAGCTTGACTCGACCCCGCATTCATTGGTTCATGGGGAAGCAAGTGGAAGCGACAATCTCCATCGGACTTTCATTGAAGATGTTTGGATAAATATTGAAGTACGTGAAAGTTCCACACCGATGAGATATACACAGAGATCCGGCTCATAAATGATAAATGAAAATGCCGGGATCAAAGATAGTGTCTTCATTCCCTAAGGAGTGAAGAACAGGAGAAGTCACCGTGTAGGTGAAGAAAAGAAAGAAAGTCATGATAAAAATCATGACTAACTCATCATCACTAGAAGGAGAATTCATGATTTCAGTATCATGAATCTCATCATTTAAGATTGGATGATCAAGACATATTCCGGCCGGGAGGGATGGAATTTTGATATTAATCAAATTCTCAGTGTTGAGAACATTTCCCTCAGGGGCACACAAAACATCTTTGTCAAGATCAAAGTGGAAGTTATCATACTCCAGCGGAGATATGATATGAGTGAGTTCACTGGAGAACTCCTCAAAGGTGAATGAATCATATTCGGATTTGATGTGAGTGAGTTCATCAGCGAACTCCTCAAATGTAAATGATTCATAATCGGGGAGAGAATTATGAGAATGAGAAGTGGTGTTGCCACTAATTTTCTCTCCCATCTGATCAAAACAGAAGGCTTCCATTTCCGGAATAGAATCATCGGAAAATATGTCACTATCCTTTATGGGGATAGGAGATGAAATGGATTTTTCTTTGAAAGCCTCAATTTTAGAAATGAGAAGATTGACAGTCAATAATGTTGCTCGAAGAGCTTCATCTTTGATTTCAGTGTCAATTTCTTCATCATTCTCTTCTTCTAAGCTGACTGGCTCAGAAGGAAATTCCTCCATATAAATGATGTCTCCACATGATAAAGAATCGTCATTAGTGGAATCGGAGAACATCTCAATATGATCTTTTGAAAAATCAAGAGGAGGAGGGATATCACACATTTGATCAAAAGTTCCCTGTGACTCACTTGGGATTGGGACAAGGTTCTCAGCACTAGACTTTATGAATTCGTCCGATTCCTTTTCAGGAATAGTGTCAAAATGCTCGTCCCCCATAATAAGAGAATTAGAGGGTACTTCGGGTGTGATAACAGCAGACTGAGGGAGTTGAGAAAGACTAGCACACATGGATTTTACAATTTCCATTTGTTCTTCTGCTAGTAATTCTTCCATAGATTTTTCTCCCTGTATTTCCACGAAAGGAATCTCAACCGATGAACTTGATGAATCTTTTTGAAGAATATCAACGATATCTTCATCATCACTGTCATCATCGTCATCGATAAAAGCAACATTCCTAAAACCGAAAGGTTGACATTGATTATCAACATGCGGATTTTCTTGGGCATGTTTAGATTCCGTCAATTCTTTTAATACATCCAGAAGACCAAGGAGAATGTTTTGAGGAATATCTTTGTCAGAATTGTCATCAGGAACACACTCATAGACATCCTCATTCATTTGGTACTGTGGGGGTTGGTCATGACAAGAATAGTTATAACTGTCACAAGGGATTGGATTCCTTGTTTGACAATCGGAACTGAAGTGTGGGCCTCCACAATACTCACAAGAAAAGTTTGGTGTATTTTGATACGATGCATCATTGAGATTTGGATAATATAATTCTTGCTCTTATGAATGTGATGGGTAGCTGGAAAAATTTGAAGAGTCGTTGAATGAGTTCGGATTAGGATCATAAGAAAATGAATTCCTCGAACCACAAAACAAACAACTTCTGTCTCGAATATCATTACCACATTGTTCACATGTACACCAATGACATGGCAAACCAAAAAGCGGCTCACCACAACCAACACAAGGAATAAAATCCGGAGGTGGGACAAGTGGTGTGCTCTGAGAGCTAGGAATTTCCACCACTTCCGTTATGGTCTCTGGTTCTTGTTCTTGATAAACGTGAAGATTAGGCAAGTCGTTCTTTTTAGTCACCGTTCTAAGCTCTGTACGTTTGCTTGACAAACTTTTAACCGTAAATCGTGAAAGGTTAGGATCGATTCTTGACGGTTTAGGAGTAATTGTGAGCTTAGATTTTTGGACAACCGTAGGTTGGACGTATTTAGTACTTCCATTGTCAGAGAGAAGTACCGGTCCTTTGTCACCCCGGTTTCTCGTTCCATTTCCCTTACCGGAGAGGGAATAGGAATCGATGGTCCATCATAATCAACACGACATCTCGAACTTTTTGACAAGGCTTGAAGTTTTTCAATGTTGTTTTTAAGGGCCCTAAGTTCAAAGAAATATTCGTCGAGAGATGCCATAGAAGAAAGGTATAAGAAGTTAGAATCAAATGGATAGAGGGTAAAGGGATAAAGAATCAAAAAGGGTAAGAGGGTAAAGATGAATATTTTTGGGTTTTTTTGTGTTCGTAGAAAACTTGAATAAAAATGTTTTTGGAAATCGTTTAGTCAAACGAATTAACTTCACGATTATTTTTAGTTTTATATGAAAATAAGGAAATATGAACAAAGATGGTAAATATACAATGGATGTATATTCAACAATCACTGATGCTTTAAATTCGTTCAACGCAGCACACCTCCCCGGCAGCGGCGCCAAAATTTGATCGACCCCAAACAGTCTGCTAATATTGACCAAGTTAATGGTCAATAAGAGTCAAACAATCTAGGGCACGATACAATTTACCAAAGGAGTTTAGTGTTTCCCCGGGTCGTTATGTCCCAGCGAGATGTGAATTCTGTAATAGAACGAATCTGTGATCGGGCGATAATTGAACGGAAAAGGTTGTGAGTGATTAAACTAAGGAAATATAAAAGGAAATAGCTTAAAGAAGCTATAAGAACAAGTACGTGAAAACAAATTAACTAGAAACGTATAAAAACCTAAAACGCGTACGTTTAAATTTAAATAAACGTAAACGTACGAAATAAAACGTGAATTCTTTCTAATATAAACCCCACGGATGTGAAAATTATATTTTTGGAATCCTAATGATAAAAGAAAATTTTAGAAAAAAGATTTATATTTTTCTGATTAATATTTAATTTATTATGAATTAAAAACTATTTTAAACTAATTAATTTATTAAAAATACTAAAACTATAAGGAAAATTCTGAAACTTTTTTCTAAAATACTATATGATATTACAAAGCTAAGAAAAATAAAAAGGGTGTCACAGCTTATTCGGATAAGCTGCTAATAAGCTAAATGATTAAATAAGCTTAAAACTGAAATTACTACTTATATATTAAATGTTGCAAAGGTATACTGGAAAAGACCCAAGGGCACGATGGTTGAGTCTGTGTGTGTTTACTTGAGAGACCAGGGTTCGAGTCCCATGGTTATCTTTTTGTGAAACTATTTTTTTTGACTTTTTCTTTTTCAAACTTAATTATAAGCTAATATTAAGCTACTTTAAAACTGAAAATATTTTTATATCTAAAGAAATAAGCTAGAAACAAGCTGCTTATACCAACAGTTAGCTTATAAGCTTTATTTAGACTAGGATTTTACAAATTAAGCTATAAGCTAGTATATAAGCTATAAGGTGTAGGAATAAGCTATTATGGACTGAGACAAGTATGAATAAGCTAAAGGAACTGGAAAAAAGCTAAGGCAATAAGCTGAAAAGCTCTAAAAAGTCAAGACAAAAACACAAGTCTGCTGATTTTTCTGTGGTGCAGGTCAAAAACAGCCCACTTTGAGCTATTAAAAAGCATTGATAAAAAAATCCTAAAAATAAACTAAAAATATGGCGAAGTACACAAGCTAGGGAACTATATGCGTGTCAAATTTCAGCTTCTAACTCCTTAAGATGAAGAAATGAAAAATAAAATAAAATCAGCTGAAAATGCAAAAATACGAATTTTAGGCTGCTATTAATAACTTGGGCTGAATTGAGCTATTTCTAAACCAAGGCCTTAAGAGATTTCAAGCATGCTTAATATGGACTAAATGGGACCCATAAACATAAAAAATAAGAGCTTAAACTGCAACAGCTTATAACAAGCTTATTTGGACAGTTACTGTTCTAATTTTACACTAATACACTCAAAACCTCTAAAAGCTTCAATATAGCTAAAAACTACTTATAAACTGTTTATATAAGCTTAATTAAGAAAGATTGAAACATACCAAGATGCACATAAACAGTGTTCCATGGTTTTGACCCGTTTTGAGCCTTTACCCAAACACCCTTTTAGAACCTACTTTTGCAATTTTAAACTAGGAATTTCTGGAATAAGCTTTTAAACTAAAACTTAACTAATTATCTGACTTATTTAACTACTGAATAGCAATAATCAATCCTACATAAGCACTTAAATAAGCAGTAAGCTATATTAAGCTAATAATGTACAAAATGAGACTTACAAGTAAAAACTGGATGCATGTAGATCTGAACCAGAAAAATAATACCCAGGATTTTTCAATAAGCCAAAAATCACATCCTAGATCAGCTTTACATACCCAGCTTATCCACAGCTTATTTTGACCAGATCAGTTGACTTTCGTTGACTTTGGTGAATTTATCTCAGAACATAATGGAACTTAGAACACACTTGAAAGAGCTTTAATAAGCTCAAAAGAGCTTATTTAATCAAGAATAACAGCTTATAATCTTAAAACAAAGAAGAGGACATTTTGGCGGGAAGTTTAGTTAAGCAGGAAACATGAAATTAACTTCAATTAAACGATTAAATGACAACTTAAATTACTTGAATTATTCAAAAATTATAAAACCCAGATAGTTTATTACATGAAAATTAACTACAACATTTAATTAAACTAATTAAACTAAACTAAAATCTACTCTAATATCTAACTCTTGTCTTCTCTGTTTCTTGGAGTCTTTATACCCAAAATATCTTCTCACTTTATTCCCAACTCATCCCAGCCTTCCACGTTTCTTAAATCAATCCAATTCGTACACTTATAAATTTGGCGCCAAATGTCTTTGAGCAGGTTTATATCAATTAAGGATTTTTGGAGGATTGTAGAGGTGGAGGGGACAATAGGTGAAGTAGGTAGTGAGCTGGGGGGTGAGGTGGAAGAAGGGAGCAGCTGGAAGGCGGGTTTTAAGCTGGTTTGACTTTTTGTGTACTGTAGCAGTTTGACCCAGGATATTTAAACTTCTGCCTTTGACTTTGCTTGGGTCAACATGGGTTTGTTTTGGATTTTAGGGAAAGAAATGGGTTAAGGAATTTATAAAAATGGAATTTTGAATTGTTTAAACTTTAGGGACCAAAATTGCCATTTTCTGAAACTTTAGGGACCTTTTGTGTCATTTTTAAAACTTGAAGGACCAAAACTGTCATTTCTTTAAAACTTTCATCCAAGGACCAATTTTGTAAAAGTTAAATAGTTTAGGGACCTTGAATGATATTTTTAACACCAGGGACTATTTTTGCCAATTTCTGAAAGTTAAAGGACTGAAATTGACAATTATGCAAACTATGTTCGTTTTTCAACTGTTTTCAATCCTTTTGCACATGAAACACATAAAAACACAATCAAATGATATTTTCTGTATTTTGAAGCATATTTGCATGTTTTTAAATGTTTTTACAGTCTAAATGTGACAGAAATATGAGTATTTAGACACTCATCCGATAGAATGGACCTTCAGGATGGATTGATGAGGTTTCAGTCAGAGATGTTCAAGACACGCTCCCACATGACAGTTTTACAATGAGAAAGATAGAGGTAGATTAAGGAAGTTCTACAAACACGCCACAGAACCGCTACATTAGAGAGCCTCATCGAGGACATTCAAGTCAGGCAGCAGACAAATATACAGAGACTTCTAGAGCAGATCACGATGCTACAGGGACACATGGATGAGACATTCCAGTAGTTAGACATACACCACATCAGTTGTAGTTTGGAGGCATCTTAACCTGCCACATGGGACATTAATAAAAGACCTTGTATCGTTTGTTGTGTAAAACAATTGATAAAGTTATTAATATTATGTTGTTTGTTATGGATTTGCTATATATTGATGCGGAGTTATGGTTGTTTCCTTATATTCATGTGTGTGGTGATTGTATCCGGACATGCCGTGATGTTACCTATGATTTTTATGGTTCCCTATACATGTCATAACTGGGCTATAACCATAGATTTTTAAAGAAAAATTTCGAAAGAAAACTTGATGAATGAAGAGAAAGTTGCTGAACTTCAGCTTTTGTAGATGATGAATCACTTTGTTCCTTATCAATCCTATACCAAGAGTTGATCATTTATTTACGATAGTACCCAAACCTGTCGTGATCTTATGATTCCCCAGTTGGTTGCAATTTCACATTGTGATAAGATTGTTAGGACTTGTATACAATCACCCTATTACTCAATTTATTCTAACACGGTCATTATGTGAATTCTAAATCCATGTTTCTTGTGATATTAATAGAAGATGGCCAGCACAAGAAAAGCAAATATCACACCGGCACCAACCCCAACTATGACTCCTGAATCTATCCGGAAATTGGTAACCAACATTGTTGCTGTAGTACTCGAAACCCAAGCGACTACAGTAGCTTGTCCGAGTAGCAACAATAGAACAATTGGAGAAAGGGAGACGGCTGCGTCTTGTAAGTGTACCTATGAGAGTTTCACGGGTTACAAACCAACTCACCTTAAAAATAGAGAAAGAATGACTGAACCTACCATCACCATTACCCAGGGATTTCTGGACCAAGAAGTTAAACGGGGTACTACATCCAAGAGAAATGATCATAAACGAAGACTGGATGGGAGAGAAACCACTACTCTCAACAATTGAAGGTACCACAACAACAACAACCGTAACCACAATCATCTGCAAGATCGCAACAACTACCACCACTAACAAGATTGCAGGCAGGAAGCTAGCAGAGACTGCATCGCCACACCTGCTAACGAAAATGGTTATCGTGGGAAGAAACCTCTATGCGAACGATGTAAGATGCATCACACTGGACTTTGCATTGTTAAGTGCTGGAAATGCCAGAGAACTGGCCACAAAATAGGAGACTGCAAATTCATAGGTGCTAATACACAGCCAGTAGCCGTAGTATGCTACGGATGTGGTGGGAAAGGACACTACAAGAATTAGTGCCCAACCCAGAATACCAATTAGAACAACAAGGCCATTGGAAGAGAATGGAAGCTCGTTAGAACTTCAATAACGTCAAAGGACAACAACAATGTTTAAACAAAGGAAGAAGTTTCTGCTGTAATAAATAAACCACAGTTCAAACCTTCTAGAGTTGTATTTCCTTTTGTACTTTACCTTAGGTACGATGGAGTAACCTGAGTGTAACAAATACCTTTTAATCTTATGAGATCCTATCTTGTACTATTTCCACGATAATCACCACCTACGTCTATTACAGTTTCTATTCCATTTACCCTATTCATAATCATTTCGTAACAATACATGTTGGGTTTGAAGATGCTGCTGCTTCAGATGATATAATATTGCTCATGGTTCTTAAAAGAAAATACACTAAGTATGATTCTGCTGCTAGGCTAAATAATCCTACTGCTGGTCTATTTATTCAACTGCTGGAGTTTACTAAAGAAGATCAAGAAATAAGCTAAGTATGATACTACTGCTGGGCAACGAAGATTCTACTGCTAGAGTTATCATTCTACTGCTTATTAGATAAACGTGTATAGTATGTTAGATATATATGGAATAGATACGAATAGATGTTATCTTGTATAGAAAGTCATTGTAACCGACTAGGACTCCTTAAGTCTATAAAAGGAGGATCTAGGGTTAGGTTAGCATACATATTGTTTATTAGTTCTGTTCACTTCAAGGTTATTGTAACCCTGTTACTTTTGAGTAACAGTATTAATATATTGAGGTGATTGTTGAGAGAATTCTGTTGTGTTCGATTCATAATTCTTCTTAAGATTAAGTATTAGATTACGCATAATACTTAATAGATCATTAATGATTAGTTTCTATACCTATTGTCTTAGATCCACATCTAAGATAATTAACAAGATCGTTAGCTCAACTGGGATCAACAACTGGTATCAGAGCCTTATCCATATCATATTCCTTTTGAATTTTGGCCTCCTGAACTTAGAGAAAGACATGATCAAGAAGCTGCAAAGAAACTTGCAGCTGAAGAAGAGGCAGAATATGAAAGGGAGCTTGAAGAAAAAAGGAAACAGGCTGAGAAATAGGCTGAGATTGAAGCAAAGTTGAAAGCTTGGGATGAGGAAAGAGCTAAATGTGAAGCTGCTATGGAATGGTTAAGGGTGAAGGAAGAATTGCAAGATGACTTTACTGAAAAAGGTGAGTTTGATTGGTTAGAGAAGTTTAGAGTAAAGCACAAGAAGAAACTTCTTACTCAGAGGAAGAAGAAGAAGGTGCTTAGACCTCCAACTGCAAAGCAAGTAAGAGATTTTCATGAGCATTACTTGAAAAATATGAAAGGCTGGAAGCTTGTGCAGTTGAAGAAATACACAGATGCTGAGGTTCAAAAGAAACTTGAAGCAGCTAAGAAAGAAGTGGAGAGGAAGTTTGCATCCATGGAATTAGATTCTGCAAAGCTTTCAAGATATATGGCACCAAAGGCTTATCTAAGAGTAGATACTGAGGTTGAAGTAGAAATGACTAAGAAAGAGACTGAGGGTGTCAAGAAAAATGTGGAGTTTGAGAAAGTGATTAAAGAAAAGGAAAAAGTAAAAGAAAGTTCCAATGTTGGTGAAAAGAGACCTGGAAGGATTTTAAAGTCAGTTGGAAGAAAGAAGATGAAGGCTAGAAAGGGCAAAGCGGTGGTGAAAAATAGTTCTGAGAGCAGTTCTGAATCTGTGAAAGAGTATACTAAGTCTGGTGAACAAGATGTTGATAGGGAGGAATCTAAAGATGACATGGAAAGATTAATGGCTCTCACAGTTCTATCAACACAAAAAGAACCTGAGGTATCCAATGCCATTCCACTAATAGTAAAACATCCAATTGTCTCATATACTTGTGGAATCCATGATGGAAGTGAAGTCTTTTGGGAATTTAAAAGGACAAATGGATTGTACTATAGACTTAAAAGGTTTTCACAGATGTTGTACTTCATGGATAGAGAGGATGTGGTTACCCTCTGGAGGCTATACAAGGAAAAATATGGTGACACAAGGCCAGAGGAGGTGTATGAGAGGGTGATTTATTATTATTTGAAGATCATGTTTGAACCACAGGATATTGACAATGAATGGAGAACACTAATAAATAACACAGTTCAGAGATGGTATCTGTTTCAATCTTGTGGAGTACATGAATTGTGTGTTAGAGGTGTGATTCTGTATATGTTAGTTCAAAAAGACTATCCTGCTCTGAATTTTAATAAGGAAATTATTTCTCAGATGAAGAAACATGGAATGTTGCAATTACAAAGAGGGTTCTTCACAGATAATCAAGCCTATGAACTTTTGAAGAAGTATGAAAAAGTGCTACAACCTAAGTCTTCAAAGCAGAACTGAATGTGTTTGGAAGCATCCTCCTGGTGATGGCTTAAGGATTGGAAGAAACTTGATGATTTTAGGAGAAAATTTCAAGTTTAGGGGAGGATTGTTGGGTTTGAAGATGTTGCTGCTTCAGATGATATAATATTGCTCATGGCTCTTAAAAGAAAATACACTAAGTATGATTCTGCTGCTAGGCTAAATAATCCTACTGCTGGAGTTTACTAAAGAAGATCAAGAAATAAGCTAAGTATGATACTACTGCTGGGCAACAAAGATTCTACTGCTAGAGTTATCATTCTACTGCTTATTAGATAAACGTGTACAGTATGTTAGATATATATGGAATATATACGAATAGATATTATCTTGTATAGAAAGTCATTGTAACCGACTAGGACTCCTTAAGTCTATAAAAGGAGGATCTAGGGTTAGGTTAGCATACGTATTGTTTGTTAGTTCGATTCACTTCAAGGTTATTGTAACCCTGTTACTTTTGAGTAACCGTATTAATATATTGAGGTGATTGTTGAGAGAATTTTGTTGTGTTCGATTCATAATTCTTCTTAAGATTAAGTATTAGATTCCGCATAATACTTAATAGATCATTCAAGAACAGTTTCTATACCTATTGACTTAGATCTACATCTAAGATAATTAACAAGATCGTTAGCTCAACTGGGATCAACAATACACTGCTATCCAATTAGGAATCTGGTTAATAACATTCCTGACCGAACAATAGACTATTGCATTCCTATAAGGTTCTCTCACAAACACTAGGATCCATTTCAGAGCTATCCTGTTACCACCCCATAAATTTCTAATCCATCACCGTCATGCGAACCTATTTTTCTTGTTACCTTGAAAAATTATTTAGGGTGCCATTTTACAAAAACAACACATTGAACACCATCTAAAACTCTTGAGAAATATAATACTACTTTGACTGAGCCAATCATCACATCATTGGTCCTCAATTATACATAGCCTGATCACCTATGTCTAATTTAGGAAGAATCATTTCATGAATGCAACAGTCATCTTTTCAAATTTCCTGAAACAATCTTCATTCAAAAGCAAAGCCTTGTGACGAGACAAACTGTTAGTAAACATCCCTCTTGACAACACACAATAGATATCTACACCTATTACCCATCATCCCAAGGAAAGAAATCCGACATAAGTACTAACTCGAGAATCACAAGAATTCATAAAAATATATGGAAAGCACAAATAACATAAATTTTATTAAAATCCACGAATATTAATACATAACGATATAATTAACAACGGTAGTGCTAATGTTACAAAGATCACTAAGTAAGGTATAGAATCGCCAATTGGTTGACCCGCCAAGCCAATGAAAAACACCACTACACCTACGAGAGCGAGAGCCACGACAGGATGTAACACCTTGGGTATTTTGTACGATAAATATAGACAAATCATTAAATGCGGTAATTAAAAGACATGGTGTTATGCATAAAAACAACCAAGTCTTATTACACATTCATTAAAGATTACATGGAAACACAACAGAGATTTATTTTAACAATCCTAACGCAAGACTATTACCCTCATATCTTATCCACGCCGATGGCTAGAACCACGAGTGGCACGAGAATCAGTAAAACCCCGACCAAAAATTCATAGTCTTCATCCGGAACGTAGGCCAAGTAGATGGTAGCGACAACAACATACATAATCGCAAGAATGGTAACAAGATGCGGCATTTTGAAAGAACTAATGAGAGAAATATGGGTGGCGGAAGAATGAAAATTAAAATGGGGTATTTATAAAGAGGAAAGTAGCCGTTAGAAATAACTGTTCATAGCTGTTGGAATTCACTGCTCATAGCCATTGGAATTCACAGTTCATAACCGTTGGAATTCATTATTTATAGCCGTTGGAAATCACTATTCATAGCCGTTGGAAATCACTATTCATAGCCGTTGGATCCACTAGGTGGAAAGATATTCAAATTGCTTCTTCTAGTGTGAGTGATCAAACGAAGTCACGTTCTCTTGAATACTGAGTGGAAATTCTTAGATGAACTTTTTCCATAATTTCTCATCGGTTGAGTCCCAATATTAGTCAGAACACTTTTGCTCACCCATCAACACATTAAAAGAGTTCCTGATTTCACCTGGGAATGTGAGATCAAAAATTCGCGACAAATACCCACACTTATTCACTTAGACAACCCTAACCACTACCTTAGACTTTAATTCTGGGACGGAATTCTGTAAATGTTAATGCGGGTGGGTACTGTAGCAATCTGTAAAATTCCCGGACAGTAATTCTGTAAATGTTAATCAAGTACTAAATTACCATTACTGTTCAGTTAACCATTTTGATGGACAAAATTTAAAAATTTTGTTATTACATTACATAATTCACAAACACTTTGGAACGAGCTCACACGCGCACCACAACAATCTAACACACTCATTTTATAACCAAACGGATCACTTACTAATTCGGCCCATATTTCTGGCCTGTTACTATTCACAAGCCCAACACAACTTTTATAACTTTTATTATTCCTATTATTTACTCGGTTCAACTCACCAACACTTAGCCCCGTTTTCTTTCAATTTCGACACACAAGTTATGACACATTTTACACCTCCCGAATCTCTATACACCCAAGAAACATGATGTCGAAGTCTCACCCCCTCATTCGATTGTTTGAACACCAAACGAGACCCAAAGTATACCACTCTCGACCACATTTACAAAATCACACAACGTTTATCCATTTTTACCAAACCAATCTAAACTTAATTCCACCTAGCTAATTTATGTTCTATGATCGAATATGAGTTCAAGAGAATGTTTTCCACCATTTTCCAACAATATCACATGTTAACATATTGAGTTGGACCTTTTTGTATGTCGACAAGTCAATGTAGCAAAAATCGTGAATCGGTAGCCGGGCGGTCGACCACCCTGCAGCGATTAATCAGCTAAGGCGGGATTAATCGGTGATTAATCGGGTTGGCATTTTTTGCATGGTTTGGGTATTTCTGGAGACAAAACTAAAGATCGTAACTGATTCTAAGCCTACTATGTTTCCAAACCTCAATAAAAGGCTCCAATTCTGATTATGAGGCTCATTGTGCGTTATAAGTGAAATAAACGATCCCTAAATTAATAGAATGCCTAAATTTTTATTTTTTTAAAGCTGACCGATTTGGCCGATTCGGCCGATTTTTGACCGATTAGGCTGATTTTTGACCGATTAGTGGCCGTTTTTTTGCCTAGACCATTTTTTGACCGATTTTCAAAATTCTACAAGGTATACGGCCGATTAACGATTAATCGGTGATTAATCGGCCAATTTGGTTGATTTTTGCAACATTGAGAGAAGTACACGTATACATACATATGCATGCTACACAACATATAACCAATCCTACATACAAAGTCCTCCTAAATATCTTTGTGTATCTTCTATTATTCTCAATTCCCTGCTGCAAATCTTAACATGTCGAGTTGTATCTTAAAATAAAATATAAAGCATGTATATGTGTCCATATATATCGACATACATGCATATATACACTTGCATTAAATCCCTTTCACACACAAAGTTCTTATCTCACATTTGCTACTAAGTTTCTCTCCAAACCGAGACCCTCAAGCACCAGGACCATTTTTCCATATTGTTCGAACCATATTCCAAGTCGTAAAGTTTCCATTCGAAGCGTTGGTGAATGTTCTAGCGTACTACGTGATTCCTACTCGTATTCTAGACCTCTTTTAAGTTAAACTCACCACCTTTTAAGGTGTGGTAAGCCTTTTCAACTCACTTTTCCATTCTTATAATTTTTAACGATTCATGCATGGTTCACATTTCTTTCGAACGTATTTACTTCCTATAATTGTTTTCATGTTTTTGTTATTCATTTTTTTCGTTAATATATATCGACCTCCTTCGAAGGATGGCTATAAATTGATTAGCATAATCATTCGACACTTACATACTCGTTTTATCACTAATCGAGCCCCATTTGAAATCATATGTTAATCGTATAACATTTATAACACATTAAAAGTCATAATTTTATTTTTGGACTTTATGTTTGGTCGCATAGAAATGGTCATTTTAATTTGAATATACACTCACAACTTATGGATTTTATTGCTCAGCTTAATTCTCCATACACTCAACAAATAAGCTATTGAATAAGCTCTTGAAATTAAGCTCGTATTAGTCCCTTTTAAAGCCTAAAGTGTTCGCTACTAAAAAACTGGTCGAAAAACCTTTATATCTTAATGTGGGCTTTTGAGCCCAATAAGCACTTTTTAAGCACATATGATAAGCTGACCAAATAAGCACTTTTGTATTACTTTTGTGACACTTAAATAAGCCCAAAACCAGGCCCAACTCCCTTTAAAACCTAACAGATCAAAAATCCTGAATGGGCCTTTAATTTCAACTTGTTAAGCCCATTAGGCGAAAAAATAAGCTCTTTAGCAAATCAGTAGTTGGATTGGAATTGAATAAAAGTTGTTAAAACTTTCAAAAATCACTTCACTTTATTTTTGTGAAATATGGACTAAGTTTGCAAAATATTTCAACTATAGGGATTAAAACAGCCAACTTCACAAAACTATGTTCAAAACTGTAAATACAGTAACCTGAGGGTAGAAAATGCTAAAACAGTGAACTTGAAGCTTAAAAAGTCATTTGGGAACCTTTTTGGACTAAAAATGTAACATATTAGTTAACCAAGGACTAATGGTGCAACACTAACTCCGGTATGGTAAAAAGTGTAAAATTGGTAAAAGTACAATGACTAAACTATAATTTTATATCATATTCATTTCTATTTCAGATTTTACACTTTTTCACACAATCACATGCATTTTTTAATTTTTTTTTTATACATATCGTTCAATATATTCAAACACGTTACGTTATATTTATATATAACGAGTTTTAACGATTTCACTTAACGTTTCGTTTCACCACTTTCGAGGAAACGATATTTATGGATTAAATGACATAAAATCAAGATAATATTATATATAATATTATTTTTGAACTTTAAGCATTTTAAGCATATCACACTCACATCACCAATCAAATCGTCATCCGTTACTCACTTTCACACTCACTTTTCGTATTAAGTCAAAACTATCAAATTCTCAGAGTTCACTGTTATTCAGGTCGTGTGTTGGAGTCGTACCCGTAACTCACTAGATCTTACATTTCACCTTGCCAGTTACACACAAGGTGAGTCATAGCCCCTTCTTTTAATTATTTTATACTCTTTGGGGGAGATACATGCTCGTTCTACTTAAAAATTTACTCGTTTACCTTAAACATTGTACTAAAATGATGACACGCTCTATTGGTGTATTGAAACATAATTCTTGTTTTCACTCTCACAAGTAATATACACTTTTACGAATTACCATGAATTCATACACCACTTTTATATGTTTTCCTATCTCCTAGGAAAATACATGCTACAAAATAGAACACAAGTATTTTATGTATGCTATGCCTGATTGATATTGCCTAAGTTACTTTATTGCCAAAAGCCCCTCATATCATGAACCATTAATCACTTGCGAGTGAACGCGAATATAGTGAACATATCTGTTGGAGGCTGACTGCCTTTTCCACTAATACCTGATAGATAGCCTTAGTTGCTAGTCAGATTAGCCGCAATGCATTATATTTGAAGGTAATAGGAATTGACAAATCCCCTATTACCCCGAGGGCCATAACTCACTCTATTAATTTGGTGTGTTCCTTACCGAATCCCGGTACTCTGTTAATATTTTCGTGTCATGAGACTTAGAGCAATATATATATAAAACTGCAATATCACTATTTCTAATTATGATTGTAATTCACATGCAATCCTACACTTGTGTTTAACTGATTTACATACAAATTATCTATGGTTTTTACATAACGTAATTCACTACTTATTTCATCAATATTGGTATTATCACTTCACACTTGAAACTATCGAAATCAACGGTTTACTTATAAACTCTATGAACTCACCAACCTTTGTGTTGACACTTTTAAGCATGTTTATCTCAGTTAATTAGCGGAGCTGACAAGGCATGGAGCGGGGAATAAACTTATAGTTTTTATGGTGTTTAAAATAAATCATGTCATTCATTTCAAAATACTACTCCCTTTTTGGGATTTCACAACTCTGATATTTCACTTTTGTATCTCAAATATTATTTGAATGACAATAACTTTCAAAACGCCTCTTTCGAGCCGTTTTCTATGATTATGACTATGATCCTCCCCATAATACCCCGATTAGTCTTCCGCTGTTAACTCATAATTTAGGGGGTGTTACACATTGATTTATACATTTCTCCCCCTGATTGTTGCGATGTAATCAGAAGAATCAAAATATGTGGAAAAAAGGTTTATCACACACAAGGTCGCCAAAATGTTGTATGAAATGATGAATTGGATCTTTAAAGACAATAAAGGTTGGTGATGTTTAGGTAAAGGTAGGTTAATTGTTTGGTAAATTTCCTAATTTGGAGAATCCTAACTTGGAGAATTCTAAAATTCCTTAGTAGGAGAATTATGAAATTTCTTAGTAGAAGAACTCTGAATTTCCTTAGTAGAACTCTGAAATTTCTTAGTAGAAGAACTCTGAATTTCCTTAGTAGAAGAACTCTGAATTTCCTTAGTAGAAGAATTCTGAAATTTCTTAGTAGAAGAACTCTGAATTTCCTTAGTAGAAGAATTCTGAAATCCTAAGTAGAAGAATTCAGAAATTCCTAAGTAGAAGAATTATGAAACTCCTTAGCAGAAGAATCCTGAAATCCTAAGTAGAAGAATTCTGAAATTCCTTAGTTGGAGAAATCTTAGTCGAAGAAGTCCTTACTCAAAAACTTATAAAATCCTTGCTCGAAGAAGTAAGAAATTCTTAGTCGAAGAATCATAAAATCCTTACTCAAAAACTTATAAAATCCTTACTCGAAGAATAAAACTTTAGGAAGTATATAGCGCCTTAGTCGAAAGATTATAAAAAAAGAAGTTCGGATTTCCTAACTCGGAAAATATAAACAGAACTTGAATAAATTCCTTACTCGAAGGATTCCTAACTCGAAGATATTAAAAGGCTTACTCGAAGAAATTGATCCTTACTCGAATAAATTGATCCTTACTCAAAGAAATTCAAGCCTAAGTTGAAGAACTTCAAGGCTTACTCGAAGAATTACGAAACTTAACTCTAAAAATCTCTAAAATCTTCCACAAAATGAGTTTTTAACCCACGATTTCTACCAGATCTAACCTAATACTGCCTAAACACCTATAAAGTAACAAACTTTATGAGTTTTAAAACAATTTTTTTTATTCGATAAATTTGCTAACTCGAAGAACAGTTTTAAAACTAAGCAAATCGATTTGAAACTTTATAAAAAACGCAACCTAAACTAACATTGGCTCTTGATACCACTTCTTAGGTCACCATATTTATCACACACAACATAGATTCTAGAGAGAGAAAGTTGGAGAGAGAAAGAGAGTGGAAGGAGCTTGTGTAAGAGAAATGAAATTGAAATAACCAAGAACCAACACTGTAGAGACCAAGATTCACGTTCTAGAGGTTGGGGGAACACGAACTAAAGATTAAACATGGTAGAACTTTATTGATTGGGGGAGGTGTGTATGTTTTCTAGAGAGAGAAGTAAAGAAAACACACACACCTCCAAAGTTACAAGTGAATCCCCACCTTTCTAGTTGTGACTAGGAAAGGTATTTATTACAAGAATACAAAGCTAACTTAGCACTAATTCCTAAACTAGTCCTTGTACTTTAAATGCTATTGCAATTCCCTCATATGACAAAACTTTAAAGCTAACAATCTCTCCCGAAAGTGATGTCATATGGGAATTGCTTACAATGTTCCCTACAAATAAAATATGAACCACAAGCACAGAGAATGATCTTCAAACTTCATTACTTCGTTCAGCTTGTAGAATCTTCTCAGCTTTCATTTCTTTACTTGCAGATGAACCATGTGAGCAAATCTAATTAGGGTTTAATTATGACCATTTCACTCTCCCCTAATTAGTGCTCTCCCCCAAAATGACAACCTTATTTTATGAGTGCCCTGAGTGCCCTGAATCTGTTCGGGGGAATAGAGTATCAACATCTTTATCTCACCAAATGCATCCCAGTTATTTTTCCATGAGAGATCAGCCCGTACATTTCTCTCCCCAGCTAGTTACGATTTATCGGAATCAGCATACTGATGTGTACGTGAAATACAAACTGGAAGCCCTATATCAGGAATCATATCATCCCGTGAGAAGATGTCGATATACCCAATCTACCTCCTGTATCAAAAACAACGGCTTCATGTAGTGACTACTGATGGAGAAAACCCACTATAACGAACTTGAGACTGAAATAGAATAACCCAAACTTGTGACTTAAACTTGCACTGTTGTATGACTAAGTACCTATACTGAGCACTACAACGTAACTCCTTAAAGCATAGGTCGTTTCATATACCCATCCAACCTTCCTTAATAGTATATGAACATCTCTTGAATTATCCACATCTTTGTGTGACACTGAGTACTATAACGTATCTCCTTTAAGTGATAGTTAACTAGGTCTTCGTCCATCCACCCCTTGACCTGTGAAAACTAGATAACCCAAGACTTAATCATCGAATGCTCTGTGAGCTATTTAAGATCGAGCAAGGATCTCGAAGAATCATGCATCCAACCAACTGCGAAAGGGACCAATTGCGAAAGGGACCAATTGTGAAAGAGTTCAACCAATTGCAAAAGAGTTCAACCAATTGCGAAAGGGTCAGATCATGCATCCAACCAACCCTGATATCTTCAAGATACTAAGTACACGTACCTGAGATATTCCAGTTCAACTTCAAATAGGTAATAATGAATCATCATCCTTGTAGTCACGGTTGATAATAATCAATTTTGTAGCCATTGTCATTTGATTGTGAATCTTGATCAGGATCTTTTTGGCTACACGTGGTGATGTCGAAGGTGTAGGTCAATAATATCATTTTTGATTTTGTTGTGAAATATGCCATAAAATGACATTCTAATGATGCTGGAAAATTTGAGTTTAAGAAATTTTACGCCAAAAATTCTCCGAAAAATTCGAATTTTGGCCTAAAAATTTGAATTTTGGGCCAAAATTTTCACTCTTGTACCAGAATTTGAATCTCGCGTAAAAATTGACCGTTAAGTCACTCCTCCAAATTATTATTATTATTATTATTTTTTTTTTTTGCAATTGCGATAAGATGTCCGATATATAATTGCGATAAAGTTCTCGGACACAATTGCGATAAGGTTCTCGGATGACATTTGCGATAAAACTGACAAAGGCCAATTTCGATAATTTTGTCGAAATTGATTTGCGATAATTTTATCGAAATTGATTTGCGATAATTTTATCGAAATTAAGCTCCTATCGCAATCTTATACAAGATTGCGATAATTTTCGAATTGCGATAAGTGACAGCTGCTTCTGAATTTCGAAAAATGGCAGTTTACCAACTCTTGTCCTTTTGTCCCATGTCCACTGATTTGCCCACTGAGATAGCTAACCACTCTTACCAACTCATATCAATAATTCTTTTGCAAGATTTACACTCAAGATCCAAGAACAAATCTTACAAAATCTTGTATGATTTTTGTCGATCTAATAACTTAGAACAACAAAAATTCAGCCATTAAACACAAGATTCGAGTGTAAAACTATCACAGATTCACAAACCAACTCGTTAGAACTAACAAACACAACCTTGAACCTCCAAAAATTAGTGTTCGATTCCAAGAATAAAACCACAAGCTGCCACGATTTTTGAAGGACAAAAAACACGACAGTTTGGTATTTGAAAACACAAATCGAGACACAAATACCTCTAAACTCGGCTGATGAAGAAGAACCGAGATAAAACACAGCATAAATCACATTTTTCACCTCAAAAACACCACGTTAGCCACCTGGTTATCTCTGATGCCAATTGTAGAGACCAAGATTCAAGTTCTAGAGGTTGGGGGAACACGAACTAAAGATTAAACATGGTAGAACTTTATTGATTGGGGGAGGTGTGTATGTTTTCTAGAGAGAGAAGTAAAGAAAATACACATACCTCCAAAGTTATAAGTGAATCCCCACCTTCCTAGTTGTGACTAGGAAGGTATTTATTACAAGAATACAAAGCTAACTTAGCACTAATGCCTAAACTTGTCCTTGTACTTTAAATGCTATTGCAATTCCCTCATATAACAAAACTTTAAAGCTAACAAACACCCTCTCCCTTCAAGGGAGGGGGTATTTATAGTGTTTACATGTGGATGGGCGTTGCCATAGTTCCACTAAGTGGGCCGCTCATGGGCTTGCTTCATGAGCAGGCCTTGTAACTAACATACAAGCCTCATAGTTTACGATCTAATACATATACTAAATGACCGACACTTTATAATGATTACACGTAATCCCAACAATATTACTTCTACTACATTGTTAGTTATCCGTTTATTAGTGCAATGATTTAATGTAAAGTATTTGTGACATCAAGAACATGCAGACAACACATTCCTATCTAATTACACTAGGCCAGATGTTCTCGGATACCTAGTTCTATGCAGGCAACCTATATCCATGAATTATCGGTCTAATAAGTTACATTTATGGAATAAGTGGTGTCAACTAATCTATGTGATTTATCTGCGGTAACCCATTGGTCCTGGTGAAACCTACTTTTCTCACGCGGTCACTTTATTGAAAAGCACTATACTAACTTAAGTGTTTTGTCATTATTTGTCTAACCTCCTTGAGTCCTAAGGAAGGGCACCCGTGATCCCGGTTTACGCCCATCGCACGAATACCGACCATAGTGATACGGATATAGAGCTACATTGTGATAAACTACACAATAGACATCAAATGATAAAAAAATAAACGAGTATACTATTTAAACGATAAACACATTAAGTATATAAAACAATGCATCAAATCTTCATAAACGGAATAACATGAACGTAGTAGTCATAACATGGCTAACACCCGAATGTATTAGCCTATAAGTTCAGTAGCAAATAAAAAGGAAATTACAAACGATTTGTAAATTGTAGAAACTAGAGGGGGGGGGGGTGAATAGTTTCACTGTTTACAATTACGTTTTAAAAACTTTTAATTCCTTTTTTTGTTCCTTTTTGAAAAACGTTTGTTTCAAAGTTATGTGATATCTATCTAATGTATATGAACACAATAATAATGCGTAAAGTTAACAAAGTAAGGACAAGAGATAAAGGAAGAAAAAAACCAAACCGAGACACGGAGATTTATAGTGGTTCGGCACGAAGTTCACTCTTTGCCCTACTCCACTCCTCGAGTACCACACTCGAGAGTTCACAATCACTATGTCAACGCACTCCTTTTAGGCGGAGAAAACCGTACACCAACGCTTACACCAATTTATGACACTAAGCTGAATGTCGAGTCCTAATCCTAGCTAAAACCAATCTACACAAAAGCCCGCATGGCTACATGGACGTACACCTTGTCTACTTGAATCTTCACCCAATCCAAGTATTCACGGACCTTCACCCGGTCCTAGTCTTCAAACACGGACTCACACCAAGTCCTAGTCTTCACACACGGGCTTACACCAAGTCCTAGTCTTCACACATGGATTCACAAGAATTCACACCAAGTCCTAATCAAAATACAACAATTCACGGACTTACACTATGTCCGTATTTATGCTAATTGATAATGATTTATTTGGTACCTTTTTAAGGGGTCATTTAAGCCCAAAATCGTATTAATATGATCAAATATTGCCTCAAATCATTTCTTTTTGCATTTTAGGTACTTGGGACGAGAAATCTAGAAATCGGCCTTTTTTGGACATATTTGGATGGAAAAGTGAAGAAAATGACGAAGTCGCAAAAAACCTGTCAGACCTGGTGCTCCGACGGTGTCACAAGCTACAACGTGACGCCGTCACTTGTTGATTATGCTGGATTTTTTGTTCAAGTTTAACAAGAGACGCCTCAGTCAAATTCTGGAGATCTACAACCTGACGACGTCAGGTGTTAATTGAATATGAGAGTCACATATGAATTTAACAAGAGACGGCCTAGACACTTTACAAGTGGACAACGTCAAACTGAAGGTGATGGCGTTAGGAGTTACTAAGTGACGCCGTCATAACGGAAACTTGCACAAGACGAAACCTTAATCATAGTGATCTGACGGCGTCAGGACCCATAAGGTGACGCCATCAGAGTTGTATTCCTATATATATGTTCCTTTGTTTTTCATTATGAGAGTGACATCTTTGGTTACATCTTGGATTAGGGTTTAACGACGAATTTTAGCAGCTTTGTAAGGGTTTTTCAACCCTCAAAACCTATGTTTCATTGAAGATAAGTTACTCGTTTAATCATTCAATATATCTATGTGTTGTTTGATTACTTGTTTATCTTTTCTTCTATCTAATGTGCTAGCTTAAATTTATTTGTGTTTGCTTAGATCAGGTGAAACATAGTTGTTGATTATTGATTTGTCGTCTATTGTTTAGTTGATTGCTTCGCGTTAGGCTAAGAAAACTGGCCGACGTCTTATATGTAACTGGCTTGAACATCTTAGAAACGCAACCGTAGAGTGCACTATTGGTTTTTCTCGTTGTATTTATTACATGAATTGTTGCTTGTAGATCCTAGAAAACTTAATAGACTTTAAGGTTTTTAAGGTAGACTAAGATTCTTAGAGTTGGGGACTTCGGCACCTTCTCACGACCGATATTAAGGAATACAGTGCTTTAACTAAAACAAGGATGTGACAATTCAACAGATCAATAGGAGATAACTAGGGAGTAATTAAATCTAAGTAAACACGCTTTACCCTATCATTAAAAGTCACTAATTGTAATTTCTCTTTTTTAATTAGTTTATTTTTAATTGAATTATTAGTTTTGGGTTAGTTGACTAGCAACTAATTCCGCCCACTCTTCCAAAACTCAAGTTTTTTACTGCTTTCATAAAATATAAAAATACAAAAAGAATCATCACTCACCTCTAGACCTATTTCGTCATACATCTTGACCTAACGACACTATTCTCGTAGAGAATGATCAATCCCCCGGATTTACCTATACTACACTACAACGATCAGGTACACTGCCTGGAGGATTGTAAAACTTCATTTCGAGGTCTTACAAATCTCGCATCACTAATACACCTAATCAGGACTCACACACAAGTCGGATATACAAATTTACAATATTGACAAATGAGTGAGTTTAGAGGAAGAAGAGAATCGTAACACAAGTTACGTGTGTATGATGACTAATCTATAACACTTCGTTTCTTGATGAATATGAGTGTTCTTCTCTTACACTTTGATATAGAGGATGAAGGGATCATTTATAAACACATATCAACATGTTATAGTGATCAAAGAAGAAGAAAGAAAGAACAAATATTTTTGTGCCAAGAGGGGTTGATTTTCTGTAGGGAACATTGCAGTATGTATAGTGACCTAGAGGAATGGGGATGGTCCGTTAAACCTTGGACGGTCCCGTATATACAAGGGACCGTCACATGTTTACGGGACCGTCCTGACAAACGCTCCTATTTTTGTCCTGGTGTGGTTTAGGCGGGAAAATTTTAGCTGGTTTAGGCGGGAAAACTAGCTGTTGGAGAATTTGAAATTCAAATTTATTTTCTTAATAAAACATTTGTTTAAATTTAAAAAAATACTTTTGTAAAAATGTTTTGTCACATAAAAATGTGAGGTTTTGGAAAAATAAATTCTTTGATCACTTTACTAGTGTTGGTATTGTGTTTGTTTATACCTGAAGTGATGTTGTAGTCGAAACGAGTTTTCTCGATTAAAAGCTTATCCAGTATAGTTTTACGTAATGTCTTTTTATATTTTATGATTATTAAAACGTAAAGAGACCGAATAATGCAAATGACGTTTTTGACATTATTTGTATTATCACAAATGAAAGGCATAATGTAATTAACGGGAAAACCGATTGCATACACTTCATATGACGATACGTGACCTTCTCCTTTTGAGCTTCTCAATTTTGTAACTGAAAACTTGGTGGATAAAAGCTCTTGGATCGGCTATGGTGGTGAAAGTTGTGTGTAAAACCCGTATTAGGGCTTGGTGTTCAAAGTGTTCTGTATAATGCACCGATAAGGTGTATTGAGGTTGGATACACCATATCCCAGATATCTTGAGTGGGGAATAAGAAAGAATATTACCAGCATGTACGGGCGTATCTTTAAATAAGGCGTATTGGTTAAAGCGATATGCCGTATTCCTTTTGAATCTTGATTATCTTGGACTGGGAATAAGACCTTCGATACGGCGTATGGCCAGAGTTTCATACATCGTATTCCTTAAACGGTTGTCTTGGGCTTTGACAGCAAGGTTCCAGATATAGCGTATTTCCAGAGTTTAATATGCCGTATGTCTTCATTTTCATCGATACTTAGTGAATTATTCCATGTGTTGATTCGACGTATCTCTAAAAATGGATATGCTGTATGCCATTTGCAGGATGCATACAGATTCTTCAAATTAGCTCCAAGTCCTGTTGTTTTTCGTGTCTTTTCTGAAATTGCCCCATTAATGTTGAGTCAATATTTGACAAAATTATCCCTCAAAAGTTTTTGAAGCATAAAATGAGCCGATGTCACTAGCTGATAAAATCAGAGAGCCAGTCCACTCTCTGATAAAGTCACAATGTAAACCATGAGCAAGTTTACTCCCTGATACGGATCAGCACAACTGATTATAATCAGCTATCAACAGACTCGCAAAGGTATACACCTCAGGGAAGTTAAAGTCAGACCACTTGATATATATTCAACCACTGATGTAAAGAACATCGGTTCTGACAAAGGAACTTACTGAGTGTCTTCACATATCAGAGCATAACAACTCATATATGCTATATACTTCTTGGTGAATATAGTCAAGCTTCGAAGGAGTCGAAGACCAAACTGAATAAACACTTTGTAACCTGATGCTGAATCAGCTAGCAAAGTACAAGGAGTTATAAACAACCAGAGTCCTGGGGGACTGACAAATGTCTCTATCACTCTAAAAGACTTATCAACTTAAAACCATCCTAAAAATCTATGCAGCCTGACTAGTTAACAAGGATTAGATATATTTAGCGAATACTTAATTCATTTGAAATGTATTTGCTAAATATGAAAAAGGATCTGGCTGAAGTTCTCAGACACACTTAGGCGGGAGTAATTTGAGATAGCAAAGCGGGAAAACCCTTGGGAAGATAAGAACTCATCGATAGAAGGGAAAGCAACTTGCATGTACAAATAGTTATCAGAACAGTAAAATAACCCTAGCCACACAAAGGTACGTGCACCTTACTTCTAGTTTGCGAGTTACTATTGTCTCGTAACTACTAACAGTGTATCTCCCTAGTATATAAAGGGAGGATGGTATTCCGCCACTAGAATCTTCCTCTTCTAGTGTAGAATCTTCCTCTTTAAAACTTGAAGAGTTTTCATTTGTCATTACCAGGGATAGTATTCCGCAACTATCCCTCGTAAAGCCTTCACCTTAACTTCTAAGTGAGAGTGATACAGTTGTAATGTACAAGTGAGTATCATTAGTAGTAGCAAGTCAAGATTGTGTAAACATGTTCTCATTTCTAATTTTCATCAGTTATCATCATCTTGTCAAACTGTTGTTCATACGTTTCATGGTTTTACAAAAAAAATATCAGACCGACAATAAATACTGAAAATCACAAACTTAAGTAATTAAGTATCAATTCAGATATAAACACATAGTAATTGAGCAATTTACATGGGATGGGTGATAAGTAAATATAGTACTTATTTTATGTTATCAGTTTCTTTAACTTGATATCAGAGCTCATGTTCTGATCGACCGAGTTCTGAAAATTTAGGGTTCTGATAATCTTCGTCAGATTTAAGGCTTTTAAGTTTTTAGTATAGACATGGGGTTGTTATTGTAAATTCAACTATTAGTATGTTGAATTTTGGTTTGTTCAGGTTGATCTTGGTTGAATTGGTGTTTTTAGGTTTTATGTTGGAGAATCGGTTTATTTTCTTTATTTTGGTTTTCATTGGTGGTTGAAATAGATTGATTTGGGTTATTAGGGTTTCCATATTTAAAACCCTATGTTTTTGTATTTAAGTGTTTTGTATTCTGGTGATATTTTTGTGTTCTTGGGCTCGTTTGTGATCATAGATCTCTTGACTAAGTGTTGATCCCAAATACACGATCTTACTGAGCTTGTTAGAAACTTTGAAGAATGTTGAAAGAGTATGCGGAATCTACTCTTGAACACTTAAAAGAGTATCAATGAAACAATAAACGATGAAACAGTAAACTGTATTGAACACAATATCACCAAAACTCTTCAATATTATTAGCTCAATAATACGAGTACTCTATATAGTACTAGGGTTTACAACCTTGAAGTTATATCAAAAACATATGTATCAAACATCTAAACCTAGGACCTCTTTTTATAGACTAAGGAGTCCTTTACAAGATAACTACAAATCTTCTAGAATATACAGATAAGTCTAAACATATAGAATATACATAGAATATCTTCTAAACTTATCACATTACACGTCTTTATGCCATAGCAGTATCAATCTTCATCAGCAATCTTCAGCTGTTCAAAGTTAGTTTGCAGTACTAACTTTTACTCTAGCAGTACAAACTTGATTAGTACTGTTGGATGTAATCTTCAGCATCTTTGGCTTGACAGTACTAACTTAGCTTGGCAGTACTAAGTGTGTAGACTTGTAATTTCCAACAATCCTCCCATAAACTTGTGATTTACCTCCAAATCATTAAGTTTATTGAATTACATCTTTGACCTTGAGAGGATTCTTCCAAACACTTCATCTTCTCTTCAGCGTGCATGAAGATCTTTCTTAGCAATTCCCTTGCCATCTCAATCTCTTCTTCCACTGTTAATGTTACAGATAACATCACAGTTAAAGCACCTTTTGACAATGGGTAATCCTTCTCCACTAGCATATATATATCAATTCCAGCTTTTGTAGACACATGGTGAACTCCACATGTATCATACAATCTCCATTTCAATCCTAGATTGTTAGCTTGAAACTTCCATAATGTATCACATTCATCTGGATCAAATAACCTCTTCAATTCCACCCATAGCATTCTTTCTTTGTTGTCTGTTGGTTCTGCTAAGCCGAATTTTTCTTTGACCAAACTCCATAGCTTCACCAGATCTTCTCTGTCAAATGCCTTGAGCATATCATCAAAGTGTTGATATATCTCAGTATGATCTCCAACCCTGATGATCTTCCAACTCTTTATCCTCCCATCTTCTTGAACTTCCCAATCAATAACAGGATACTTAGCCTGTAGGGCTTCCACATTCATTCCTTCTTCAGGAATAACAATCATCATTTGTTGAAGCTGTTCTTCAGTCAATTCTTCTTCTTCTTCTTGTTCTTCAGCTGAGGGTAGATCTTCACTGATTTTCTTCTTCTTAGAAGATTCTGATTCCAAAGAAATTCCAGCTCTTTTTCTTCTGTGTTCTTCTTCTTCTTCTGTATCCATAGGGATAAAAGCTTGAACTTTCTTGTTGGCCTTGCTATATAGATCTGCAATCTCTTCATATGGTCTGCCTTTTAGTTGACTAATAGTCCAATGATCTTGATTTTTCAGATATTCCTTCATATACTTCATCATCTCTGCTTGATTTGGAGGTTTGTTCTTTCTAGCAGCAACTTTCTTTGCACTCTAACTCTTTCTAATAACTTCAAGCAGATTATTCAGGGCATTTTCTCTTTCTTCTACATTGATGGTTGCCATGTCTTCTTCATAAATCTTCTGAGCTAACAACTCATCTGCTTCTTCTTGTGCTGATCTTTCTACATCTTTACTTTCAACAATTTTTTTTTCCAAGCCTTTGGTCTTCAAGAAACTGTGTAGTCTTTTGTTCTTCCACCAATCTAGCTTATTCTTCTTCATGCATTCTCTGAGCTGTTTCTTCATCAAGGCTTATATGAGCTTGAACCCTCTTCTTGATCTTCTTTGGTGGCTTAGACTCTAGTGCAATTCCTTTTCCTTTATCCATAGCAGTACTAGCAGTACTAATTAATATACTAACAGTACTAACTTGTTCAGCATCCTTAGCAGCATCCTCCATTATCTAAGCTACTTCAACCACCTTGTCCACAACTAAACCAGTAGCACCAAAATTTGTAGGAGCATTATCTTCACCTGCTTCACCCAAACCAGTATCAAGCCTCCCCTGAATGTCTGCATCTTCTTCAATTAGTGTGATGTTTGGATCTTCATCAATATCTGCAATTTTCCTCCCCTGTTTGGAAGGATCCTCCAAATCATCATCAGAATCTTCATCGTTAGTATCAGACTCCACAATATTAGCCTTTCTCTTAGCTTTAAGGGACTTGACCTTTTGCTGTAATTTTTTCACCTTCTGGATGATATTGATGTGAACTTGACTCATGAGATGTTGCCATGGGTTGGGTCTTATCAATGTTACCACTGGCCTGCCCAGCTTCTAAGCCAGAGACAGTAGTGGTAGCCCTCACCATTCTGTTAGAGACAGCCTCATCTACTACATTGGGATAAGTAGGAGATCTGGGCTGAGGAACCACATATTCCTTTCTGATTCTCCTCCTATATGTTTGAATGATTTGTGGTTGTGAGGAAGATGGAGCACTGATGGGTGTGTGATGGGACTCAACTTGGAGAGTTGATCCTTCACCCTGAATATTTTGCACGAGCATTTCTGGAAAAAGTGGTACTTCTATCCCATTATAGCCCTTAGAAGCCATCCTCATATTACTAAAAAGTTATTAAGTAAGGCAAGGAGTTGGATAAACAGTTTTGTGAGATAGAAGCAAATTTTTGTGTTGGTTCAAAAACATTTGAATAAACCTTGGATACATTAAAAACTTTTATTTACTATCCAAGTTTTTCATCATACCATCAAAAATCAGTTTTGAAAAGTTAAAAGTCATGTTTGTTGCTAAACAAATAAAAGCAGTGGTAATATTGCTACTGAATTGCTCCCATGAAGTTTTATTTGGACTTAAACAATGTAAAATGATATGTATGATAAATCTCCATTGAGGGGCAAAATGTCATTTTTGAAAAGTTAGTGTATCAAAAGTGGACACATACCCCATCCTGGAAAGAGTTTCAAAAATTTCAGTGGTAGGCGAAGAACTAATACCATTATCATCTGCTAGTTTGAAATGTCTCCTAACAGATGATTCTGTAATAGTCAAGGTTTTGCCATCAACTGTTGCAATTATTTGTTGTTCTCCATTATCAAGTGTATTGCCAGTAGCAGTCTACCCAAATTGTTTGATCTGAGAACTATTGATAGTTGGATTCACAGTGAGGCATACCTAATGTGGCTAGCATTAAAAAAATCCAATATCTGATGAAACCCATGACTTCCCTCTGTTTTCTCCAAGAATGGTTCGGGACGGATCAGCAACCATGTTATGTTTATCACAAAAAGCCAAATGCGCCATTGAGATTGAGAAAAGTTAGATTAGAGTGCTGGGTTATGTGCTTTGAAGAGAGAAAGTGTGTTTGGTAAAGCCAATTGAGATTATATAAAGAACACTTATGGTTTCGATTGGACCGACTTGAATAAATCTTTTCGTTATCGAAAATAAAATCTTTTAATTTAAAGAAATTATGTGAATTATCCAATTTAGGAAACCTATAAGCAAAGTAAGTAACGAAAATCTCTCAACGGCTATATTTAAAAAATGGTTATTCCCAAACACCACTAACGGTTACCCAGCAGTACTAAATTTAGCCTAGCAGTACAAACTTTTGCAAAAACTTTTTCTCAGTACTATTAACTCAATTTTCTTTTAAAACAATACTGCACTCAAACTTTTGAAGGGATTAAGTGTAAAGGAAGACACTCAATCATTTTCTGTTGCATTTAACCTCTGGTTTTGTGAGAACCAATTTTTTCAGTATAAATACTGCCTGTGATCATATAAACTCATTAAAAGAACTTTCTTGACCGGGTTTCCAGCTCATGGCGGGTGTTACCTCTAACACAAACGCATTAGATTCATTTTTGCTCGCCGTTCTCTAAACCAGATGTCCTCAGACTAACACACTATACTTAGTATAGAATGGTAATTAGTGAGTTATATTAGTTACTATCTGACTAACTAAAAACCATCAATTCATTTTCAAAATACCACCTGATAAACATAGGTTGATTTCAAGAAAGAGATTTTAAAGAACCTCCCAACTCAGGTGTAAAACCCTTGTCAAGTGATCCACAAATCCTCTCTATCATGAATCAGTTTCACCAGCTTTTAGCAACAGCATTTCAAACATTCCACCACTTTTACTTTTCACATAGCGTCAATACCAATAATACTGCTTTCTTATCCTGCAAATGTTAGTCTAAAACCAAGAAAACATAATCCAGAGTATTTTCTATTTAACAGTATCAAGTTTGACTAACAGTTTTAACTTAGCAGTACTAATTTGTACTAGCAATATTAACTCAACAGTCTAGCAGTATTAACATCAAACAGTACTAATCCTTTACAAAACTTCACAAAGTCACAAAGAGATTAAAACTTTGTAGATTTAGCATTCCAATACATGAAACCAAGTACTGAAACCTTCCAACATCAAAACCTTTTATAAGTAAATCTACAAAATTGTTATCTTTGTGTATTTTAACAACTTGAATTAACTTTTTGTCATTACAATCTTTTATTAAATGATGTATAATCTCTATGTGTTTTGTTTTAGAGTGTAAAACAGGATTTCTAATAATACATACAGTAATGTTATTGTCAATGAAAATCATGATGTGCATAAAATTATACCCATAGTCCAGCATTTGATTCTGAATCCAGAGTACTTGTCCACAGCAACTATCAGCAGCCACATATTCAGCTTCAGTTGTAGAATTGGTAACCACAGTTTGCTTCTTACACTGCCATGAAATCAATCTGCATCCTAGGAACTGACAACCACCTGTTATTGACTTCCTATATAAACTTGCACCAGCATAGTCACTATCACTATATGCCACCAGATCAAATGGAGAATCTCTAGGATACCAAAGGCCTAATTTAGGTTGGCCTTTGAGATACCTAAAAATCCTTTTCACAAAATGTAAGTGTGAAACCTTAGGTGTCACTTGAAAGCTTGCACATGCACATTATGCAAACATAATATCTGGTCTAGATGATGTAAGATACATCAATGATCCAATCATTGATCTGTAGAGATGAACATCAACATCATCACCATCTAAGTCTTTGAGCAAAGGTTTGTCTGGATCCATTAGGGTGCTAGTTGTCTTGACATTAGTATACCCAAATTTCTTCAAGATATCAGCTACATATTTATCCTGACTGATAAATATACCATCTTCCTTTTGCTTGACTTGTAGCCCTAAGAAGAAATTTAGTTCTCCCACAGAACTCATTTGAAACTTGTCATGCATCAGTTTCTAAAACTCAGTACACATCTCCTTCTTTGTAGAGCCAAAAATAATGTCATCAACATAGACCTGGACAAGCAAAATATCCCTTTTTTGCCTTTTAATAAACAATGTCTGGTCTATCTTTCCTCTGTGAAACCCATTGTCCAATAAGTACTTGGCCAAGGTTTCATACCAGGCTCTTAGAGCTTGATGCAGACCATAGAGAGTTTTCACCACCTTGTAGACTTTGTCTGGATAGTCAGGATCTTCAAACCATGGTGGTTGAGTAGCATAAACCTCTTCATCAATTGTACCATACAGGAAAGCACTCTTCACATCCATCTGATACACTGTGAATCCCATAAAAGAAGCATAAGCTAAAGACAGACTTATAGACTCAATTCTTGCTACAGGGGCAAAAACTTCATCATAGTCTATGCCTTCTTCTTGAGTAAAACCCTGTGCAACCAGCCTTGCTTTATTTCTAATGACAATTCCTCTCTCATCTTTCTTGTTCCTGAACACCCATTTTGTACCAATTGCCCACTTATCCTTAGGCAAATCTACTAGAACCCAAACTTTTTGAAGCTTAAAATGTAAAAGCTCCTCTTGCATTGCTTCAACCCAGGATGGGTCACTTAGAGCTTTGGCAATTTTCTTGGGTTCTTCCTGAAATAGGAAACAAGCAAATAAACAAGTATGAAGGTCTTCATGAGTTTTCCCTTCATAAACAACACTTATAAAACCTTGTTCATTTGTATCCTTTGTCATTGTCATTCTTCTTGTATTTACACCAGACTGTACATCACCAATCACAAGATCAAGTGAATGATCTTTGTGAATTCTTGTATTTGGAGTTGTAGGAGCTAGATAAGTGTTAGGCATGTTGTTTAGATCTACTTCATCATCAGAGAAATAAGCAACATTAGTAACTGTTGGGCTAGCAGTATTATCATTTGGCACAGCAGTACTAATATCTGGCCTAACAGTACTAACATGCTCAGCAGTATTAATATCTTTAGTACTGCTTTCAGGCCTCTCTTGATCATCAACTCCACTTTCTTTATTGACACCTTCATCATCCTCCTTTTCAAAATCACAAGAAGGTTGTGGTTCATCATTGCTATCATTCTTTGAAGATGTATCAAACATTGAACCATCCTTCCACATTGGCATAAACATGTAGTCTTGGGAAGATCCTGTCTGCATGCTGGATTGACCTACATCAAAACTATCTTATGTACCTTCAAAATCATTAGAGTTTGTACCTGCAACAATTGGCACATAATTCATTGATTCTGTTAGCACATCGATATCAAACAGCCACTTAGGACCTTTTCTTGCAACACTAGGCTTATTCTCAAAGAACTCTACATGCAAGTTTTCTTCTACTTTCCTGGTTCTAATGTTGTATAACCTAAAAGCCTTGCTATTCATAGAGTACCCAACAAAGAATCCATCATCAGACTTTCCATCAAACTTGCCTAAATGATCTAAGGTATTCAGAATTGTAAAATGACATCAAAATGGTCTCATGAAGCTTAGAGCAGGTTTTCTACCTCTAAAGTGTTCATAAGGTGTGTTGTTGTAAGGTTTGACTACTAATACCCTGTTCTGCACATAGCAAGCAGTATTAACTGCTTTAGCCCAAAATGTAGTAGGTAACTTAGAGTCTGATAACATAGTTCTAGCTGCCTCAAGCAGTGTCATATTCCTCCTTTCAGCAACACCATTCTGCTGAGGAGCTAGAACTATACTAAATTCACTCTTAATACCTTTTAGATCACAAAACTCATTCATAACTCTATTCTTAAATTTTGTTCCATTATCACATCTCATTACTTTTACTTTCTTATCCACTAGAATTTCTATCTCAGTAATAAAACTCTTAAGAATGCTAATGGTATCATCCTTAGTTGCTAAAAAGAAAACCCAAGTAAACCTGCTATAATCATCAGTGACAACAAGACACTATTTCTTATTCATTAAACTACTCACAAAAGTAGGACCAAACAAGTCCATATGCAACATGAATAATGGCTGAGTAATATAGTTTTGAGTCTTGGACTTACAATAAGTTTTGTGTTGCTTTCCCTTAAGACAAGCCACACAAGTTTGGTCATTTTCAAAACGTTTGAAAGGTAAACCTCTTACAAGATTATCCTTAACAAGTTTATTAATGTTTTTAAAATTAACATGACCAAGCCTCCTATGCCATAGAATTGATTCATCCAATGTGGCCTTTGCAACAAGACAAGTTAAACTCTCTTTAGGAACAAGGTTCTTCATATCAATACTGTACATGTTGTTCTTTCTAGGAACTTTAAGTAAGTCATGACTCACATCAGTCAACTTAAAGTCAGTAGACAGAATAAAACATTCAGTTTCAGTAAAAAGAACACTGTTCTTTTTGTCACACATCTGTGAGACACTAAACAGGTTAAACTTTAACTCTTGAACAAAGTACACATCTTCAAAATCTGGCTTACCAGTCCTGATTGTACCTTTACGAATAATTCTTCCTCCTCTGGCTCCTCCCCCAAAGGCAACATATCCTCCACCAAATGCAATGAAATCTATGAGATAACACATGTTTCCTGTCATGTGCCTGGAGCATCCACTGTCAAAATATCCCGGATCTTCTTCTTCCTTTTGTGGATGTTCCTACACATAAAATAAAGGAAATTAGTTTCCTTTGGGGACCCAAGCCATTACTGACTTGGATCTGCCTCGTGCATCAATATAGTTATATTTCTTCATAATAATTGATGCACTATTGGGTTTGGTAGGTCTCCAAGCCCAACATGCTGAGGCCTTAACAGCATTGCCCCCATTTGCCCTAACAGCATTTACTGGCCTAGCAGTACTAACTACTGGCCTAGTAGTACTAACTGCTAGCCTAGCAGTATTAACTTTTTGGCCAAATTTCCTGGTAGTTAATGTTGTTTTGTTTTGAAAAGGCCTTTTAACAGTTTGTTGTGCTGGTTTAGAATAACATGACATTGGTCTAGCACTATAAACTGTTGATTTAGGGTGAGCAATATTAACAGGTCTAGCAATATTAAGTGGTTTAAGGCCAGACTTTATTAAAACAGCTCTTGGAGCCATGTTTCTTTGAACACTAGGGTGAGTTTTTTTAGGAAAATAATTATGATTCACCCTTTTGTAAGTGTTCCCAGATGCTCTTGTATTCTCAAATACCATCCTTTCCTCTTGATGGTAATTGCAATAAGCCTGCAAATGGTCAAAACTACCACAAATAAAACAGGCTTCATTGTGCATTACAAATTCACTCCCTTGATGGTAATTGCAATAAGCCTGCAATAAGCCTCGTGCATGAATATAATTATATTTCTTCATAATAATTGATGAACTATTGGGTTTGGTAGGTCTTCAAGCCCAACATGTTGAGGCCTTAACAGCATTGCCCCCATTTTCCCTAACAGCATTTACTGGCCTAGCAGTACTAACTACTGGCCTAGTAGTACTAACTGCTGGCCTAGCAGTATTAACTTTTTGGCCAAATTTCCTAGTAGTTAATGTTGTTTTGTTTTGAAAAGGCCTTTTATCAGTTTGTTGTGTTGGTTTAGATTAACATGACATTGGTCTAGCACTATAAACTGTTGATTTAGGGTGAGCAGTATTAACAGGTCTAGTAGTATTAAGTGGTTTAAGGCCAGACTTCACTAAGTTAGACTTAGCGTTTTTGGAGTGAACCACAATGGGCTTGTGGCTGGCCTAAGGGGAGGGTTGAGAGGGGATTATGGAGCATGTTCAAGGTGCTAAGTGTAAGTAGTTCAATGATAAGATCAAAGGGATTTAATCATATCAATTACCATGTATTACTTTCACCTAATAGAGAGATTCTCCCCCCCCCCCTCTTCCTCCTCTAAAAGTCACGGCAAAACAAAATCCCATCTAGGGTTTTTGGTTTTGATCTTTACCAGGCTCTATCTTGTAAAGGTAGTTGCAAGGATCGTTGTTACGTGATCAAGTAGACTAGCATCAATTGGTGATCAAGGACGTGTAGTGTATTTTACACATAGAAGGGATCGACCTTATTGACCTTTTGGGGTTTCTCATTCCATTTCATGGGTATTGGTGTGTTGGTGAATCTGTGATCACGCTACAAAGGTATACTACCGTTATATTTATTTATTGATTGATCATATGGCTATATGGATCCGTCTCTAGGTGATGTTTTTGCTGCGTTTATTTATTTAATTATGTTATTCATATTCAAAATCACCTATAGTGGTATCAGAGCCATCATATGTGCCATATGATTATCGGGTATGCATAAAAATGGCTATTACGGGTGTTTTTTTTTATTGATTTTTGAAACAAAATTTAAAACAGAACCTAGGGCTCCATTTTCTCACAAATGATCAACCCTTAAGGAGTCTTAATATCTCTGATTTTTGATCTCATAGCCATTTGTTATGCATATTTTAATTGCTATACTTGTCGGTTACGTGTAAAATGGCCTAAAATGCGCTATTTTGATCGATTTATGAAACGATTTCAAATCAGCCCCTATGGCTTTATTTTCTGTGGTAAAATGATAATTGGAAGGTCCTAATATCAGTGGGTTTTGAACTTAAGGCCATTTGACAAGAGTACCAAAAGGGGTTTTAATTCTTGTTAATTAATTTATTCGTTTCGTTGGCTAAATCTTTAATTCTTGTTATTAATTTTTGTTTCCATGGCAAATACATGCATGTTTGTCCATGGAGTTAGCCAGCACCTTGTTTTGATCATAATATTATTGTATTATTATGTGTATATGCAAAGCCGATGAAAACCTAGACCATTTGTGCCATGAGTTGTTGTCATTTGTCGTTAATTTCTTGTTTTGGGGTTTGCCATTGTTTCGGCTTTTATGTAATGAATTTCATTTTGGTTTTTGCCATTGTTTAGGCATTTTACAGTAGATAGGAAGTAGATTAGTTGTATTTTACTTCATATATATTGTAATCAAAGCTTGGAATGGAATAGCAAAAGAGTGAAAGACATAAACGCGGAAAATGGCTGCTGGAACATGCTGCAGTAAAATGGAGTTTCCTGGCGATTGGTAAGGATTTATTGGCTGATATTTTTGTGCAGGTACACAAGACATGGGCCTACAACTTTGTAGTTTGTACCTAAGAATGGGGAAGACTCTTTCTACGCGTTTTGGGCCTTCCAATACAGAAATTCTGGGCGGACAGATTCATTATTTCATGTGCATAATGGGCCTCTACTTGCTCTTGATTGTCTTGGAACAAGTGGGAGCCCTCCGTGTGGTTGTGTAGGCTTGTCCCTAGTTGACCCTTGGTTCTCGAGATGGCTCACGAGACCGAGCATAGGATTTTCATCGGTTGAGGCTTTGCATATTGTGGTTGTGTGTTTGTTTAATTGCTTCTTATATATGCTATGATTGTATGTAAATTGCAAATTGTTTTCTAAAAACTTGAAACAAAACACAAACCATTTTTAAACTAAGTCTTATGATTTAGTTTAACTAAGTTTTAATATGGATTTGAAACCTAAAATCATTGTTTTCTAAATAACACTTAAACTTGTTATGCTTGTTATTTATTTTATGTATTGTCCAAACTTATTTATAATCCACCTAGGAAAAATATTAGTCTTGAAAATGGACAACTCGACACATATAAATTAAAACAATGATTAGACTTAACTTAAGAAAAGTTTTTAACTTGTGCTACGAAGAATGAATGCCTGCTTCTTTTGTACACCTTTGGAAACACCCCCAAAATCTGACTTTGCGGAAGCATTAATACCATGGGGTGCTACGGAAATGGAAATCATAACATAAGTTATCGATAAACCAATTACACCTTTTATAAAACGTACTCTTTAGCATGATTCAACATATGTAACCATCATTTGATTTCAAAATCATTTACAAGTTACTGGTCCCTCAAAAACAAGTCTTAATTATTATTTAAAACGCATTGGTCAAAGTATAAATCTGCCGCCTTGCCATTCCTTGCCACGTTTTGCACAAATCTAGATACCTGAGAAAAATATGCTAAAATTCAGCAAAAAGCTAGTGAGTTCATAGGTTTCAGTTAAAACAAGTATAACATCTTAGGACCAACTGTTTTTGGTTTAAGTATTGAAATGTCAATTATATGTTTTTATTACGCTAGCATTAAGTTCATGCAACCGAAGCTTTAACACGTCTGCATGCCCTAGAAGCTTGTAAATCATAAAAGCCCTGGCAAGTGTTTATCCCAGACACTTGTACATTGATATGGTATACACTCGTTTGCCTATCCGGTCAAACCGAATGGGGACGTTACTCCCAATAGATCTATTTATAACATTCACGCTTCCTGACTGGAATTAACGGTTCATGAAATTTGGGCAGTAGGGGACATATTAAGGCTTAGGCTAACTGCGCAATAATAGTATTTATGGTCCACAAAATTGGTTTTGCATGTTTCTCACCCCATTCATTCAAAACAAGTAATAGTAAAAAGGGGCTATAAACTCTCCTTTAATGGTCTGAACAGTGAATGCTGTGAAATTAGAGAATGCACGGCACCAACACGCAACCAAGATTAAATAACCATGTCTTAGTTTCAAGTATTAAATTTCAAGTCCTCTCAGATTTTAATTTCAATGTTTTAGTGTATCTGTGTTGTTGTCACTTGTGTGGCGGCAAGTGTCGTTACTAAGATCTCTCCTAAGGAATGGTGAGGTGTAACTCTACAAATGACCTAAAGGTAAGGTAATGAGCGGTTGGGAACAATAAACAATCTAGGTACGAATAAATTAAATCTAGTTGTGATATATACATATATTGTAAATGTATAATTTATTCGTTATGTCCGTTTATGTTGATTTTAAAATATGACTTAACGTTGTGGCGCTTATCACTTATCTAGTTAAATGGTTTGAAAAATTAATTTATGTCGTAAATTCATAATAGGCTTGGTCAACTGAAATTGGAGTTTGTGTTATTACAAATAATCTATCACAACTCATTTCTACACATTTTTAATTTAGAACAATATTTATATCATCCAATTCGTTCCAGTTAAGTTTAATATCATATCCTATGTTATTACTTGTGACGGTTATTACCTAATAATTATATGATTTGAGAAATGGAATATATTGTTAACTCTTAATAACTTGGTTAATTTATCTAAATTCTCATTTTTATTAGAGTTCATTTTTACACTACATTAGTTTAGAATTTTATGTTTTGTCGAGTTTATTCAAAGTGAGTTTGATATATTCTTAGTGACTTTCTTTTTAATTTTCACAATGACGAATGTAAGTGTTAAGGTATATATTTATACATTTCGACGTGTGTTATTGCCTATCCTTATTGTGAAGTTTGATTTGCCATTGATTTGAATACCCCGTTTTACTACCCAAGTTGTTTTCAGTATATATCTCTTTATTTCCCCGAGTGTATGTAATATTACACTATAACAATGTATATATATGTATACATATATAATCTAAATGTTTTAACCATTTTTGTCGCGTTTAATGTTTTGGCTATTCTAGTTTCCATGTACTTGTGCTTTAATTTAAATGAAATTTCATTTTGCGTTTGGCTATATAAGTTTGTACTTGTTTAAATACTAGTTGTTACAAATTATTTTCGCGAACGGCTCGTGTCTATTTTACTTAGTTGCGTTTAGCATTAATATAGTTCTTATTCGAATTGCATCTTCAATATCTATTGGGTTGTGGCCCACTGGGTTCGAGGAGGGGGTTTTAAGGGTTGCTAATTGGGTTGGGCTTCTCTATTGATTTCAGGATCCTGGTGGACCGAAAAGCTTTGTTCACAGGCCCGCTTAATAAACTAAAATAAAAGTGTTGTTTGTTGGGCTTAGACTTAACTTCTTATGTGGGCTCTAGCCCGTTGACTGGGTCTGGTATAGGCGTGCAAGGGAATGCAGAATACACCAAGTTAACGACTTGGTGACACTTGCTTGGAACTCCACCTTATGGCCGTGAATGGCTACTATACATAGTTTCGGTTTCATTTCTGGGTCATTGATTCGAGTACTACTCATCTCTGTGATTTGTGAGCCTAAACGGTGTTAAGGTTTTAAGTTCTTGGCTCCCTTTATGTGTCTCGACAAAGGTAAAAAAAAAACAAGCTCAAAAGAAACCTAGCTTATTATGACACAACGTTTCCTATATTAATTTAACAAGGACATATAATGCAATCCATCCTATGTGTGTGCCCTATCTTAGTACTCACATCCCTATATGGGTTGCGTTTGAGGGCGATTTGGTGCTATTCTTTGTGGGTAGGTTCTTGGGTTAGAGTGAGCCTCTATATGCCTTGAACCGAGGGCATAGCTCTTATGTGTTGTTTCTAATGATCACTAAGAACTTGGATCAAACCAGCTCTACGCGAGGTGGTCCTTTCCAGCCAACATCCACCACCAATTCTCCTAGCATTGAGTGGTCACTGGTTTGGGTTATGGTCAGTCACAGTGGACGGTTATCACGCTCCTAGCAACAACACCACATCCTATCTAGCCTCTCTATGCTAGTCACATTATATCCTGGTTCAAACCATGAACCTGTGGTTTCTCTAGAGTTCTTTAAATGCAAAGTAGTCTCAAATCTCATCAATTCTAAATATGCGAATCGAGTTCTATAATCCCTACTTCTCATGCCACACTAATCACAACAACAACGACAATTTCTTCTCAATAATTACTACTTCTGGAAAAATCTTATTCGACCAAACTAACATCATTTTACTTAAGTTTTTCCTTAAAATCATTTATGGTTTCTGGGAATCAATTCGACAGAAATAACAAAAATCAATACTTCAATCTTAATTTCATCCATTCGGCCTAGTAATTACTTATCTTAATTGGGTCTTAGAAATAACAAAAACTAATTGAATCCGAATCAACTATCAAACCTTACAATGATTTCTTGAAGGATGAACTTGAATGAGACTTCAAATCCGAGAACCACTGCTCTAACACCGATCAATCCCAACCTCCAAATCGAATCACAACCTCCACTTTTATCCTTCCTTGAGAACTTCTCAGATTGTTGTGGTATTTTTGGGTGAGTTGTGATTGTTGGGAATTATCACAAGACAAGACTTAATATGAAGAACAGATTTAAGTCTGCTGGGTTACGTAGTTAAGTCTGTTAGTTGTATTTATGTCATAGTTAAGTCTGCCAGTTCATTGTTAAGTCTGGTTGACTTTATTAGTTAAGTCTGTTTATGAATTATAGGAATTTTGTTAGCTATAAGTTAGGAAAGGATACGTAGTTATCTTAATAGAAGATACGTATATCCTTCTACACATTTTGTATCTAGGGTTTCCTTAGTGTATAAAAGGAACCCTAAGGCTCAAGAGTTATACGCGTATTGATTGAAAGTTAGTAATATACGAAGTTAGTATTATTGTGTTCTTCATTGTTCATTGTTAAGATTCCGCATTAGCAATTAACAAGGTGTTAGAGTTTCTCACTTAGATCAATTTTGATTTATTCAAGTTGTCTAACAAGTAACAAAGGCTACTTGGATCCATAACTCGTGTGGACCTACAAGTGGTATCAGAGCCTGTAAAGAGACTCTAAGTTCAAAGAAACACAAAAACCACAAACTCAAGTTCACTCCAATAAACCCTGCACAATGTCTGAGTTTGAGAAGAAGACTGATGATTTCTCAAACCATCCCAGTGATGATGAGAAATCAACCCATGAAGATGAAAAATCTGAAGCTGTCACATCTAAACCACAACAAACTATCCCTGTAACAACAACCATATCCAACATAAAACTCCCAATCCTGAAGAAGGAAGAATATGACATTTGGGCTATGGAGATGGAGCACTATCTAGAGTATATTGATAACGAAGTCTGGAAGGTCATACAGAATGGGAATTCGAAGAAGAGGATTTCGGTTGGTAAAGATGGAGTGGTTAGGGTGCTACCACCAGTATCTGCTGAAGAGATACATGCTGTAGAAAAGGAGAGAAAGGCCAGGACTATGCTGCTGATGGCAATTCCCAAGGAGCAATTGAGAAGGTTTCATGGCATGAATGATGCCAAGGAAATTTGGGAGGCTATCAAGAAAAGATTTGGAGGGAATGCTAACTCCAAGAAGACGCAGAAGGCTGTTCTTAAACAGCAGTTTGAAGCATTTAGTGTATCCAGTTCAGAGGGGTTGGAAAAAGGTTATGACAGGTTTCAACACCTTCTATCACAGTTGGAGGTTCATAGTGCTGTTGTATCTGAACAAGATGCAAACCACAAGTTTCTCATATCACTACCAACAGAATGGTCAAGTGTGGCAATGACCATGAGAATGAAGGAAGAAATTGACACCATGACAACTGATGACCTGTACAACAATCTTAGGGTTTTTGAATAGGAAATCCAAGGAAACACAAAAGCATCTTCAAGTTCTACCAATGTTTCCTTTGTTTCTCAAAGCAAGGGCAGCACTAACAAGGTTAAGTCTGGCGGTTTAAATTCTGGTGGTTATGAAACTTCTTCAAGTAGTATGAGAGAGAGAGATGCTCCTACAGGCTTTGCTGATGAAGTAGTTTACTCATTTTTTACTAAGCAACTAGAAGAGAAGGACTTCATCAGTGAGGATCTGGAACAGATCAATGATATTGAAGTTGAAGAGATGGATATCAAATGGAAAATTGCCATGATTGCTCTCAGGGTTAAGAAGTTTTACAAGCAGACTGGGAGGAACATTAGGTTTGATGGGAAGACACCAGTGGGGTACAATAGGAGGAATGTTGAGTGCTTCAAGTGTCACAAGCATGGTCACTTTGCTAGGGAATGCAAGGAAAAGATGACCACTGATGGGAACAGGAAGAAGGGTTCTAACTCTCAAGATGATGACAAGCTGGAGAAGAATCAGATGAGCATGTTGACACTGGAAGCTGGAGCTGTGAATTGGGATGACCACACACCAGATGAAGAAGTGCCAAACCATGCACTTATGGCTATTGGTTCCAGTAATGAGGTATCTTTGTGTTCCAAAATATGCATTGATTCATACAATCATCTTAAAGCTTTGTGTGATGAACAATTAAAAGAAAAAGGTGATCAGGAAGTAAAAATTCTTGCATATACTAAGGTTGTTAAAACTTTAGAAGCACAAATAGTCACCTATCAAAAACAACAAGCTTCCTTAAATGAAAAACTTACCTTTCTGGCTAATGAAATATATGAAAAGGATGAAAAACTTAAGAAATATAGAACAATTGGCATGAAAGCAGTGAAAGAAAGGGATGAATTGCAAAAGAGAGTAGACAAATGGACCCGTTCTGCTAAATGTTTGGATAGGATAATAGAGTCTGGTATGAGTTCTACTTGTAAGATTGGGTTAGGTTATGGGATACACTCAGATAAGGAAATTTTAAGCTATGAGGAAGAGATGGCTAGAACAGTGTTTGTATGTAGAGAAGATGATTCTGCTGGTAAACCAATTTACAATAGGTTCATTAAAATTGATAATTTTAAAGGGGTGCCACCTCCATTAAGTGGAGATTACACTCCTCTACAAAAGGAAGACCTTGATGATTCTTTGTTTGTATATGGTAAAAAGGGTGCTATATATCCTGAAACAGGCAACTCAGATGACAAATCAAGTGAATATTCTACCTGTCAAACTAATGACAGTGAAGGATCCACTTGAGATGTCCCTGAGCAGTCTGAATCAGAATCAGAGAGTGAACCTAAAGAAGTTTCTGAGTCAGAATTTGTCAAATATAGTGAACCAGTTGTGACTACACCCAAACCTGATACAGATAAACCTAGTTGTGATACTCACATAAAATCTCCTAGGAAGTCTGTCAAAAGTCAAGAGTCACAAAAATCTGATAGGATGAGAAGAGTGTACAAGAAAAACTACAATTTTGGTCCTAAAAGATGTTTTGTGTATGGAAGTTTAAGTCATCTAATTAGAGACTATGATTTTCATGAGAATAGGACGAAAAGAGAGGCTGAAATTAGGAAGCAGAAGAGTGTTAATACTGGCCTTATGAATGTTAAACCAGTTTGGAATAGTGCAAGCAGAATTAATCATGCTAACCAATTTGCTCCTAGACCAGCACAATTTAATTCTGATAGATCAAATATTAATTCTGGTTGGTCAAATGTTAATACTGTTAGGTCTAATGTTAATTCTGGTTGGTCATCAGTTAATTCTGTTAGACCAAATTTTAATGCTGGTAGGCCAAACATTAATTCTGGTGGGCCAAATGTTAGTTCTATGAAGCCAAATGTTAATTCTGGGTGGTTTAATCATGTTAGACCCAGACAACCAGTAAATAGACCACATGTGAATATAAATAATCAAAGAAATCATTTTTCTAAACCACATTCACCTGTAAGGAGACCCATTGTAAAGGATCATGGGGGTCTGCTGTTAAGGCCTCAGCATGTTGGTCTTGGGATCCATTTAAGAATACACTTACCTATGAATCCAAGAACAACAGTGGATCAAGCTCATACAAGACTTATAAATACGTTGATCTACAAGGCAGACCCAAGCCTGCAGAGGCCTGGGTCCTTGAAAGAAACTAATCTCCTTTCTTTATGTGCAGGATCATCCACTCAAGAATATGGAAGATAGAGGAATCTTTGATAGTGGGTGCTCTGGGCACATGTCTGGTAACAAGAATCATCTGAAGGATTTTCAAGAATTCAAAGGAGGTTCTGTTACCTTTGGAGGTAGTAAAGGTCAGATCAAGGGTAAAGGAAGGATTGTTGTAGGCAATTTAGAGTTTGACAATGTATCTTTTGTAAAAGAGCTAGTGCAGTTTAACCTTTTCTCAATATCACATATTTGTGATAAGCAGCATAAGGTGCTTTTTACTGAATCTGAATGTTTTATGCTGACTTCTGACTTTAAGATGCCTGATGAAAGTCAGATACTTCTCAAAGTCCCAAGACAATACAACATGTACAGCTTTGATATGAAGCAACCTGATCCTGCAAAAGGTTTTGCCTGTTTGCTTGCAAAAGCCACTTTGGATGAATCTAAATTGTGGCATAGAAGGTTAGGTCATGCTAACTTTAAGAACATAAATAAACTTATGAAGAATAACCTAGTTAGAGGCTTACCTTCCAAGGTTTTTAAGAATGACCATACCTGTGTAGCTTGTAATAAGGGTAAACAGCATAGGGCTTCTTGTAAGGCTAAGTTAGATAGGTTTGTTACTGAGCCTTTGCATACCTTACACATGGATCTGTTTGGCCCTACATCTGTACAAAGTATCAACCATGCTAGCTATTGCCTTGTCATCACTGATGATTGCACTAGATTTTGTTGGGTATTCTTTATGTCTAGGAAAGATGAAACAACTCCATTAATTCAAACTTTCATTAGGCAGATAGAAAACCAACTTAATAAAAAAGTTAAGAAAATTAGGTCAGACAATGGCACAGAATTTAAGAATAGGAGCATGATTGAGTTTTATGGTAATAAAGGGATCAAGAAACAATATAGCATTGCTAGAACTCCACAGCAGAATGGAGTTACTGAGAGAATAAACAGGACCCTGATTGAGGCAGCTAGGACTATGCTAGCAGACTCACTCCTACCCACAACCTTTTGGGCTGAAGCAGTAAGTTGTGCTTGCTACGTATTCAATAGGGTTAGAGTGACCAAGCCACAAAATAAAACACCTTATGAGCTTATTTTTGGCCAAAAACCAGTTGTTAGCTATATAATGCCTTTTGGGTGCCATGTTACCATTCTTGATACACTCAGTGTGCTTGGAAAATTTAAAGGAAAATCTGATGAGGGGTTTCTAGTTGGGTATTCACTGAATAGTAACGCCTTTAGGGTATACAATTTAGTGACCAAGATGGTAGAAGAGAATCTTCATGTAAATTTTCTTGAGGAAAAAACCCAATGTGAAGGGACTAGGTCATAGATGGATGTTTGATCTTGACTATTTAACTGATTCTATGAACTATATTCCTGTCTCTAAGGAGAATGAAGCTAACCCTGATGCAGGTTCCATAGAAGTAACTAACAATGCAGGTACCCAAGTTACTTCTGATGCAAGCACTGCTGAGCAAGACAAGGAAATTGAGGAGCTTATTGTGATTCCTACCACAGGAGTCAAACATGTTGAAGCTGATGAAGAAAGAAAGAAATCTTCTCCAAAGAAGAAGGAGACTGTGAAAAAGCCTCAAGCAGAAAGGAAAGAGGCTTCTCCTACCAAGGTTCCAGAAGATATTTCATCTTTCAGAGAAGAAATAAATGCTTTAGCTAACAAACGTCTTGGGAAGAAGGCTACCAGCACTAACTTGGTTAAGTCTGGTAGTGAATTCATTAATTCTGCAACCAGTACTAACTTAGTTAATTCTGGTAGTGATGCTGTTAATTCTGCTCAACCTGAGTCTACTCCAAATGCTGATTTAGATGATTCTGAGTAGCCAGAACTTGAGTTCTTTGATAATCCAAGTGAAGGAATTTTTGATGGGGCTTCTTATGATGAAGAAGGGGTAATCACTGACTTCAACAACTTACCCACAGAAGTGGATGTAAGTCCAGCTCCAACACTCAGAATTCAAAACATTCATCCTAAAAGTCAGATAATTATTGATCCTAAATCAGTTGTTCAAACCAGAAGTAAAGTGCAAAAGCTTCCTGAATCTCATGCACTTATCAGTCTTATTAAGAAGCAGCAAAGGGTCAACCACAAGGACCAACAACATTGTCTGTTTGCTTGTTTCCTTTCTCAAAAGGAACCCACCAAGGTCTCTGAATCACTTGAAGATGAGAGTTGGGTGGAAGCAATGCAGGAGGAGTTGTTGCAGTCCAAATTGTAAAAAATTTGGGTTCAGGTAGATCTACCTAATGGGGCTAAACTTATAGGCACAAAGTGGGTCTTCAGAAAGAAAAGGGATGAAAGAGGAGTAGTTGTTAGGAACAAGGCAAGATTAGTAGCACAAGGGTACAGACAGGAGGAGGGAATAGACTATGATGAGGTTTTTGCTCCTGTAGCCAGAATTGAGGCTATCAGGTTATTTTTAGCCTATGCATCATATATGGGGTTCATAGTCTATCAGATGGATGTCAAGAGTGCCTTTCTGTATGGCATTATAGAAGAAGAGGTTTATGCACACCAACCTCCTGGCTTTGTTGATCCTGCTCACCCCAAGAAGGTATACAAAGTCATTAAAGCTTTGTATGGTCTCCATCAAACTCCTAGACCTTGGTATGCAACACTCTCCAACTTCCTTGAAGAGCATGGGTACAAAAGAGGTGTGACAGACAACACCTTGTTCATCAAAAGGAACAAGAAGGATATCATCCTAGTCCAAGTTTATGTGGATGATATCATTTTTGGTTCTACTAAAAGGTCTTGGTGTGAGGAGTTTGTGGCATTGATGAAGGGAAGGTTTTAGATGAGTTAAATGGGTGAGCTCACATTTTTCCTTGGACTGCAAGTGAAGCAAAAAGAAGATGGCCTCTTCATTTCTCAAGACAAGTATGTTGCTGAGATCTTGAAGAAGTTTAATTTTACAAATGTGAAGACTGCAGTCACTCCCATAGAGAACAAGGTGCCATTGACAAAGGATGAAGATGTTGATGATGTAGATGTGCACCTCTATAGATCAATGATAGGTTCTCTAATGTATCTAACAGCCTCTAGGCCTGATATAATGTATGCTGTGTGTGTTTGTTCTCATTTTCAGGTTACTCCCAAGGCTTCACATCTTCATGATGTGAAGAGAATCTTTAGGTATCTAAAGGGAAAACCCAATTTGGGCCTTTGGTATCCTAAAGAGTCATCTTTTGACCTGGAAGCCTATTCAGATAGTGACTATGCTGGAGCAAGTCTTGATTGGAAATACACAATAGGAGGTTGTCAATTCCTTAGAAGAAGATTGATTTCCGGGCAATGCAAGAAGCAGACCATTGTGGCTACATCAACAACTGAAGCTGAGTATGTAGCAGCTGCCAATTGTTGTGGACAAGTCTTGTGGATTCAGAATCAAATGTTGGATTATGGTTTGAACTTTATGAATACTGTAATTTACATAGATAATGAGAGCACTATCTGTATAGTTAAGAACCCTGTGTACCACTCTAAAACTAAGCACATAGAAATAAGGCATCACTTCATTAGGGATTGCTTTGAAAAGAGACTAATTAGAGTGGAAAAGATACACACAGACTTAAATGTGGCTGGTTTATTAACCAAAGCTTTTGAAGGACCTAGGTTTAATTACTTAGTGGTTAATTTTGGTATGATGAACCCATAGCTGGACTTCAGGAGAGGTTACATTTAAGGGGAGGTAAAATGTAAAGTTTGTATAATAACCAGTGCTTAGTAGTTAATTCTGATAAGTAGTTAATTCTGATAGCTTTAGAAGTTAATTATTGTAGTAGAGTTAATTCTGGTAGTTAGTGTTTTTGATTTTAGTTGCAAAATTGTATGTTTGTGTGTTCTTCTTTGTTTTCGTACTAATTTTTCCAGGAACAACATGGATTAGTGATGCTCAGACGCTTTTCAAGTGATTTCTATAAGTGTTTGTATAACCCTTTGGTTAAGTCTGGTGAGTCAGTGGTTAAGTCTGGTTGGCCATTTTTAAGTCTGGTAGTGTTAAAATGTAAAAATATTTTTTTTTACCATTAGGTCTGGTCGTACATTTAATTATTTTCCTATTTAAATATTACCGTTGATATTTTTTTTGGAAAAACGAAGTATATATGGATGAGATTTAATTACTGTTTCATCTTTATCCATTATTTGCTTCTTATTTTAAAATCTTAATTTTCGGCCAAGATCACTCTGTTTTTAACCGCCAGTATAAACCCTAAGTCAACAAGTCAACCAGCACTTACCAATCATCTATGGCTTCTCTAAAGTTCTGTGACAAGCACAACCAGGTTGGTTTCTTGAAGAAACCAAACAAAAGTGAAGGTTTTGAGCAGATTGTGGATTTCTTGAGAGGTTCTTCCATTCGGTATGCTTTAACTCATAATCCTACAATCTATACTTCCCTAGTTAAGCAGTTTTGGAGGTCTGTTACCTATGAAACTCTTGCTGATGGGACACAACAGCTAAGGGCAACAATAGATACACATGATTTCTTTATCACTGAAGCATCCATAAGGAGTAGTCTTCAATTGGATGATGCTTCAGCGGATTATATATTGCCTAATGATGAACTTTTAGAGGGTATGAGAACCATAGGCTATCCCACTGAAGGTACTTTTACTTCTTGGAGAAACTTTTTCTCACCACAGTGGAAGTTTTTGATTCATCGTTTACTCCATTGCCTAAGTCCCAAGAGTGGTGGATGGGATCAGTTTGGAAGTAACAATGCTTCTGCATTGGTCTGTCTTTCACTTGGAAAGACTTTTAACTTTTCAAAACTTATTTTTGATGGCATGGTAGCCAATGTAAACAGTAAGCACAAATTTTTAATGTACCCTCGCTTTCTGCAAATGATTTTAAATTTTGAAACTGAAAATAAAATGCAGACTTATGTGAGTGTGGCTTTTACAGCTAAGATCTCTGCTAATATGAAAAGGGGTTTTTCTGGGGCACATAAGCCACTTTTGCCTGCTATGCTTTCTGGTACAACTAACATTGCAGGTACATCTAGTGCTGCACAAGTGGAGCCAACCCATGAGGAGCAAACCCAGGGACAACCAAGATCCCCTACACCACAACCAAGATCACCAACACCACAACCACCATCACATACACCTACACCTTCAGCTCAACAACAAACCCAAGTTACTAATCCTATTCATGAGAAGGAACCAGCTCAGATGACTGTGGATACCCTTTTAGAGCTAGTTCCACAATTAGTAACTAGGATCACTGCATTGGAGAAGGCAAACAATACAATGAGGTCTGCTATTATAAAATTGGTCAAAAAGGTCAAAAAGATGGAAAAAGTCATGAAAGACAAACGGGTTGATTTTGATGACCAAGAGGGTGCTGATGAAAATTCTTCCAAACAGGAGAGGAATTTGGATGAGGAATAGACTTTTAAGACTCCAGCTCAGGATAAACAAACTGAAGGTGCAGATATAAGTCCTAAAGGAATGGAAGCAGCAGAAACATTAGCCCAATCTCTGAGCAAAATTCAAGAAGAAAAGAAGAAAAGAAGGCTAAAAGGGAAGTTGATAATTGATGAAGAGATTGAATCTGATGAAGAAATGGTTAAGTCTGCTGAGGGTGTTAAGTCTGTTAGTGTTGAAAATAAGTCTGGTGATGCTATTAAATTTGGTGGTGATGGTGCTGATGATGTTAATTCTGGTGGTGTTAATACTGATCAAGTTAAGTCTGGAGAAGAATCTGATGTGGTTAAGTCTGCTAAAGAGGTTAAGTCTGCTCAAAGGTAAGGAAAACAAATTCTGGTTGAAACTCCTAAGCCTAAAAAGTCAAAGAGGCAAGAAAGAGAAGAGGAAGCATCTCAAGCTGAGATCGCTAGGATACAAGCAGCAGAACAAGCAGAAATGGAAAAAGAGGAAGAGCAAAAGAAGCAAGATGAGATGCTTGCAAAGAAGTTGTCAGAAGAGTCTACTGATGATCCTCTTATGTCAATGATTCAAGATGATGATGAGCTAAGAGCAAAGTTGGAGGAGCTCAAATCTATTGAAGGGTTGACTACAGAAGAGAAAGCCAAACAACTAGCAGAATTCATGAATGATAGAAGGGTTTCTGAAACTTTGGGGGATTTCATGTCAAAGATAAAGTAAACTCAAAAGAAGAGTGGTGCTAGAAAGAAGCTCACTAAGCAACAAACGATGTCAGATATGAAAATTTACTTGAAGAATATGGAGCATTCCAGTTTTGATAAGATGAAGGGAATGTCATATGAAGAAGTACAAAAGTTTTACCTCAGAGCATATGAAAGAGATCACAATTACAAGCCTATTGATTATGAGGATTCAATCAGAAGGAGCTTTAAAAGGCAAAAAGTGTCTGAAGAAGAAAAGATAGAAAAGGTGAGTGAAATTGAAAAGGAATATGAGGCTGAGAATGTGTCTGATGTTGTGCAAGAAAAGAAAGATGTCAAAAAGCCAATTATAAAGTGGACAAGAAGAAAAAGTATAGCAAGAAAAAGTAAATCGAAGAAGAAAGTACAAGAGGAAGAAGAAACAGAAGAAGATGAGCCTTCATCTGAAGAGTTTACTATGGGATCAATTCCTGAGAGTTCTGCACAACCAGCCAAGATTGTCAGATATCAAATCATTAAGACTGGATTGAGGGCAGCTTATCAGATCATAAGGGAGGACAACACTGATGTAGTGTATTTAAACTTTTCAGGGTTGTTAAATGATGTAACTAGGGAAGATCTCAATGAATTGTATAAATTGGTGAATATCAGACACGGAGACATAAGACCTGAGGAGGAGTTTGAAAGGGTCTTTTGGGGAGATTTAAAAGTTATGTTTGAGCCACCTTCAAGAACAGATGAGATTTGGAAGCTACCATACCAACAAGAGATTGTTAGGTGGAGATACTTTCATAGTTGTAAGGTACATTGCTTATCTTTGCAGATGGCTCATATTTATATGCTTGTAGAAGTGGAATATCGTTTACCACCTAGAGCCTGCAAAGAAATGTTAGAAAAGAAATTGCTTGCAGATGAGAAAGATGAGGTATATGAAAAGATTTTGGATTTGATTAAGGAACAATACCTAAAGGAACCATATTGGGGTGTTTGAAGTGTTTGAAAGAATTTTCAAGTTGTTAAGTGAGACAAAAGGAACTTCTCACTTGGTGAAGGTGCATAGCACTGACACAACAAATGGTTATCAGTCCACCATGTCTAATCCACATAAGGACTGGCTAATCCAGAGCAAACGGCTCTGGTAAAGATATTTTAAATCCGTTAATGGTTGACAATTTACCAAAAATTGTATGGTAATTAACTCACCATATCTGAGATAGTGAAGAGTTGGCTAGCCCACAAGATTATGGCTTGTGGTAAAGGCTGTGGAAAACCATAATTGGTAATCAATTCACCAAGGTGAGGTCTGATTCCACCAAAGAATTGGATAGTCCAAAAGCAAACGGCTTTTGGTAAAGACAAAACAAATGCATTGATAGCTGATGGGTTGCTAAAAATCATACGGTTATCAATGTACCATGGTCTTACACACCAAAACATTGGCTACTCCAGTAGTTAATGGCTATCTGGTAAAGAGTTAACACACCTGGAAGTGATGAGAATAGTATGAAACTTAAAAGAATTGATTTACAAGTAGTCATGGTTGCTGAAAAGATTAGATGGATTGAAGATCAGATGGTGAAAAGTTTGTTAAAATCAATATTGCAGCATAAAAGATCATATATGATGTTTTGAAGAGTTAGAGATAATTCCAAGAGTTCAAGATTCAATCCTCAGAAGCTTATTCAGAAGGAACTTGAAGTTCATGAAGCATGAAGAACAAGTTAGGGGAGGATTGTTGGGAATTATCACAAGACAAGACTTAATATGAAGAACAGACTTAAGTCTACTGGGTTACGAAGTTAAGTCTTGTCATAGTTAAGTCTGCCAGTTGATTGTTAAGTCTGGTAGACAAATTCTATAGTTAAGTCTGGCTGACTTTATTAGTTAAGTCTGTTTATGAATTATAGGAAGTTTGTTAGCTATAAGTTAGGAAAGGATACGTAGTTATCTTAATAGAAGATACGTATATCCTTCGACACATTTTGTATCTAGGGTTTCCTTAGTGTATAAAAGGAACCCTAAGGCTCAAGAGTTATACGCGTATTGATTGAAAGTTAGTAATATACGAAGTTAGTATTATTGTGTTCTTCATTGTTCATTGTTAAGATTCCGCATTAGCAATTAACAAGGTGTTAGAGTTTCTCACTTAGATTAATTTGGATTTATTCAAGTTGTCTAACAAGTAACAAAGGCTACTTAGATCCAGAATTTAAGAGTAGGAGCATGATTGAGTTTTGTGGTAATAAAGGAATCAAGCAATAATATAGCAATGCTAGAACTCCACAGCAGAATGAAGTTGCTGAGAGAATGAACAGGACCCTGATTGAGGCAGCTAGGACTATGCTAGCAAACTCACTCCTACCCATAACCTTTTGGGCTGAAGTAGTAAGTTGTGCTTGCTACATATTCAATAGGGTTAGAGTGACCAAGCCTCAAAATAAAACACCTTATTTGATTATTTTTGGCCAAAAATCAGTTGTTAGCTATATAAGGCCTTTTGGGTGCCATGTTGTTTATATAAGGCCTCTTGTAGTTCCACACGAGTTATGGATCCAAGTAGCCTTTGTTACTTGTTAGAAAACTTGAATGAATCCAAATTGATCTAAGTGAGAAACTCTAACACCTTGTTAATTTCTAATGCGGAATCTTAACAATGAACAATGAAGAACACAATAATACTAACTTCGTATATTACTAACTTTCAATCAATAAGCGTATAACTCTTGAGCCTTAAGGTTCCTTTTATACACTAAGGAAACCCTAGATACAAAACGTGTAGAAGGATATACGTATCTTCTATTAAGATAACTACGTATCCTTTCCTAACTTATAGCTAACAGACTTTCTATAAATCATAGCTAACAGACTTAACTAATAAAGTCAACCAGACTTAACTATAGAATCTGTCTACCAGAATTAACAATGAACTGGTAGACTTAACTATGACATAAATACAACTAACAGACTTAACTACGTAACCCAGCAGACTTAAGTCTGTTCTTCATATTAAGTCTTGTCTTGTTATAATTCCCAACAATCCTCCCCAAAAGACCCTTTCAAACTACTCCACAGGTATTGTGTCTCCATGTCTGATATTTACCAATTTGTACAACTCATTGAGATCTTCCCTAGTAACATCATTTACCAACCCTGGAAAGTTTAAATACACTACATCAGTGTTGTCCTCTCTTATGATCTGATAAGCTGCCCTCAATCCAGTCTTAATGATTTGTTATCTGACAATCTTGGCTGGTTGTGCAGAACTCTCAGGAATTGATCCTATAGTAAACTTTCAGATGAAGGCTCCTCTTCTTCTGATTCTTCTTCCTCTTGTACTTTCTTCTTCGATTTACTTTTTCTTGCTATACTTTTTCTTCTTGTCCACTTTATAATTGGCTTTTTGACTTCTTTCTTTTCTTGCACAACATCAGACACTTTCTCAGCCTCATATTCCTTTTCAATTTCACTCACCTTTTCTATCTTTTCTTCTTCAGACACTTTTTGCCTTTTAGAGCTCCTTCTGATTGAATCCTCATAATCAATAGGCTTGTAATTGTGATCTCTTTCATAAGATCTGAGGTAAAACTTTTGTACTTCTTCATATGACATTCCCTTCATCTTATCATAACTGGAATGCTCCATATTCTTCAAGTAAATTTTCATATCTGACATCTTTTGTTGCTTAGTGAGCTTCTTTCTAGCACCACTCTTCTTTTGAGTTTGCTTTATCTTTGACATGAAATCCCCCAAAGTTTCTGAAACCCTTCTAGCATTCATGAATTCTGCTAGTTGTTTGGCTTTCTCTTCTGTAGTCAACCCTTCAATAGCTTTGAGCTCCTCCAACTTTGCTCTTAGCTCATCATCATCTTGAATCATTGACATAAGAGGATCATCAGTAGACTCTTCTGACAACTTCTTTCCAAGCATCTCATCTTGCCTCTTTTGCTCTTCCTCTTTTTCCATTTCTGCTTGTTCTGCTGCTTGTATCCTAGCAATCTCAGCTAGAGATGTTTCCTCTTCTCTTTCTTGCCTCTTTGACTTCTTTGGTTTAGGAGTTTCAATCAGAATTTGTTTTCCTTCCCTTTGTGTGCCAACTGACTTATCCTCCTGAGCAGATTTAACCTCACCAGACTTAATAGCATCATCAGCAGAACTAACATGCTCACCAGACTTTTCTTGACCAGACTTATCACCACCAAATTTAATAGCATCACCAGACTTATTTTCAATACTAACAGACTTAACACCCTCAGCATACTTAACCATTTCTTCATCAGAATCAATCTCTTCATCAATTATCAACTTCCTTTTTAGCCTTCTTTTCTTCTTTTCTTGTTGAATTTTGCTCAGAGATTGGGCTAATGTTTCTGCTGCTTCCATTCCTTCAGGACTTATATATGCACCTTCAGCTTGTTTATCCTGAGCTGGAGTCTTAAAAGTCTGTTCCTCATCCAAATTCCTCCCCTGTTTGGAAGACTTTTCATCAGCACCCTCTTGGTCATCAAAATCAACTCCTTTGTCTTTCATGACTTTTTCCATCTTTTTGACCTTCTTGACCAATGTAACAATAGCAGACCTCATTGTTGCATTTTCCTTCTCCAATGCTGAAATCCTTGTGACCAGTTGTGGAACCAGAGTTAAAAGGTCTTCCATAGACATTTGAGCTGGTTCCTCCTCCTGAGTTGGATTAGGAACTTGGGTTTGTTGTTGAGGTGAAGGTGTAGGTGTATGTGATGGTGATTACGGTATTGGTGATCTTGGTTGTGGTGTAGGGGATCTTGGTTGTTCCTGGGTTTGCTCATCATAGGTTGGCTCCACTTGTGCAGCACTAGATGTACCTGCAATGTTAGTTGTACCAGAAAGCATAGCAGGCAAAAGTGGCTTATGAGCCCCAGAAAAACCCCTTTTCATATTAGCAAAGATTTTAGCTGTAAAAGCCACACTCACATAAGTCTACATATTATTTTCAGTTTCAAAATTCAAAATCATTTGCAGAAAGCGAGGGTACAATAAAAATTTGTGCTTACTATTTACATTGGCTACCATGCCATCAAAAATAAGTTTTGAAAAGTTAAAAGTCTTTCCAAGTGAAAGACAGACCAATGCAGAAGCAATGTTGCTTCCAAACTGATCCCATCCACCACTCTTGGGACTTAGGCAATGGAGCAAATGATGAACCAAAAACTTCCACTGTGGTGAGAAAAAGTTTTTCCAAAAAGTAAGAGTACCTTTAGTGGGATAGCCTATGGTTCTCATACCCTCTAAAAGTTCATCATTAGGCAATATATAATCCCCTGAAGCATCATCGAATTGAAGACTACTCCTTACGGATCCTTCAGTGATAAAGAAATCTTGTGTATCTATTGTTGCCCTTAACTGTGGTGTCCCATCAGCAAGAGTTTCAGAGGTAACAGACCCCCAAAACTGCTTAACTAGGGAAGTATAGATCGTAGGATTATGAGTTAAAGCATACCGAATGGAAGAACCTCTCAAGAAATCCACAATCTGCTCAAAACCTTCACTTTTGTTTGGTTTCTTCAAGAAACCAACCTGGTTGTGCTTGTCACAGAACTTTAGAGAATCCATGGATGATTGGTAAGTGCTGGTTGACTTGTTGACTTAGGGTTTATACTAACGGTTAAAAACAGAGTGATCTTGGCCGAAAATTAAGATTTTAAAATAAGAAGCAAATAATGGATAAAGATGAAACAGTAATTAAATCTCATCCATATATACTTTGTTTTTCCAAAAAAAATATCAACGGTAATATTTAAATTGGAAAATAATTAAATGTACGACCAGACCTAACGGTAAAAAAAAAATATTTTTACATTTTAACACTACCAGACTTAAAAATGGTCAACCAGACTTAACCACTGACTCACCAGACTTAACCAAAGGATTAGACAAACACTTATAGAAATCACTTGCAAAGCGTCTGAGCATCACCAATCCATGTTGTTCCTGGAAAAATTAGTATAAAAACCAAGAAGAACACACAAACATACGATTTTGCAACTAAAATAAAAAACACTAACTACCAGAATTAAATCTACTACAAGAATTAACTTCTAAAGCTATCAGAATTAACTACTTATCAGAATTAACTACTAAGTACTGGTTATTATACAAACTTTACATTTTACCTCCCCTTAAGTCCAGCTATGGGTTCATCATACCAATATTAACCACTAAGTAATTAAACCTAGGTCCATCAAAGGCTTTGGTTAATAAATTAGCCACATTTAAGTCTGTGTGTATCTTTTCCACTCTAATTAGTTTCTTTTCAAAGCAATCCCTAATGAAGTGATGCCTTATTTCGATATGCTTAGTTTTAGAGTGGTACACAGGGTTCTTAACTATACAGATAATGCTCTCATTATCTATGTGAATTACAGTGTTCATAAAGTTCAAACAATAATCCAACATTTGATTCTGAATCCACAAGACTTGTCCACAGCAATTGGCAACTGCTCCATACTCAGCTTCAGTTGTTGATGTAGCCACAATGGTCTGCTTCTTGCTTTGCAAGGAAATCAAACTTCTTCCAAGGAATTGACAACCTCCTGTTGTGGATTTCCTATCAAGACTTGCTCTAGCATAGTCACTATCTGAATAGGCTTCCAGGTCAAAAGATGACTCTTTAAAATACCAAAGGCCCAAATTGGGTTTGCCCTTTAGATACCTAAAGATTCTCTTCACAGCATGAAGATGTGAAGTCTTGGGAGTAACCTGAAAACGAGAACAAACACACACAGCATACACTATATCAGGCCTAGAGGCTGTTAGATACATTAGAGAACCTATCATTGATCAATAGAGGTGCAACATGTTTGACTCCTGTGGTAGGAATCACAATAAGATCCTCAATTTCCTTGTCTTGCTCAGCAGTGATTGCATCAGATGTAACTTGGGTACCTGCATTGTTAGTTACTTCTATGGAACCTGCATCAGGGTTAGCTTGATTCTCCTTAGAGACTGGAATATAGTTCATAGAATCAGTTAAATGTTCGAGATCAAACAACCATCTATGACCTAGTCCCTTCACATTGGGTTTTTCCTCAAGAAAATTAACATGAAGATTCTCTTCTACCCTTTTTGTCACTAAATTGTATACCCTAAAGGCCTTACTATTCAGTGAATACCCAACTAGAAACCCCTCATCAGACTTTCCTTCAAATTTGCCAAGCACACTAAGTGTATCAATAATGGTAACATGGCACCCAAAAGGCCTTATATAGCTAACAACTGGTTTATGGCCAAAAATAAGCTCATAAGGTGTTTTATTTTGAGGCTTGGTCACTCTAACCCTATTGAACATGTAGCAAGCACAACTTACTGCTTTAGCCCAAAAGGTTGTGGGTCAGAGTGAGTCTGCTAGCATAGTCCTAGCTGCCTCAATCAGGGTCCTGTTCATTCTCTCAGCAACTCCATTCTGCTGTGGAGTTCTAGCATTGCTATATTGTTGCTCGATTCCTTTATTACCACAAAACTAAATCATGCTCCTATTCTTAAATTCTGTGCCATTGTCTGACCTAATGATCTTAACCTTTTTATAAAGTTGGTTTTCTATCTGCCTAATGAAAGTCTGAATTAATGGAGTTGTTTCAACTTTCCTAGACATAAAGAACACCCAACAAAATCTAGTGCAATCATTAGTGATGACAAGGCAGTAGCTAGCATGGTTAATACTTTGTACAGATGTAGGGCCTAACAGATCCATGTGTAAGGTATGCAAAGGCTCAGTAACAAACCTATCTAACTTAGCCTTACAAGAAGCCCTATGCTGTTTGCCCTTATTACAAGCTACATAGGTATGGTCATTCTTAAAAACCTTGGAAGGTAAGCCTCTAACTAGGTTATTCTTCACAAGTTTATTTATGTTCTTAAAGTTAACATGACCTAACCTTCTATGCCACAATTTAGATTCATCCAAAGTGGCTTTTGAAAGCAAACAGGCAAAACCTTTTGCAGGATCAGGTTGCTTCATATCAAAGCTGTACATGTTGTATTGTCTTGGGACTTTGAGAAGTATCTGACTTTCATCAGGCATCTTAAAGTCAGAAGTCAACACAAAATATTCAGATTCAGTAAAAAGAACCTTATGCTTTTTATCACAAAGATGTGATATTGAGAAAAAGGTTAAACTGCCCTAGTTCTTTTACAAAAGATACATTGTCAAACTCCAAATTGCCTACAACAATCCTTCCTTTACCAGTGATCTGACCTTTACTACCTCCAAAGGTAATAGAACCTCCTTTGAATTCTTGAAAATCCTTCAGATGATTCTTGTTACCAGACATGTGCCCAGAGCACCCACTATCAAAGATTCCTCTATCTTCCATATTCTTGAGTGGATGATCCTGCACATAAAGAAAGGAGATTAGTTTCTTTCAAGGAACCAGGCCTCTGCAGGCTTGGGTCTGCCTTGTGGATCAACATATTTATAAGTCTTATATGAGCTTGATCCACTGTTGTTCTTGGATTCATAGGTAAGTGTATTCTTAAATGGATCCCAAGACCAACATGCTGAGGCCTTAACAGCAGACCCCCAATGATCCCTTACAATGGGTCTCCTTACAGGTGAATGTGGTTTAGAAAAATGATTTCTTTGATTATTTATATTCACATGTGGTCTATTTACTGGTTGTCTGGGTCTAACATGATTAATCCACCCAGAATTAACATTTGGCTTCGCAGAACTAACATTTGGCCCACCAGAATTAATGTTTGGCCAACCAGCATTAAAATTTGGTCTAACAGAATTAACTGATGACCAACCAGAATTAACATTAGACCTAACAGTATTAACATTTGACCAACCAGAATTAATATTTGATCAATCAGAATTAAATTGTGTTGGTCTAGGAGCAAATTGGTTAGCATGATTAATTCTGCTTGCACTATTCCAAACTGGTTTAACATTCATATGGCCAGTATTAACACTCTTCTGCTTCCTAAGTTCAGCCTCTCTTTTCGTCCTATTCTCATGAAAATTATAGTCTCTAATTAGATGACTTAGACTTCCATACATAAAACATCTTTTAGGACCAAAATTGTAGTTTTTCTTGTACACTCTTCTCATCCTATCAGATTTTGGTGACTCTTGACTTTTGACAGACTTCCTAGGAGATTTTATGTGAGTATCACAACTAGGTTTATCTGTATCAGGTTTGAGTGTAGTCACAACTGGTTCACTATGTTTGACAAATTCTGACTCTGAAACTTCTTTAGGTTTACTCTCTGATTCTGATTCAGACTGCTCAGAAACATCTCTAGTGGATCCTTCACTGTCATTTGTTTTACAGGTAGAATATTCACTTGATTTGTCATCTAAGTTGCCTGTTTCAAGATATATAGGTCCCGTTTTACATTATACAAACAAAGAATCATCAAGGACTTCCTTTTGTAGAGGAGTGTAATCTCCACTTAATGAAGGTGGCACCCCTTTAAAATCATCAGTTTTAATGAACCTATTGTAAATTGGTTTACCAGCAGAATCATCTTCTCTACATACAAACACTGTTCTAGCCATCTCTTCCTCATAGCTTAAAATTTCCTTATCTGAGTGTATCGCATAACCTAAACCAATGTTACAAGTAGAACTCATACCAGACTCTATTATCCTATCCAAACATTTAGCAGAATGGGTCCATTTGTCTACTCTCTTTTGCAATTCAGCCCTTTCTTTCACTGCTTTCATGCCAATTCTTTTATATTTCTTAAGTTTTTCATCCTTTTCTTATATTTCATTAGCCTGAAAGGTGAGTTTTTCATTTAAGGAAGCTTGTTGTTTTTGATAGGTGACTATTTGTGCTTCTAAAGTTTTAACAACCTTAGTATATGCAAGAATTTTTACTTCCTGATCACCTATTTCTTTTAGTTGTTCATCACACAAAGCTTTAAGATGATTGTATGAATCAATGCATATTTTGGAACACAAAGATACCTCATTACTGGAACCAATAGCCATAAGTGCATGGCTGGCACTTCTTCATCTGGTGTGTGGTCATCCCAATTCACAGCTCCAGTTTCCAGTGTCAACATGCTCATCTGATTCTTCTCCAGCTTGTCATCATCTTGAGAGTTAGAACCCTTCTTCCTATTCCCATCATTAGTCATCTTTTCCTTGCATTCCCTAGCAAAGTGACCATGCTTATGACACTTGAAGCACTCAACAGTCCTCCTATTGTATCCCACTGGTGTCTTCCCATCAAACCTAATGTTCCTCCCAATCTCCTTGTAAAACTTCTTAACCCTGAGAGCAATCATGGCAATTTGCCATTTGATATCCATCTCTTCAACTTCAATATCATTGATCTGTTCCAGATCCTCACTGATGAAGTCCTTCTCTTCTGGTTGCTTAGCAAAAAATGAGTAAACTACTTCATCAACGAAGCCTGCAGGAGCATCTCTCTCTTTCATACTACTTGAAGAAGTTTCATAACCACCAGAATTAAAACTGCCAGACTTAACCTTGTTAGTGCTGCCCTTTGATATAGCAATTTAGATTCTCAAAAAGGGAAATCACAAATGGTAAATAATGTGAAAACCCGAAGTTCGTTGTCCCGATGAAGATTGAATGGAATTAGTGATTTCGGGATCGTTGATCGTGCAGTGAATGGTGAATAAAAGTGAGTGATAATGATTTTAAAACTAAAATGATGAAATATAAATTAAAAACAGTAAATAAGACAAGGGAAAATTCTATTCTAAGGCAAACGTAAGGGAAATCCTAAAAACGCGCGAATAAATCAAAACTACGTACGAGCGCAAAATAAAAAATGAATTTGAAGCACTACTAATCCTACGAGCATGAAAATAATTTTCCTACATTCTAAATGATAAAAGAAATTTTTAGGAAAAAGAATTATATTTTTTTGATTTTTATTTTATTTTTTATGAATTTAAAACTAAAAGAAACTAATTAAATGATTTAAAAATAGCAAATGGTTTTGGAAAAATCTAAAAATTTGCAGGTAAATCTAAAATTAAATTTTGAATCTAGGAAAAATGAAATTTGAAATCTACTACACCCTAATAAGCAAATTGGGTAAATAAGCAGTTTGAATAAGCTCTAAAATAAACACTATTGTACCAAAAATTCCCAAAAGCTCAATGATGGACAAGCATACTAATTGAAGCTTAAAACTAACAGTGAATACCAAATAAGCACAAGAAATAAGCTATTAAGCTGCTGCACAGTAGACAAATTAGGACAGAAGCAAAGGGCTAAACTACCTACTTTGAACAGCTTTATAAGCTAGGGAAAAGCTTATTGGGGGAATCCAAGGGCAGAACCTTAAAGCTTATGTCAAAAGCTACTCACAGACCAAAAATGCCCAAAAATTAAGCTCAATTGCTTATCTAAATAAGGCCTAGATCAGAAGCATATGGGAACTAAAATATTGCAGTCCTAAGCAGCCCTAATAGGGGTACTTGCAGATAAAAAATAAGCTAGTAATTAAGCTACTAAGTGGAAATTAAGTTCAGAGACCACAAGCCTATACTACAAGCTACTGTCAAATCAAGTATCAAACAACAAAAGCATGTGAATAAGCAGATAAATAGCAAGCAAAAAACTGAGTCAGCAGATCTAATGTGCAGATCTGCACAAAGGTTTCTGATGCAGCAGGTTGGAGAAATTGCACCTAAGTCTTTCCAATTTCAATGAATCAATACCTACTCTTTCAGTCTTACTTTATCAATCAACTTGCACCTAAAAAGGACCAAAAAGTGACACCTAACTAGCTCAGCTTATTGAGAGCTTATGAAGGCAGTTTTCAATCTAACATTTGCACTAATCACTTCAAAACCTCAAAAAGCACAAAATCAACTAGAAACCTACCAGCAACAGCTTACTATTCCTAAAATAAGCTCAACCAAACTTCATTGAATAGCCAATGAACAGTGGCAATCTCCTATTTTGCACAGCACATCTAAAACCAAACACTCCTAATTGGAACTAACTTGAACTTCTATGCTAGAAACCATCATTTTAAACCATAAATCTACTTAACTACTGAATGACTGACTTACTTAAGTACTAATAAACAACTTTTAATCATAAAATAAGCACTATATTAATCTAAACCTATATGACTGTTTTGCAGTTCTTTTTATGAATTTAAGAGCAAAAATGAAATTATATTACTAAGTACTATCAATTCACCCTCAATTAAGATCAAATGAGACTAACCTACTCTAATAAGCACTATAGAAACAAGAATAAGCATTAGCAATAAGTAATAAGCAGTTTGACTTATTTTCATGATTTTGGACTATTGTAAATGAAAATCAGAATTAAGTGTGAAACAATTAACAACTATTATCAAATTTCAAAGAACATGATCTAATAAGCAGAATTTACCAGAATAAGCTGTGGAACAGTAGTTTGACAAAAAGTTTGAGTTACATTAAAACTGAAATTGTGAGTACAATATTGAAAGCTGAAGATGAAAATACAAAAAGCTGAACAATAAGCTAAAGCTACCTAAATTATCCTATTCCTAAAGCCTCAAAACCTAACCACTAACTAACTACTTTCATCCGTGAGTGAGGTCCATATTTATAGCCGAGCTTGGGGAGGAACCTAGGGTTTGGAACCCTCTAGGCCTTCAAACATGTCCGTACGATCATCACATCATCATCATAACTTAATCATGGCCCTCGGATTGCTTTGGGTGAGGTGGCTCGGCCAATCAATTGCTCCCACGTGTCATTCCTAAGGTGTCAGCATCTTCTAGAAGCCCAATCATTGGGTAATTTAATAGGGAAAGGGGTAATTTGGGGTACGGTTATTCTAGGGTTCATAGCATAGTGATTTTTGGGGATAAAAGAAAAAGGCGGGTTTGGATTTATTATATTATTTTGACTGAAATGTTTTATAAGGTTTGACCGGGTATTTTGGATGGGTTGTGGGAGATATCCGGATATTAATAAGTGTGGGCTTGGGTTTTATAATATTGGGCTGTTGGGTTATTGGTTGGTGGGCTGGATTTGGATTATAGTTTGGATTTATTAAATCCGGATTTAAGTATAAGTATTGTTTTAAGACAAGGAACAAATGTGTAAATTCTGAAACTCCAGGGTCTCTTTCTGCCATTCTTTAATAATGTGATCCAAGGGCCATTTTTGACAATCTTTGATTCATGGAAGGTTGACTTTGACTTTTTGAGCATAGATGTCTTTCCCAGCTTCGGCTCTTTAATCTTCTTCCAAATCCCGTGCTTGGTTTGTCTTTTTATCTCGATATTTGTCTATTTTTACAATATCCATCCCTGCACAATCATAAACACAAAAACACGAGATATTTGGCTTAATTGGTTAGTTTTTGGTCTATTTGGGTCCGGTTTTAGTCAAATAAAGGTATGTGTTTAAGCACATACCAAAATTCCCCCTGACTAAGGTATTGCTGTGTTCTCACGAAATGTTATAAAAACACGTTTTTAAACCTAAAATTTTTCAACCTCTTTTTACTAACTTTGAAAAGTAGCAAAATATTCAAAAGAGATTAAGAAATCTTAAGTTCTAAATACTCCTCGATTTTCCTTTTATTCTATTTTCGTATTTTCTTATTGTGGAGATCGTTTGCTCGAGGTTTGTTAGACCTCATATCTAGGATTACACCAATAACAATGAACCACAATATAGTACGCAGCGGAATAATCAAACGAATCATTATTATTGCACAAGGTTTGTCGACCTCATATCTACGATTACAAACCCTAGGTGTCCATTAGAGGACTCGACACCTAGACACACACACACTTTTAGTGACTACATTGGAAGACCTGTTGAATAATCAATCCCTGTATCTCTTTATATAATAGAGATACTAGGGTTACAAAGACAATTAAATAATACATAATAAGTCCCTTATCTTTGTCTTCAATAGTTTCCTCCATCTTTCATATTTTGTCAATATCAACTCTATTTAATTCCTAACAATCTTCCCCTAGTTGATATGACAAAACTAACGATATGAAAGATGATCTTCAAGCTGCAAATAAACCTTCTTCCCCTTTTTGTCATCATCAAATAGGGGTCTTCAATGCAACTTGAATCAAACGCTTCCCCTTAAGTGATGCATATAGATGGTTAAACAATTAAATAAGCTTCCCCTGAAACTAAGCATGTTTACCATCTCTTGAATCACGAACTCCGTAGGCCTTATGAACTGATTACTGATGAAGAAAACCGAGTATAACGAACTTGATGAAGAAGTTGAATTTCCCAAACTTGCGTCTTATATCTTGCACTATCCACGTGACTCCAAACTTATATGGTACAAGAAATATAAGTAGACCGAAATCTCTTGACAAATCCTCAATTATATGAGACACTGAGCACTACAATGTAACTCCTTTAAGTGATAGTTAACTAGGTCTTCGTCCATCCACCCTTGACCTATGAAAACTAGATTTGACAAGTCATTGTCACCGCATTAACGCCCAAACAAGTTACCTCCTACCAAAAGGTATGATAAGAACGCGCACCTGTGAAACTCAACTACAACATCAATTAAGTCATAATCAATCGTCTTCTTCAAATAATCCGTGAAAAACATCTAAGTGCAATAACATCATCCTCTCTTATGTAACTGTTGCCTCAGCCGGCGATCTACTCGTATTCCTCATCTGTATCATTGCCTCACTTCGACGATCTACGAACACCAAGGATACCCTTGTCACATAATTGATTAAAAAGCCATTGCACCAAATATCTCCACAACGAGCCATAAAACCATAAGAATAAACTGAAATAAATTCAGTTCTGTCCGAGATCCAAAACTGTGTGTGTGTTTCATCCCTTGGTGTATGTGTTATGGAACCACCAGTTCCAAATCAATAACCAATGTTTCCCCTTATTTTGAGAAGCCCATGCTTGAGCAGTACAAACCAGCAGTATAAACTGTTCATCCTCCAAAGCTAGCAGTACAAACTGTTCAACGAACAGTACTAATTCCAAAGACCAAGCAGTACTAACTGGTGAAGCCACCAGTACAAACTGCTACATATAAACCAATGAACAGTACTAACTGTTGTCGAGCAGTACTAACTGTTAGTCACAGCAGTACCAACTGCTACGTATGAATCAAGAGCAGTACAAAGTTTTAATGTGAGCAGTAGTAACTGTTAAGTAAAACAGCAGCACGAAAATAATCTCCAACTCTGATCTGCTGCTACTGATCAATCGAATATTAAACAAAAACACCATCTTTATAACAGTAACCACAAGCGACAAACAGATCAGTATTCCACAGACACAACACGTTGACCAACCAAGTTAATTCTCGTCCCACAATAAATAAGCCAACGTCCAGCCAATCAGATCAACGCTATCCTAATTTATTACCGATCATGCGTAGCCCCACAAACCAAATAAAATAATTAACAAAACCATCTGCTGTTAGCTGTTGACTATTTGATTAGTACGAGGTTAATCAGTTAATTGTACTATGTCTAATCTTCAACCAGTAAGTCACTAATCACATTCTTCACTTTGAGCAAAATTAAATTCGAATGGTCCACACGCATTAAATCAGTGCGAGATAGTTGAATTCATAATTTTCAATTGCGTCAGACATAAACTAACGCAGCCCCACTTGAATTAATGAATAGAATCAGATAAATCAACAAACCGATTTTAATATCTCACCATAAAAATTAAAAGTGATGAACCTGAATACCGTTTCTTGATCAGAAAACCTTCTTCGAATCTGCTCCTTCTTCGACAGTAAAAACCTTGTGATCCTAGATATCAAGAGCAACGTGTCTCTGATACCACTTGTGGAGATCGTTTGCTTGAGGTTTGTTAGACGTCATATCTAGGATTACACCAATAACAATGAACAACAATATAGTACGCAGCGGAATAATCAAACGAATCATTATTATTGCACAAGGTTTGTCGAACGATTACAAACCCTAGGTGTCCATTAGGGGACTCGACACCTAGACACACACACACTTTTAATGACTACATTGGAAGACCTGTTTAATAACCAATCCCTGTATCTCTTTATATAATAGAGATACTAGGGTTACAAAGACAATTAAATAATACATAATAAGTCCCTTATCTTTGTCTTCAATAGTTTCCTCCATCTTTCATATTTTGTCAATATCAACTCTATTTAATTCCTAACACTTATTTTCCACATGACGATTTTGTTGACAATCGTTATCTATCAATAACTTTTAGGGTCATCGAGTAGGAAACACGACTCATAAAGTAGTAACCGTACGGATAAAATTCGTCGTTCCTGATTTTTCACGAGTCCCCAAACTAAGCTTAAAAACGAAATCATTGTCTATTTACAAGTTAGATGCCAACACTACCCATGGAAGTTACTTGTGTAATTACCTCTTGCTCCCATTTTCCTATTTTGCCTCTATTTATTTTATTTTTGGCGAGAAATGAATTTCTTCATATTTTCATTTCGATAGGTTTTTAGTCCGATAAAGATACTAAATTAAAACGCTAATTAGTTTTTAATCTTCTCTCGAGAACAGTTGCTTTGAAAATGAGGTCCACATCAAGGTTTTATATTTTGCATTTTTTTATTTTTCATCATTCATCTTTTTTTTTATTTTTTTTTTTTTTTTTTTTTTTTTTGCATTAATACTTTTTTCACTTGTGTACCCTAAACGACGGAGCTTAACGGTTTATTTCCAAGACCTTACACTTTCCGGCATAAAGGATCCAAGGGCCGTTACAACGAAGTATTCCAAGACTCTAGACATTCCTGATATGAGGATCCAAGGTGGTTAGACCAAGACCTCACACATTCCTGAACTAGAGGTCCAAGGTCCGGTGCAAGAGGGTAGCCAAGACCTAAACGCCTTCAAGAAATAAGGATCCAAGGCCCGATCTCGAATCCGTAGCTTAGAGCACTTTACTTATTATTATTATTAAACGTATTTATTAAGGAACCTTGATGTGTACCCAATTTTTAAAGCAATGATTCTTTTAAGAAGACCAAGAACTAATCATTGGCAAAACCTAACATCTTTAATTATTCTTACAACTATATATATGGTGAAACAATTTTGCGGAAGCAAAAGGCCATAAGTAACTTCGATGAGCTCTAAAGAGAACCAACTACTCCACGTTTAGCATCTAACTTCTAAATAAACTCTATCATTTCTCGTTCTTCGCAAATTTAAAATCTTAAATAATAAGATCAGCGAATGCTTAGCCTTATAATCAAGCTATGCATATATAAATTCGGTACGGGAACTTGCAAACTCTTAAAAAGAATTCGCATTTTATAGCTCCTTGTGTAAAAGACTAGCACGAGCTTATAGATTATAAATGGGTAAGGGGACAAGCTAGGGCTCAACATGCCCGATCAAGTCAGAATTTTATTCCTACTCTCACCAGCGGAAAGTCAACAAAATGTCAAAATTTATTATATTTTTACACAAAATTTTTAAAATTTTTCATTATTATTAATATTATTATTTTTTTGGAATTTTTCAATTTTTAAGGAAAAACGGGGTTGCATGAGTAAACGGAAAAAAATGCAAGGCAAAAATCAGATCGAAAGATCACCCCCCCCCCCACCCCAGACTAAAATGAGACATTGTCCCCAATGTCTTAAAGGTAAGGGTTCTCCTACATAAATCTAAGGCCGTTTATTAATTATGCCAAAAGATAAATGTTAAACGATAAGATTAAGGATATCGGATGAGCAACGAATGATGAAACTCGAGTGGAGAGAAGACAAAACCATGAACACGAGAGTCTTCATAATTCGGGCAAATCCTGGACATACAACAAACAACCACGAAACACAAGATATGGAAGAGGTAGCCCACCTCACTCACTTATTAGAAAGAAAATAGAAAGAAGATAGAAGGATAAGCATGGGGTGCCTCCCACGAAGCGCTTGTTTTTTATCGAGTCGTATAGCTTAGACTCGCCCCGAATTCATTTGTCCTTGGGGGAGCAGGTGGAAGAGAAACTCTTAATCGGACTTTCGTTTAAGATGTTTGGATAAACATTGAAGCAAACGAAAGTTCCACTCCGATGAGATACCTACGGCTCAAAAGAAGGAGAGATGCCGGGGTCGAAGATGGTATCTTCACTCCCGAAGGAGTGAATGAGAGGAGAATTCACCGGGTAGGTGAAGAAAGGGAGAAGGATCTTAATCACAATGAAGATCCATTCTTCATCCTCAAGATTACCATTTTTCTGATCTTGAATATAAACATTGAAGCTCTTATGGTTACCATCAATAAAAACCTCGGGTGGGAGGGTCGGGAAGATGTCATCGACAAGTAAACTCTCATGATAAAGTACATCTCCCCCCGGGTCAGGATTTTCATCAAAAGCAACGTAATCATACTCTGGAGGAGATATGATAGGAGCGAGTTCATCGGAGAACTCCTCATGAAGAGAATCAATCATATGATGAGAATCTGTGAGCTCATGTTCCGTCACGGACTCATCACTCTCCTCCATATGAATATCAAAGATTGGATTATCAGAAATCAAAGTAAACTCTGATTCGAACTCAAATATAGGGTTGGTGATAGTCATTTTAAAGGTTTCGGGAACAAGGTCATCAATTTTCTTAGGTGGATTGATTTCAACTTCCTTCGGAGGGAGAGAAAGTGGTGGATCATCGTCCAATAATTTCTCAAGATAAAGAATATCTCCCTCCGGATCAAGATAAGAATTATCAATTTCTGGCGAAATTGATTCATCCTTGAGACAAGCATCGATCTTTTCCAAGATAGGATCACCTCCCTCAAACGGAGTGAGGGAAGGGGAAGAATCGGAAATGATAGGTGGAGTGGGGTTGCCACTCGGAGGTTCATCTGATATTTGACTCTCTTCAGGGGCACACCCCTCGTCATAACCGTCTCCGATCTTATGCTTAGCATATAGAGCTCTTATAACTTGCCTCCGCTCTTCTTCTAATAATTCACCCATAGTTCTTGTATCTTCCTGCTTTTCAACGGGTGTGACAGCAACTGGTGAACTACTGCAAAGCTTCTACTGGACGGGAGTGGCTGCAGCTGACGAACTCTCACAAACTCCCAACGTAGAATCCTCATCATCGTCGTCATCGTAAACAAAAGTTTGACGATATTGGGAGCTTACTCTAGCTGCTTGTTCTTCAGCTAGAAGTTCTCCATAAGTTTTCTGACGAGGTTCTTCATAGGGAAGTCTTTTACTAAGAAATTCCTTAAGATCATTTAGTGCATTTTGAAAATCACGGAGAATTTCTGGATTGATTGGCTGAGGTGGTGTTTGAATCGTTTTATACTGTGGAGGCTGGTCATGATAAGAATAATCATAATTGTTACAAGGACCACGCTCATAGACAAGCGGATTCCTCGTTTGACAATCAGAGTTATAGTGAGGACCTCCACAGTACTCACAACAATATGATTGTTGTGACTGATTCGGTGAATTATGTGGATAATGGTCATACCCGAAGTTTTGATTAAATGGAACTTGTTTATAGACAAACGTATTCCTTGCTTGACAATCAAAACTCGGGTGTGGACCTCCACAATGTTCACAAGAATATGTTTCCATCTCATGGTGTGGTGGCTGGTTGAAATAGTCGGGTGTTTCATGGTAAGAATAAGGATTTTGGTCATAGACAAACCCGTTTCCCGATTCCACCATGCTACAACCGGGACAATTCCCACCATTATGAGGACCGCCACACCATTGACAACCATAATGGTAAGATGAAGACATAGAGAAGAGGAATTAAACGGATAGAGGGATAGAGATAAAGAATCAAACGGATAAGAGGATTAAGAAGAATATTTTTGGATTTTTAAATTTTAGAAACATGGAAAATCACAAAAGAAAAAGTAAAAATAATTTGGAGAAGAAAATCTTTTAGGGATTTTAATATAAAAATATTTACAAATGAAAACGATAACTCCACGAGGAAGGATCTTCAAAACACGAATCGAAAAACAGAATCACGAACTCACATCAACCTTCCCCGGCAGCGGCGCCAAAAATTGATATAGCAATTTAGATTCTCAAAAAGGGAAATCACAAAAGGTAAATAATGTGAAAACCCGAAGTTCGTTGTCCCGATGAAGATTGAATGGAATTAGTGATTTCGGGATCGTGAATCGTGCAGTGAATGGTGAATAAAAGAGAGTGATAATGATTTTAAAACTAAAATGATGAAACATAAACTAAAAACAGTAAATAAGACAAGGGAAAATTCTATTCTAAGGCAAACGTAAGGGAAATCCTAAAAACGCGCGAATAAATCAAAACTACGTACGAGCGCAAAATAAAAAATGAATTTGAAGCACTACTAATCCTACGAGCATGAAAATAATTTTCCTACATTCTAAATGATAAAAGAAATTTTTAGGAAAAAGAATTATATATATATTTTTTTTTATGAATTTAAAACTAAAAGAAACTAATTAAATGATTTAAAAATAGCAAATGGTTTTGGAAAAATCTAAAAAATTTGCAGGTAAATCTAAAATTAAATTTTGAATCTAGGAAAAATGAAATTTGAAATCTACTACACCCTAATAAGCAAATTGGGCAAATAAGCAGTTTGAATAAGCTCTAAAATAAACACTATTGTACCAAAAATTCCCAAAAGCTCAATGATGGACAAGCATACTAATTGAAGCTTAAAACTAACAGTGAATACCAAATAAGCACAAAAAATAAGCTATTAAGCTGCTGCACAGTAGACAAATAAGGACAGAAGCAAAGGGCTAAACTACCTACTTTGAACAGCTTTATAAGCTAGGGAAAAGCTTATTAGGGGAATCCAAGGACAGAACCTTAAAGCTTATGTCAAAAGCTACTCACAGACCAAAAATGCCCAAAAATTAAGCTCAATTGCTTATCTAAATAAGGCCTAGATCAGAAGCATATGGGAACTAAAATATTGCAGTCCTAAGCAGCCCTAATAGGGGTACTTGCAGATAAAAAATAAGCTAGTAATTAAGCTACTAAGTGGAAATTAAGTTCAGAGACCACAAAGCCTATACTACAAGCTACTGTCAAATCAAGTATCAAACAACAAAAGCATGTGAATAAGCAGATAAATAGCAAGCAAAAAACTGAGTCAGCAGATCTAATGTGCAGATATGCACAAAGGTTTCTGATGCATCAGCTTGGAGAAATTGCACCTAAGTCTTTCCAATTTCAATGAATCAATACCTACTCTTTCAGTCTTACTTTATCAATCAACTTGCACCTAAAAAGTACCAAAAAGTGACACCTAACTAGCTCAGCTTATTGAGAGCTTATGAAGGCAGTTTTCAATCTAACATTTGCACTAATCACTTCAAAACCTCAAAAAGCACAAAATCAACTAGAAACCTACCAGCAACAGCTTACTATTCCTAAAATAAGCTCAACCAAACTTCATTGAATAGCCAATGAACAGTGGCAATCTCCTATTTTGCACAGCACATCTAAAACCAAACACTCCTAATTGGAACTAACTTGAACTTCTATGCTAGAAACCATCAATTTAAACCATAAATCTACTTAACTACTGAATGACTGACTTACTTAAGTACTAATAAACAACTTTTAATCATAAAATAAGCACTATATTAATCTAAACCTATATGACTGTTTTGTAGTTCTTTTTATGAATTTAAGAGCAAAAATGAAATTATAATACTAACTACTATCAATTCACCCTCCATTAAGATCAAATGAGACTAACCTACTCTAATAAGCACTATAAAAATTAGAATAAGCAGTAGCAATAAGTAATAAGCAGTTTGACTTATTTTCATGATTTTGGACTATTGTAAATGAAAATCAGAATTAAGTGTGAAACAATTAATAACTATTATCAAATTTCAAAGAACATGATCTAATAAGCAGAATTTACCAGAATAAGCTGTGGAACAGTAGTTTGACCAAAAGTTTGACTTACATTAAAACTGAAATTGTGAGTACAATATTGAAAGCTGAAGACGAAAATACAAAAAGCTGAACAATAAGCTAAAGCTACCTAAATTATCCTACTCCTAAAGCCTCAAAACCTAACCACTAACTAACTACTTTTATCCGTGAGTGAGGTCCATATTTATAGCCGAGCTTGGGGAGGAACCTAGGGTTTAGAACCCTCTAGGCCTTCAATCATGTCCGTACGATCATCACATCATCATCATAACTTAATCATGGCCCTCGGATTGCTTTGGGTGAGGTGGCTCATCCAATCAATTGCTCCCACGTGTCATTCCTAAGGTGTCAGCATCTTCTAGAAGCCCAATCATTGTGTAATTTAATAGGGAAAGGGGTAATTTGGGGTACGGTTATTCTATGGTTCATGGCACAATGATTTTTGGGGATAAAAGAAAAAGGTGCGTTTGGATTTATTATATTATTTTGACATAATGTTTTATAAGGTTTGACCGGGTATTTTGGATGGGTTGTGGGAAATATCCGGATATTAATAAGTGTGGGCTCGGGTTTTATAATATTGGGCTGTTGGGTTATTGGTTGGTGGGCTGGATTTGGATTATAGTTTGGATTTATTAAATCCGGATTTAAGTATAAGTATTGTTTTAAGACAAGGACCTAATGTGTAAATTCTGAAACTCCAGGGTCTTTTTCTGCCATTCTTCTATAATGTGATCCAAGGGCTATTTTTGACAATCTTTGATTCTTGGTGGGTTAACTTTGACTTTTTGAGAATAGATGTCTTTCCCGGCTTCGGCTCTTTAATCTTCTTCCAAATCCCGTTCTTGGTTTGTCTTTTTAACTCGATATTTGTTCATTTTTACAATATCCATCCCTGCACAATCATAAACACAAAAACACGAGATATTTGGCATAATTGGTTTGTTTTTTGTCTATTTGGGTCTGGTTTTGGTAAAATAAAGGTATGTGTTTAAGCACATACCACCCTTGCTTTGAGAAACAAAGGCAACATTGGTAGAACTTGAAGATGCTTTTGTGTTTCCTTGGATTTCCTGTTCAAAAACCTTAAGATTGTTGTACAGGTCATCAGTTGTCATGGTGTCAATTTCTTCCTTCATTCTCATGGTCATTGCCACACTTGACCATTCTGTTGGTAGTGATCTGAGAAACTTGTGGTTTGCATCTTCTTCAGACACAGCAGCACCATGAACCTCCAACTGTGATAGAAGGTGTTGAAACCTGTCATAACCTTTTTCCAACCCCTCTGAACTGGATACACTAAATGCTTCAAACTGCTGTTTAAGAACAGCCTTCTGCGTCTTCTTGGAGTTAGCATTCCCTCCAAATCTTTTCTTGATATCCTCCCAAATTTCCTTGGCATCATTCATGCCATGAAACCTTCTCAAGTAGCATAGTCCTGGCCTTTCTCTCCTTTTCTACAGCATGTATCTCTTCAGCAGATACTGGTGGTAACACCCTAACCACAACATCTTTACCAACTGAAATCCTCTTCTTCGAATTCCCATTCTGTATGACCTTCCAGACTTCGTTATCAATATACTCTAGATAGTGCTCCATCTCCATAGCCCAGATGTCATATTCTTCCTTCTTCAGGATTGGGAGTTTTATGTTGGATATGGTTGTTGTTGCAGGGATAGTTTGTTGTTGTTTAGATGTGCCAGCTTCAGATTTTTCATCTTCATGGGTTGATTTCTCATCATCTCTGGGATGGTTTGAGAAATCATCAGTCTTCTTCTCAAACTCAGACATTGTGCAGGGTTTATTGGAGTGAATTTGAGTTTGTGGTTTTTGTGTTTCTTCGAACTTAGAGTCTCTTTACAGGCACTGATACCATTTGTAGGCCCACAAGATTATGGCTTGTGGTAAAGGCTGTGGAAAACCATAATTGGTAATCAATTCACCAAGGTGAGGTCTGATTCCACCAAAGAATTGGCTAGTCCAAAAGCAAATGGCTTTTGGTAAAGACAAAACAAATCCGTTAATAGCTGATGGTTTGCTAAAAATCATATGGTTATCAATGTATCATGGTCTTACACACCAAAACATTGGCTACTCTAGTAGTTAATGGCTATCTGGTAAAGAGACATCAAATCCATTAATTTTCAATGATTCACCTCTCACAGGAGTTAACACACCTGGAAGTGATGAGAATAGTATGAAACATAAAAGAATTGATGTACAAGTAGTCATGGTTGCTGAAAAGATCAGATGGATTGAAGATCAGATGGTGAAAAGTTTGTTAAAATCAATGTTGCTGCATAAAAGATCAGATATCATGTTTTAAAGAGTTAGAGATAATTCCAAGAGTTTAAGATTCAATCCTCAAGAAGCTTATTCAGAAGGAACTTGAAGTTCATGAAGCATGAAGATCAAGTTAGGGGAAGATTGTTGGGAATTATAATTTGATATTTACAAAACTACATGTGCAGTTTTGAAGACGCTTGAAACAATAGGGACTTAATGTAATATTTTAGTTATCTTCTTGAGAAAGTTAGGTTTTTATGTAAACCCTCAATATAAAGGGTATTAGACGGCAGTAGAGAGATAATAGAAAAATGTAGATCTCTCCAATGAGAGTCGATTAGCAACGTGTGATTGTACACGTTTGTTAGTAGTAGTAGGTTTATTATTGAATAAAGAAGGCGCCTTGATTAAATAAATAACACCATGTTTAACATTATTGATGCTCTTTGTTAATTCCGCTGCTGTTATTAATTCCGCTGCTGCCATACTATCCACCCGTATCCTTTCTCTGATACCACTTGTTGAAGAATCTAGAATCATTGACATAAGAGGATCATCAGTAGACTCTTCTGACAACTTCTTTGCAAGCATCTCATCTTGCCTCTTTTGCTATTCCTCTTTTTCCATTTCTGCTTGTTCTGCTGCTTGTATCCTAGCAATCTCAGCTAGAGATGCTTCCTCTTCTCTTTCTTGCCTCTTTTGTTTTTGGAGTGGTATCAGAGAAAGGATACGATTGGTAACGATGGAGTGGTTAGGGTGCTACCACCAGTATCTGCTGAAGAGATACATGACATAGAAAAGGAGAGAAAGGCAAGGACTATGCTGCTGATGGCAATTCCCAAGGAGCTATTGAGAAGGTTTCATGGCATGAATGATGCGAAGGAAATTTGGGAGCCTATCAAGAAAAGATTTTGAGGGAATGCTAACTCCAAGAAGATGCAGAAGGCTGTTCTTAAACAGCAGTTTGAAGCATTTAGTGTATCCAATTCAGAGGGGTTGGAAAAAGGTTACGACAGGTTTCAACACCTTCTATCACATTTGGAGGTTCATGGTGCTGCTGTGTCTGAAAAAGATGCAAACCACAAGTTTCTCAGATCACTACCAACAGAATGGTTAAGTGTGACAATGACCATGAGAATGAAGGAAGAAAATGACACCATGACAACTGATGACCTGTACAACAATCTTAGGGTTTTTGAACAGGAAATCCAAGGAAACACAAAAGCATCTTCAAGTTCTACCAATGTTGCCTTTGTTTCTCAAAGCAAGGGCAGCACTAACAAGGTTAATTCTGGTGGTTATGAAACTTCTACAAGTAGTATGAGAGAGAGAGATGCTCCTGCAGGCTTCGCTGATGAAGTAGTTTACTCATTTTTTGCTAAGCAACCAGAAGAGAAGGACTTCATCAGTGAGGATCTGGAACAGATCAATGATATTGAAGTTGAAGAGATGGATATCAAATGGCAAATTGCCATGATTGCTCTCAGGGTTAAGAAGTTTTACAAGCAGACTGGGAGGAACATTAGGTTTGATGGGAAGACACCAGTGGGGTACAATAGGAGGACTGTTGAGTGCTACAGGTGTCACAAACATGGTCACTTTGCTAGGGATTGCAAGGAAAAGATGACTACTGATGGGAACAGGAAGAAGGGTTCTAACTCTCAAGATGATGACAAGCTGGAGAAGAATCAGATGAGCATGTTGACACTGGAAGCTGGAGCTGTGAATTGGGATGACCACACACCAGATGAAGAAGTGCCAAACCATGCACTTATGGCTTCAGGAAGTAAAAATTCTTGCTTATACTAAGGCTATTAAAACTTTAGAAGCACAAATAGTCACCTATCAAAAACAACAAGCTTCCTTAAATGAAAAACTCACCTTTCAGGCTAATGAAATATATGAAAAGGATGAAAAACTTAAGAAATATAGAAGAATTGGCATGAAAGCAGTGAAAGAAAGGGATGAATTGCAAAAGAGAGTAGACAAATGGACCCATTCTGCTAAATGTTTGGATAGGATAATAGAGTTTGGTATGAGTTCTACTTGTAAGATTGGTTTAGGTTATGGGATACACTCAAATAAGGAAATTTTAAGCTATGAGGAAGAGATGGCTAGAACAGTGTTTGTATGTAGAGAAGGTGATTCGGCTGGTAAACCAATTTACAATAGGTTCATTAAAACTGATGATTTTAAAGGGGTGCCACCTCCATTAAGTGGAGATTACACTCCTCTAAAAAAGGAAGACCTTGATGATTCTTTGTTTGTATAAGGTAAAAAGGGACCTATATATCCTGAAACAGGCAACTCAGATGACAAATCAAGTGAATATTCTACCTGTCAAACTAATGACAGTGAAGGATCCACTAGAGATGTTTCTGAGCAGTCTGAATCAGAATCAAAGAGTGAACCTAAAGAAGTTTCTGAGTCAGAATTTGTCAAAAATAGTGAACCAGTTGTGACTACACTCAAACCTGGTACAAGAAAAACCTAGTTGTGATACTCACATAAAATCTCCTAGGAAGTCTGTCAAAAGTCAAGAGTCACCAAAATCTGATAGGATGAGAAGAGTGTACAAGAAAAACTACAATTTTGGTCCTAAAAGATGTTTTGTGTATGGAAGTCTAAGTCATCTAATTAGAGACTGTGATTTTCATAAGAATAGGACGAAAAGAGAGGCTGAACTTAGGAAGCAGAAGAGTGTTAATACTGGCCATATGAATGTTAAACCAGTTTGGAATAGTGCAAGCAGAATTAATTATGCTAACCAATTTGCTCCTAAACCAGCACAATTTAATTCTGATAGATCAAATATTAATTCTGGTTGGTCAAATGTTAATACTGTTAGGTCTAATGTTAATTCTGGTTGGTCATCAGTTAATTCTGTTAGACCAAATTTTAATGCTGGTAGGCCAAACATTAATTCTGATGGGCCAAATGTTAGTTCTGTGAAGCCAAATGTTAATTCTGGGTGGTTTAATCATGTTAGACCCAGACAACCAGTAAATAGACCACAGGTGAATATAAATTATCAAAGAAATCATTTTTCTAAACCACATTCACCTGTAAGGAGACCCATTGTAAAGGATCATGGGGGGTCTGCTATTAAGGCCTCAGCATGTTGGTCTTACGATCCATTTAAGAATACACTTACCTATGAATCCAAGAACAACAGTGGATCAAGCTCATAACAAGACTTATAAATATGTTGATCTACAAGGCAGACCCAAGCCTGCAGAGGCCTGAGTCCTTGAAAGAAACTAATCTCCTTTCTTTATGTGCAGGATCATCCACTCAAGAATATGGAAGATAGAGGAATCTTTGATAGTGGGTACTCTGGGCACATGTCTGGTAACAAGAATCATCTAAGGATTTTCAAGAATTCAAAGGAGGTTCTGTTACCTTTGGAGGTAGTAAAGTTCAGATCACTGGTAAAGGAAGGATTGTTGTAGGCAATTTAGAGTTTGACAATGTATCTTTGTAAAAGAACTAGGGCAGTTTAACCTTTTGTCAATATCACAAATTTGTGATAAGCAACATAAGGTGCTTTTTACTGAATCAGAATATTTTGTGTTGACTTCTTAATTTAAAATGCCTGATGAAAGTCAGATACTTCTCAAAGTCCCAAGACAATACAACATGTACAGCTTTGATATGAAGCAACCTGATCCTGCAAAAGGTTTTGCCTGTTTGCTTGCAAAAGCCACTTTGGATGAATCTAAATTGTGGCATAGAAGGTTAGGTCATGTTAACTTTAAGAACATAAATAAACTTGTGAAGAATAACCTAGTTAGAGGCTTACCTTCCAAGGTTTTTAAGAATGACCATACCTGTGTAGCTTGTAATAAGGGCAAACAGCGTAGGGCTTCTTGTAAAGATGAAACAACTCCATTAATTCAAACTTTCATTAGGCAGATAAAAAACCAACTTAATAAAAAGGTTAAGATCATTAGGTCAGACAATGGCACAGAATTTAAGAATAGGAGCATGATTGAGTTTTGTGGTAATAAAGGAATCAAGCAACAATATAGCAATGCTAGAACTCCACAGCAGAATGGAGTTGCTGAGAGAATGAACAGGACCCTGATTGAGGCAGCTAAGACTATGCTAGCAGACTCACTCCTACCTACAACCTTTTGGGCTGAAGCAGTAAGTTGTGCTTGCTACATATTCAATAGGGTTAGAGTGACCAAGCCTCAAAATAAAACACCTTATGAGCTTATTTTTGGCCATAAACCAGTTGTTAGCTATATAAGGCCTTTTGGGTGCCATGTTACCATTCTTGAACACTTAGTGTGCTTGGCAAATTTGAAGAAAAGTCTGATGAGGGGTTTCTAGTTGGGTATTCACTGAATAGTAAGGCCTTTAGGGTATACAATTTAGTGACCAAGAGGGTAGAAGAGAATCTTCATGTTAATTTTCTTGAGGAAAAACCCAATGTGAAGGGACTAGGTCATAGATGGATGTTTGATATTGACTATTTAACTGATTCTATGAACTATATTCCTGTCTCTAAGGAGAATCAAGCTAACCCTGATGCAGGTTCCATAGAAGTAACTAACAATGCAGGTACCCAAGTTACTTCTGATGCAAGCACTGCTGAGCAAGACAAGGAGATAGAGGAGCTTATTGTGATTCCTACCACAGAATTCAAACATGTTACAGCTGATGAAGGAACAAAGAAATTTTCTCTAAAGAAGAAGGAGACTTTGAAAAAGCCTCAAGCAGAAAGGAAAGAGGCTTCTCCTACCAAGGTTACAGAAGATATTTCATCCTTCAGAGAAGAATTGAATGCTTTGGCTGAAAAACATCTTGGGAAGAAGGCTACCAGTACTAATTTGGTTAAGTCTGGTAGTGAGTTCAGTAATTCTACTACTAGTGCTAACTTAGTTAATTCTGGTAATGATGCTGCTAATTCTGCTCAACCTGAGTCTACTCCAAATGCTGATTTTGATGATTCTGAGATGCCAGAACTTGAGTTCTTTGATAATCCAAGTGAAGGAATTTTTGATGGGGCTTCTTATGATGAAGAAGGGGTAATCACTGATTTCAACAACTTACCCACAGAAGTGGATGTAAGTCCAGCTCCAACACTCAGAGTTCACAACATTCATCCTAAAAGTCAGATAATCGATGATCCTAAATCAGCTGTTCAAACCAGAAGTAAAGTGCAAAAGCTTCCTGAATCTCATGCACTTATCAGTCTTATTAAGAAGCAGCAAAGGGTCAACCACAAGGACCAACAATATTGTCTGTTTGCTTGTTTCCTTTCTCAAAAGGAACCCACCAAGGTCTCTGAAGCACTTGAAGATGAGAGTTGGGTGGAAGCAATGCAGGAGGAGTTGTTGCAGTTCAAATTGCAAAAAGTTTGGGTTCTGGTAGATCTACCTAATGGGGCTAAAGTTATAGGCACAAAGTGGGTCTTCAGAAACAAAAGGGATGAAAGAGGAGTAGTTGTTAGGAACAAGGCAAGATTAGTAGCACAAGGGTACAGACAGGAGGAGGGAATGGACTATGATGAGGTTCTTGCTCCTGTAGCCAGAATTGAGACTATCCGGTTATTTTTTGCCTATGCATCATATATGGGGTTCATAGTCTATCAGATGGATGTCAAGAGTGCCTTTCTGTATGGCACTATTGAAGAAGAGGTTTATGTACACCAACCTCCTGGCTTTGTTGATCCTGCTCACCCCAAGAAGGTATACAAAGTCATTAAAGCTTTGTATGGTCTCCATCAAGCTCCTAGAGCTTGGTATGCAACACTCTCCAACTTCCTTGAAAAGCATGGGTACAAAAGAGGTGTGATAGACAAGACCTTGTTCATCAAAAGGAACAAGAAGGATATCATCCTAATCCAAGTTTAAGTGGATGATATCATTTTTGGTTCTACTAAAAGTTCTTGGTGTGAGGAGTTTGAGGAATTGATGAAGGGAAGGTTTCAGATGAGTTCAATGGGTGAGCTCACATTTTTCCTTGGACTGAAAGTGAAGCAAAAAGAAGACGGCCTCTTCATTTCTCAAGACAAGTATGTTGCTGAGACCTTGAAGAAGTTTGATTTTACAAATGTGAAGACTGCAGTCACTCCCATAGAGAACAAGGTACCATTGACAAAGGATGAAGATGCTGATGATGTGGATGTGCACCTCTATAGATTAATGATAGGTTCTCTAATGTATCTAACAGCCACTAGGCCTGATATAATGTATGCTCTGTGTGTTTGTTCTCATTTTCAGGTTACTCCCAAGACTTCACATCTTCATGCTGTGAAGAGAATCTTTAGGTATCTAAAGGGCAAACCCAATTTGGGCCTTTGGTATCCTAAAGAGTCATCTTTTGACCTGGAAGCCTATTCAGATAGTAACTATGCTGGAGCAAGTCTTGATAGGAAATCCACAACAGGAGGTTGTCAATTCCTTGGAAGAAGTTTGATTTCCTTGCAATGCAAGAAGCAGACCATTGTGGCTACATCAACAACTGAAGCTGAGTATGTAGCAGCTGCCAATTGCTGTGGACAAGTCTTGTGGATTCAGAATCAAATGTTGGATTATGGTTTGAACTTTATGAATACTATAATTCACATAGATAATGAGAGCACTATCTGTATAGTTAAGAACCCTGTGTACCACTCTAAAACTAAGCACATAGAAATAAGGCATCACTTCATTAGGGATTGCTTTGAAAAGAGACTAATTAGAGTGGAAAAGATACACACAGACTTAAATGTGGCTAATTTATTAACCAAAGCCTTTTATGGACCTAGGTTTAATTACTTAGTGGTTAATATTGGTATGATGAACCCATAGTTGGACTTAAGGGGAGGTAAAATGTAAAGTTTGTATAATAACCAGTACTTAGTAGTTAATTGTGGTAAGTACTTAATTCTGATAGCTTTAGAAGTTAATTATTGTAGTAGAGTTAATTCTGGTAGTTAGTGTTTTTTATTTTAGTTGCAAAATCGTATGTTTGTGTGTTCTTCTTGGTTTTTGCACTAATTTTTCCAGGAATAACATGGATTGGTGATGCTCAGACGCTTTGCAAGTGATTTCTATAAGTGTTTGTCTGATCCTTTGGTTAAGTCTGGTGAGTCAGTGGTTAAGTCTGGTTGACCATTTTTAAGTCTGGTAGTGTTAAAATGTAAAAATATCTTTTTTTTACCGTTAGGTCTGGTCGTACATTTAATTATTTTCCTATTTAAATATTACCGTTGATATTTTTTTTGGAAAAACGAAGTATATATGGATGAGATTTAATTACTGTTTCATCTTTATCCATTATTTGCTTCTTATTTTAAAATCTTAATGTTCGGTCAAGATCACACTGTTTTTAACCGCCAGTATAAACCCTAAGTCAACAAGTCAACCAGCACTTACCAATCATCCATGGCTTCTCTAAAGTTCTATGACAAGCACAACCAGGTAGGTTTCTTGAAGAAACCAAACAAAATTGAAGGTTTTGAGCAGATTGTGGATTTCTTGAGAGGTTCTTCCATTCGGTATGCTTTAACTCATAATCCTACAATCTATACTTCCCTAGTTAAGCAGTTTTGGGGGTCTGTTACCTCTGAAACTCTTGCTGATGGGACACCACAGTTAAGGGCAACAATAGATACACATGATTTCTTTATCACTGAAGCATCCATAAGGATTAGTCTTCAATTGGATTATGCTTCAGGGGATTATATATTGCCTAATGATGAACTTTTAGAAGGTATGAGAACCATAGACTATCCCACTAAAGGTACTTCTACTTTTTGGAAAAACTTTTTCTCACCACAGTGGAAGTTTTTGATTCATCATTTACTCCATTGCCTAAGTCCCAAGAGTGGTGGATGGGATCAGTTTGGAAGCAACATTGCTTTTACATTGGTCTGTCTTTCACTAGGAAAGACTTTTAACTTTTCAAAACTTATTTTTGATGGCATGGTAGCCAATGTAAACAGTAAGAACAAATTTTTAATGTACCATGGCTTTCTGCAAATGATTTTGAATTTTGAAACTGAAAATAAAATGCAGACTTATGTGAGTGTGGCTTTTACAGCTAAAATCTTTGCTAATATGAAAAGGGGTTTTTCTGGGGCACATAAGCCACTTTTGCCTGCTATGCTTTCTGGTACAACTAACATTGCATGTACATCTAGTGCTGCACAAGTGGAGCCAACCCATGAGGAGTAAACCCAGGGACAACCAAGATCCCCTACACCACAACCAAGATCAACAACACCACAACCACCATCACATACACCTACACCATCAGCTCAACAACAAACCCAAGTTCCTAATCCTATTCATGAGGAGGAACCAGCTCAGATGACTGTGGATACCCTTTTAGAGCTAGTTCCACAACTAGTAACTAGGATCACTGCATTGGAGAAGGCAAACAATACAATGAGGTCTGCTATTATAACATTGGTCAATAAGGTCAAAAAGATGGAAAAAGTCATGAAAGACAAAGGGGTTGATTTTGATGACCAAGAGGGTGCTGATGAAAATTCTTCCAAACAGGGGAGGAATTTGGATGAGGAACAGACTTTTAAGACTCCAGCTCAGGATAAACAAACTAAAGGTGCAGATATAAGTCCTGAAGGAATGGAAGCAGCAGAAACATTAGCCCAATCTCTTAGCAAAATTCAACAAGAAAAGAAGAAAAGAAGGCTAAAAAGGAAGTTGATAATTGATGAAGAGAATGAATCTGATGAAGAAATGGTTAAGTCTGCTGAGGGTGTTAAGTCTGTTAGTGTTGAAAATAAGTCTGGTGATGCTATTAAGTTTGGTGGTGATAATGCTGATGATGTTAATTTTGGTGGTGTTAATACTGATCAAGTTAAGTCTGGTGAAGAATCTGATGTTGTTAAGTCTGCTAAAGAGGTTAAGTCTGCTCAAAGGTAAGGAAAACAAATTCTGGTTGAAACTCCTAACCCTAAAAAGTCAAAGAGGCAAGAAAGAGAAGAGGAAGCATCTCTAGCTGAGATTGCTAGGATACAAGCAGCAGAACAAGCAGAAATAGAAAAAGAGGAAAAGTGATGAGTGTCTATTTACTCATCATTTCATGCCCATATAAGACACAAAAATGACCAAAAACACCCAAATAGATCAAATATTGTTGCAAATATTCTTGGTTTGTGTTTTTATGTGTTTCAGGTATAAAAGGATTGAAAACGGGGCAAAAACGGACAAAATAGAGCTTAGATGGTAAAAAGAGCAAAAACAGACATTTTTGGGATCAACTTGACACCAATTGAAGCATTTAATGAAGAAAAGAAAAGTCAAAGTCAATCCCGGGGTAGGGCAGTGGAATGAGTATGGAAAAACAAACCCGAAACCAAAAATCACTTTTCACTAATTATCCTAAACCTAAACCTAATTATCCTAAACTAACCAACCATTTCTATCTTAAAAATTAAACCCAGCCACAACCTAAAAAAGGCCAATACACCCCAAAAAGCCCAATCCTAAATAAATAACCCACCCCGTCTTTTGTTTTTAGTTAAAAACCAGTTTGACCCGGTCAAACCCATTTCTTCTAAACAAATAACCCGCCAAATCCCAAAACCACCCACACCCACCATTTTCACTGACAAAACCACCTCTCACCCACACCCTATTCTGCTATCTTCACTTACACACTCCACCCCCCCCCCCCCCCCCCGCCCCCCTCCAGCTACTCCCTCACGTGTGTACCTTATTCACGTGATACAATCTAAGCTGGAATCCCACTATCCACTTTTCCCGCCAATTTGGAGATTAACGACTGAGATGATTTTAAGCCAATCTAATGGCTGGGAAATGTTCAAGAACACAAGGGGAAGCTTTTGAGTGATATAAAACTCACTTCTCTCAGACAGAAAAAAGATAACTAGGAGTAGTTTAGAATAAGTAGTCGTTTTAATAATTATAATAGATTCCAGTTTCAATTTCAGTTCTAAAATGTAATTTAAGCTCATTTAAGCTCATTTGATCTTAATGTTTTCAGTATTGTTCCAATTTCAATGTTTAATGAAATTTCAAATTCTTATATTTCACTGTTAATCGAATTCTAATCAGTTGTTGTTAAACAGAGATCACAAGCTCTCATTAGTGTTTATATAAGCTCATATAAGCTCTTTATAGCTTTTTATGAGTTTGTTCTAGCTTAATTCAGTTCTATTTCAACTATCCCAAGTTAGTCAACGAAAGTCAATTTTCACTGTGTAAGTGCTTATTCCAGCTTATTGTGTTGTTTTTCTGCTTAATGTTAGTGTAATATTGCCTCCAATTAGTTTTTCTTAGTTTATTTGCCTATTGCCTTCATTTCCTTTAAAATCTCATCAATGCAGCCCATAGTAGTTTAGATTAGATGATCTTAATTTAATGCATTAATCCTAGCTTAAAGTTGTTCAAATTAGTTTAATATACTTAGGTAATCTTCTGTTACTAGGAATTATAGCTTGTTTGGTCTTTTTCAGTTTAAAAATCTAATCAGTCACATAAAAGGTGTGTTTGGTTTAAGCTTTTAAAATGTCAAAAAGGGGCAAATTTGTGGAGCACTGTTCATTTGCAAATGGGCCAAGTTTAATCTAGCCTTATTTAGCATATCTGAGTTATTAGTAGGCCCCTTATGCTTGTTTTTAAACATTTGTAGGATTGGAATTGATAAGTGAGATTTTAGAGTAGCAGCTGATCTAAATAAGCTTGCTATAAGCTTATGTAGTTTCAGTCCTTTTCATTGGCATTCATAGGATCATTATAGTCCATTTAAAGTAGTTTTTAATTGCCCTTAGGCCTTGTTCTTAAATTCCATCCATTCAGTCAATATTAGTTTACGCAGACTGCAAATTTGAATTTTCCAATTTGCAGCCTCTTTTGTTGATTTTTAATTTCTTCAATTTAAGTTGTTATAAGCTAAGATTTTGCACATTTAGACTTGGCTAGCTTGTCTATCTATTTATATATTTTTTTGGATTTTTAGGATTTTATCTGGTCAGCTTTTTAAGGGCTTGAAAAAGCCCTTTTTGCCCTGTCCCTTAGTGTTTCAGCAGCCTTTAGCCCATTTTGCTTATTTTGTGGTTTCTTAGTGCTTATTTCTTGTTCATGTGGCTTATTGTGATTTTGATTTTAGCTTTTAGTTGTACTTTGGCTTATTCCAATGTCCTTAGCTTATTAGATTAGCTTATCAGTCCCTTTGTTCAATAGTGTTAGCTAATTTTCTTTTCTTTTGCCTTCTGATCTGTTCTCAGCTTATTCTGAGCTTATTTGGGGTTTTCAAAATTAGTTGTAGTTATAGAATTTTCTTATTTCCTTGTGCTTATTCAAAGAAAAATAATAAATAAAATAAAATAAAATAAAAAATTTTAATCAAGTCTCTTATAAGCGGCCACCTTATTCTGCTTTTTCTGTTCTTATTTCAAGTTTTCATAAATTGTTGTTTTTATAAAAATAGCATATTTTCGTGTGCTTATTAAGATTTTAAAGAAAAATCAAAAAAATAAAATAAAAAGAAAAAAAAGACAAAACCAGGGTTCTCCCGGTTTAAACGCGTTTTAGTTTTCTTTTGTGTTTTTAATTACGCGTTCTTTAGAATATCATTTTCCTTGTTTATTAAGTTGTTTTTAGTTCATGTTCACTTATTTTAGCGTAAGAAAACCAAAATCTCTTATTTCACTATTCAAACACGTTTCACGAATCGAGATCACGAAATTCCATTCAATCCTTCGTTGGGGATAACGACTCGGGTTTACATATTTCCTTTGTAAATCCTTGGAGAAAAATACGTGTTGATTTCTTCGTATCAATTTTTGGCGCCGCTGCCGGGGAAGGCTTGAAGCGAATTTTTAATTCTCGTTTGTCGATTCGTGTTTTGAAGACCCTTCTCCCGGAAGTTATCGTTTTCTATCGTAAATATTTTCTTATAAAAGCCCAAAAAGATTTTCATTTCAAATTTATTTTCCTTTTTCCCTTTGTGTTCTTCAAAATGTTTCTAAAAATCCAAAAATATTCTTCTTATCCCTTCTATTCGTTTAATTCTTTATCTCACCCTCTATCCGTTTAATTCTTTTTATGTCTTCATCTTACCATTATGGTTGTGAATTGTGTGGGGGACCTCCAACTGGTGGAAATTGCCCCGGTTGTACCATTGTAAATTCGGGAAACGGGTTTGTCTATGACAAAAATCCCTACAATGAAACAACCAATTTCCTTAACCAACCCCCGCACCATGAGATGGAAACATATTATTGTGAATATTGTGGAGGTCCGCACCTTGGTTTTGACTGTCAAACAAGGAACACGCTTGTCTATGAGCAGGTTTCGTGTAACGATCAAAATTTTGGTTATGACCAATATCCATATGATTCATTGAGTCAGTCACAACAGTTTTACTGTTGTGAATTCTGTGGAGGTCCGCATTATGAATCCGATTGTCATACGAGGACCCCGCTTGTCTATGAGCATGGCCCTTGTAACAATTATGATTATTCTTATCATGACCAATCTCTACAGTACCAAATGACTCAAACGCAACCTCAGCCACTTCCTCAAGATCTTCTCCATGTTCTAGATTTAGTAGAAGAAGTTAAGGATTTGGTTAATAAACTTCCCCAAGAAGATCGTCATGAAAAATCTATGGAAGAATTACTAGCCGAAGAACGAGCAGCACGAAGGCGTTCCATATTTCTCAAGGCTGCCACTCTCGATGACGATAATGAGGAAGACGACGAGGAGAGTGTTATTCCTTTGAACGATATCATTTCTCAACTCCCTCAGTCTATTGCAATCACATCATTCTTCCCAACTATGGACTCTGAGGACTCTCTTATTATGGGGGATGAGCATCTTAACACTATTCCTGAAAAGGAATCGGACGAATTCATAAAGTCTAGTGCTGAGAACCTTATCCCAATCCCAAGTGAGTCTGAGGATATATCAGACAATGAATGTGATTTGTCTATTTGTGATGATTATCCTCTTGACATTGAGGATGATTTTCCGGGATTTTCTATAACCCTCTTTTCAATTCCAATGATGATTTTTCCTCTAGTGATGACGAATCACTTTCTGATGAGGACGTTCCAAATGAAAGTCTCAAAGTCTATTCGAACTCTTTGTTTGAATTTGATGACGAGTACTTTTCTAGCAACATAAATCCTCTCTTTAATAAAGAGATAGAGAACAATGAGGTCAAGGACTCGATTATTCATAAACTTGATGATATGACCTCAATTATTAATCCTGAAATTCAAAAGGACATTCTTTCTCCGACATATGTGACATTTCCCTTTGAGGGTCGCCATTATATTGACTTCACATATGTCATTCGAGTTTTTCTACCTTTCTGTGCTTATAAGGTAGTGATAACGCTCAAATCTAACATGTTTTTGGGAGCGTTATTGTGGATTTTATGCATATATATTGGTCACTTTTATGAACTTATGGTACTTAATGGAGTATAATTTACATTTTAGGTTCATGGAAGCTCAAGTACAAGAAAACGAAGAAAAAGGCAAAGAATTGATCAATAAACGAAGATTTATGCATGTACGAAGAATTCCCGACAAAAGCGAGTCTCGTGGAATATATTCGAGTAGATAAAGTCATGAAGTTGTCACTCCAAAGACTCAAGAATAAAGCACAAGAAGGAAAACGAGAAAAGAAATGAAGAAAAGAAGCTCAAACGAAGAAATAATGGAAGACTCGTTGTTCCCGACACACCTCTACCATTTTGGCCATAACTTGAGCATACGAACTCGGATTTAGTTGATTCAAGCGGCCACGGAAAGCTAAGAGAAAAATCTACACCACAGGTCTCTCTATCCGATCGGTAGGAGCCCGAAACCGATTCGGATGGAGCTAAAACCGATCGGTTGGGTTGAATACCGATCGGTTGGAGTTGACTGCTATGCCAAAACTTCACTATTAAGACTCCAAACGTGTATAAGCCAATTCTAGATCCTTCCCAAGTGTATTCTAGGCCATTCCACTCTGCTTGGAGGCCAAGTTGAGCATTAATACCCCTAGGCTTTGGTTCAAGTATAAATAGGACTCATTTGTAAGAGTTTTACACACAACTCAAATTACCTATCTCACAATTCATGTAAACTCTAGAAATAGTTCTCTTAACCACCCCTCACCCTTTTCCAAAGGTGTTGGGGGTTGGCTTGGTCGTTTGGCAATGGAGGATTCATGTAATTCATCTTATAAACTTTGGTATTTTCTCTTTTAATATTAAGCATGTTTGTTTCTTTGATTGTGTTGATATGATGTCTTAATACTTGTTTGGTTTATATGATAACTTGTGATAATAGGATGTTTGGATATAATTAGTGTTTGTTTGATAACATCATATTTGGTTAAATTGGATACTGTCTTGTTTATTGTTTTGATTAATCATTGTTGGGTCTACATGTCGACGGGATTCTCAATAGTGGTTGATTTCAATTCATTAGTCGACGAATGTTTTGGTCTTGTACTTTGTGACGATTGTATAAGAAACTTAATAAACATAACAAGTGAATGTTTAATTTGGATTAAAGGTCGAAAGACATCTTTTGAATATGTGTTCATCAAGTAAATGGAACTTCACAAATTAATAACATCAAAGTTATGGGATCGAAAGAACATCTTTGTTTGTTGTTAGTTTAGGCATGAGTTTTTTGACATGACCAATTGATTAAAGCTTATGTATATTTGATTTATAAAACACTAAATTATTATTGGTTCTATAGTTCGAAAGGATTACCAATGATAATATGTTTTCGAAACTAGTAAAGGCTTACACCAAGTCCTTACACCAAATCCTAGTAAAGGCTTACACCAAGTTCTAACTCACTTATTATCATTGCCAAACATGTATGTTCTTTGTGTGATTGTTCTTATATTGTTTTTCTTGTTGGTTTGATCCGTGACAATCATAACCATCAACTTGTTACTTGCTTAAACAAACAAATAACACTCGAGGGCAACCAAGTCTCTTGGGACGACCTTGACTTACAACAACCTCTATACTATAATTTACTAGGGTATACTTGCCCAATGTGTTCCTAGTTAACCGGTAATTCTTGTTTATAAATTTAAAGCTCGGTGAACGCATCAAGTTTTTGGCGCCGTTGCCGGGGATTTGGTTTTTGTTCTTAGGTGTTTGTTTGTTTGTTGAATTGTTTCCTTGATATATTGATTGATTGCTTGCTTGCTTGTTGCTCTTGATGTTTGCTTAAATTGCTTGCCGTGATTTTTGTCTCAAAAATTTCCCATTTCTCATATTTTCTAAAAAGGTCTTGGCATCAAAACAAAATTTTTGGTGTTGGGATTTGATTTCATGTTTTCTAAAAATGCTCATTCAAATGTTTGCTTCATAATTTTGCTCAAAGTTTTTGCAGAAAAAACCACCCAAACAATCCCAACCGAATCGGATGGAGCTCTCGGTAAAAAAAAAAATTAAGTTTTGTTATTTTTCTTTTTCTTTAGTATTTAATGTTTGGTTTATGTTAGTTAAAGTTTATAAATGAATCTTTAAAAAAAAAAAAAAAAAAAAAAAAAAAAAAAAAATTGCCGAGCCTTCTATCCGATCGGTTTGACACTCAACCATTCGGCTGGACCTCCCAAACCATCTCAACCGATCGGTCACCACCCGTAACCGATTCGGTTGGAGGCTTCTGTCCCATTTTTTTTTTTAGTTTGTGTTTTTCTTGTTTTGTAAGTTTTATATTTTATATGTTATGTGATCTCTTGCATGTTTTTGTGTTTCTTTTTAGTTTGTGTTTTTCTTGTCTAGATTAGTCTCGTATTAATTTGGAATAAGATTATCTTGTTTTAGATCGTTTTGTTTTGATTTGTGTTACGTGATTAATTGTGTTTGCTTGCATCTATGTGCTTGTCATTTTCTTTCATTGTGCTTTTAATTGTTCATGTTTATTTTTGTTTTAAGTGTCGTATTATGTTCTTGTACATATGTGTTTATGTGTTTTATTTACTTGTGTTTATTTTCGTGGATGTTACTTTAAGTCTTCTTGTTTTATTTTGTCAATAAAAAGTTTTAAGTAAAACTTGTTTTCAAAAAAAAATAATAATAATAATATAATAATAATAAAAAAAAAAGAGTAAAAAGTTTTTCCGAGCTGTACAACCGATCGGATGTGCAAGCATCCGATTCGGTTGGAAGGAGCATATTTTTAACGAATTATCCAACCGATCGGTTAGATACCCTGACTGATCGGATGGAGCTCTCGGTAAATTTTGTTAATCTCCAACCGATTCGGTTTGACACCCAACCGATCGGATGGACCAATCGGTAAAATAAAAAAAAATGTTATTTTCATTTTTCGTATTTTGTTCTTGTGTGTTTGTGTTTAGATCGAATAAGTTTATATGTCTTTTGGTTTTTGCAAGAGTATCATTTCTTTTTAAATTTATTTTTAATTTTGTTAATTTAGTACATTGTGAATAAATAAGTACTTGTTTTAAAAATAAAAAAATGTTTTGAACTTTGTGGGTATGTTCACTGGAAACCCTCACGAGACTTCACTCGTCCACTCGGGCCACCGAGGGGTTTAAAAGGCTTGTTGCATACGCTAAATGCAATCGTGATGCCTACGAAAGTGAGTTTTTAGGATTTTACGCGTTTTTTGTAGTTTAGTTTATTTTTGCAGATTTAATAAGCTCTTGGAGATTGGATTATTGGTGATATTATACTTGGTGTGGAGATGTTTTGTGAAAGAGAAATCGATTGATCTCATAAGCTTATGCTAGCATTTGCTTAGCACCTTATCATATGGAGTTCGCTATTTCTTGGCCCGGGAAGTTTCGTTTCTCTTGGACTATTTATTCATTTATTTTCCCTACTTTACATGTTTTGAAGTTTATTTTTCATATTGAGTACAATGCTTAACTTAAGTGTGGGGGAAAGTTAGATGGTAAAAAAACGAAATTGCTTTTCAATTTAAAATTTTGTATGCTTGTTTGCCCTTGTGATCTAATTGTTTTCACGCTTTTAGGATAATAATATATTAGAATAACTGGATCATCCCACTGGTGAAATCTGTAATTTTGAAAATTTTGAGATGTGTCCTGATTAATATTGCAATCCATTCTGGAATCGATAACATTTGCTAGCACATGTTATAGCCCTTTCCACTAAATTGTGAGGATTTCAGCCTGTTCTATATATATATATATAGCATACATCTTTTATGCTTGGATCTTTTGCTATGAGTGTGCCGGTGATTTTATTTATTCTAGAACTTGTACTTGTAAATCATTACCAGACCGTAGTAAGATCGCATTCGTGTGATATAAGTGTATTCGTGTGATAAAGTGGCAACCTTAGGAATTAAACCAAATGGCCTTTCATTTTATATCTAATGATATATTAGCTAGCCACATTGGTTAGTTAACCACCAATATGGACCCATTTGTTAGCGTTTATCTTTAACGCTAGATACCCCTAGTTAAACCCTCCGAGCCATCCTTTTCATTTTTTATTAAATCTAGAAAAATAAAAAAATATTTTACACTTTAAACCTTAGCCTAACCCCTTGTCAAAGTCTAAATGGTTGGTTGCTAGTTGCTTGGTTGTTGGATTGTTTTTTATGATTAATAGTTAGCTACACTTTGCCATCCGTGTGTGCCATTCCGACAAAGATGAAGGTGCGCAACTTCGTGTTTTGTATTTTTTGTGGTGTATGCTTATGCGAAGTGTGGGGGAGATGTGATGTATGAAAGAGAGTGTTGAAAAAAAAATGTGAAAAAAAAAAAAAAAAAAAAAAAAAAAAAATATATATATATATATATATATATATATATATATATAATATATATATATATTATATATGTGTGTGTGTGTGTGATGATAATTATAGCCAATGTGCTATATATGAAGATGAAGAAAGAAAGTTATGTGATATGTTGTTAGCCAATATGCTAAGTATGAAGAATATTGTTATGGCGAATAGATGTATCGATTTGGGAAAGTTCGAAGAAGAGGAAGTTGTTAACTATAATCATTTACGGGTTTGTGGTTTGTTTGGTGACTAGCAACATGGGACTTAGACTTGACTTTATTTTTCTTTTAAAACCAATTTCATAAATACTCCCATGCCTTATCCTTACCCTTTTGACTTTGTGAAATTATCAAGTGTATTGACATGTAGTGACCATCCGATTTCTTGAGGAATTAGGTAACGTTGCTAGCGAGCTAGGGCGTGTTTTGGTGACCATCCGTTATGCAAGTAACGTTGTTAGCGAACCAAGGTACAATCTAGTGACCATCCGTTATTTGGTGATGCAAGAATTCGTTGTTAGCGAGCTATTATGTTTTGCATAAGATAGTTGCACATAAGTCTGATATTACCCTTTAAGCCTTAAACCCGAATAAAAGTCCTCTTTAGATGTTTACACTTGGCGCTTACGCCACGTCGGTGGAGTTTTGTTTCTTGTACAAGCTTATGGTAATAAACGAATCATGACTGAGCAATGAGTGTGATTTCTCTTATATATACTCCACTACCTAAATAAATGAGTGATTGAGTGAATTATAGTTCGTTTCTTTTTCGTGAGGTGTTTAGAAATGTTACTCAAGCAAGAAAATCTTCATACATCTCGGTTTTTCACCATAACGCTTAAAAACGATGAATCTTATCTTGTACTTGTACTTGGTAGATTTGCATCATAATTTTTAAAATAATTTTTCATGCACCATGGGGGATTTATTTTTCTTAATATTTGCTTGAGCGCATGCAAACCCTTAAGTGTGGGGGAGTTTGCGCTCATTTTTCGCTTATTTTCTCTTTTATTAAAAATAAATAAATAAAATTTATGATCTGTCCAACCGATCGGATGTGAGAGCATCCGATTCGGCTGGCATGCTGCATGTTTTTACGAATTGTCCATCCGATCGGATGGAAGTGCAAACCGATCGGATGGATGCCTCGTTAAAGTTTTTAAAATTTTTAAAATTTTCTTTTCGTTTTGTCATTTAGATATGCATTTTAATTTTTCTTTTCTTAGATTTGCTTGAGGGCAAGCAAAGTTCAAGTGTGGGGGATTTGATAACGCTCAAATCTAACATGTTTTTGGGAGCGTTATTGTGGATTTTATGCATATATATTGGTCACTTTTATGAACTTATGGTACTTAATGGAGTATAATTTACATTTTAGGTTCATGGAAGCTCAAGTACAAGAAAACGAAGAAAAAGGCGAAGAATTGATCAATAAACGAAGATTTATGCATGTACGAAGAATTCCCGACAAAAGTGAGTCTCGTGGAATATATTCGAGAAGATAAAGTCATGAAGTTGTCACTCCAAAGACTCAAGAATAAAGCACAAGATGGAAAACGAGAAAAGAAATGAAGAAAAGAAGCTCAAACGAAGAAATAATGGAAGACTCGTTGTTCCCGACACACCTCTACCATTTTGGCCATAACTTGAGCATACGAACTCGGATTTAGTTGATTCAAGCGGCCACGGAAAGCTAAGAGAAAAATCTACACCACAGGTCTCTCCATCCAATCGGTAGGAGCCCGCAACCGATTCGGATGGAGCTAAAACCGATCGTTTGGGTTGAATACCGATCGGATGGAGTTGACTGCTATGCCAAAACTTCACTATTAAGACTCCAAAAGTGTACAAGCCAATTCTAGATCCTTCCCAAGTGTATTCTAGGCCATTCCACTCTGCTTGGAGGCCAAGTTGAGCATTAATTCCCCTAGGCTTTGGTTCAAGTATAAATAGGACTCATTTGTAAGAGTTTTACACACAACTCAAATTACCTATCTCACAATTCATGTAAACTCTAGAAATAGTTCTCTTAACCACCCCTCACCCTTTTCCAAAGGTGTTGGGGGGTTGGCTTGGTCGTTTGGCAATGGAGGATTCATGTAATTCATCTTATAAACTTTGGTATTTTCTCTTTTAATATTAAGCATGTTTGTTTCTTTGATTGTGTTGATATGATGTCTTAATACTTGTTTGGTTTATATGATAACTTGTGATAATAGGATGTTTGGATATAATTAGTGTTTGTTTGATAACATCATATTTGGTTAAATTGGATATTGTCTTGTTTATTGTTTTGATTAATCATTGTTGGGTCTACATGTCGACGGGATTCTCAATAGTGGTTGATTTCAATTCATTAGTCGAAGAATGTTTTGGTCTTGTACTTTGTGACGATTGTATAAGAAACTTAATAAACATAACAAGTGAATGTTTAATTTGGATTAAAGGTCGAAAGAAATCTTTTGAATATGTGTTCATCAAGTAAATGGAACTTCACAAATTAATAACATCAAAGTTATGGGATCGAAAGAACATCTTTGTTTGTTGTTAGTTTAGGCATGAGTTTTTTGACATGACCAATTGATTAAAGCTTATGTATATTTGATTTATAAAACACTAAATTATTATTGGTTCTATAGTTCGAAAGGATTACCAATGATAATATGTTTTCCAAACTAGTAAAGGCTTACACCAAGTCCTTACACCAAATCCTAGTAAAGGCTTACACCAAGTTCTAACTCACTTATTATCATTGCCAAACATGTATGTTCTTTGTGTGATTGTTCTTATATTGTTTTTCTTGTTGGTTTGATCCGTGACAATCATAACCATCAACTTGTTACTTGCTTAAACAAACAAATAACACTCGAGTGCAACCAAGTCTCTTGGGACGACCTTGACTTACCACAACCTCTATACTACAATTTACTAGGGTATACTTGCCCGAATGTGTTCCTAGTTAACCGGTAATTCTTGTTTATAAATTTAAAGCTCGGTGAACGCATCAGGTAGCTTGCCCTTTTCTTCACTCCTTCGGGAGTGAGGACAAAGTTTTTGACCCCGACATCTCCATTTATCATTCTTTTGAGCCGGATGTATCTCATCGGAGTGGAACTTTCAAGTACTTCAATGTTTTTCCAAACATCTTGAATGAAAGTCCGATGGAGATTTTCATTTCCACATGCTTCCCCAAGAACAAATGAATTTGGAATCGAGTCAAGCTAGTGACTCGGTTAACAAAAACATTAGCACTTCATGGGTGACAGCCCATGTTTCTGACTTCTTTCTATTTTCTGACACTAAGTGTGGGGGGGTTCCTCTACTGTGCTTTGTTTTGTGTGTTGTTTGCTCTTGTTTGCAGGTTTCCCTTAGATCGTGATGATTGATGCGCCTGTTTTCAATCCAGCCGCCCAATATCCGATCTTTTTGCTAACGTTTATCTAGGGATATCTTTTTAATCCTGTTTGTGAAAATAGAGATTTCTGTCACACACTTGGCTATTAGTATTACCTTTTTACGTTCTAAGTGTCGGCATAATAGCCGGTACTTTGAATATTGAGGGCAATATTCAATTCTAAGTGTGGGGGGGAATTCTCGCGAATTTTATCACATGTGTACCTTCTAGTGCCCTAGCACCCCCGTTTTGGCCAAAATTTTAAAATTTTTTCGTTTTTAAATAAAAAATTGCATGAAAAAGAAGTGCTTTGCACCAAAAAAAAAAGAAAGAAAGAAAGAAAGAAAAAATAGTTTAGTCTTGATTAGGTTAGAACAAGGGGAATTCTGACTCTGCCAGAGTGTTGATCTGGCTGCTTCCTTAACGATTAGGCTAAGGTTTTACGATATGTGCAAATGAAAATGCTAAGCGTAGAATAGTTGGTTTTATTTAGAGCTTATATAAGTAATCTATGGCTTTTCCTCCCAGAAGATAACTAATCTGACTTAATAAGTGCATATTTTCAAACATTTGAACACACAAAATCATTTTTTATACGATTTTGAAAAATACTAGTTCAAAGCTTTATTTAAACTTCGGAACAAGCATATGTCATAATAATGCAAAATGAAAGTGAGACATTGCTTGAAAGTTGCAAAAGTTAAGTAATAAATGTATGTGCTAAAAAAGCGACGGTTTAAGATCGGCCCTTGGATCCTTATTTCCGGAAGGCGTTTAGGTCTTGGTTACCCTCATACACCGGCCCTTAGACCTCTAATTCAGGAATGTGTGAGGTCTTGGTCTAACACCCTTGGATCCTCATTTCAGGAATGTTTAGAGTCTTGGAACTCTCCGTTGTAACGGCCCTTGGATCCTTTATTCCGGAAGGTGTAAGGTCTTGGTTCCCGTGAAACTCCGTTAGTTTATGTTGCACAAGTAAAAAAAAAAGGATGAGAAAATGAAAAGAAAAGAAAATGGAATGATATTGCAAAATTCAATAAGTTTTGATGTTGCAAAAATAAAAAACGTATGTGTTGAATAAAGTTTTGAAACTTGCTTGTTGTAAATTTTAAATCTATCTTTCACCTAGTATTAATCAAAATCTTATAAAAACGTCGATTTTTGTGATCAAAATTTTGAAAATCAAGCACATTCACCTAACTTGAATAAATATGGGAGTGAAAAGTTAAGTTTCGGCTTACATAGATTATTAGTATAAGTAGTGTTAGCATTTTACAAAAACATTTGCACATTGAGTTTAAGCTTAGCTGGGAGTATAAAAAAGAGGATGACGATTACAATTCCCTGGAGACGCCCATTTTGTGTGAATCCCGTTCCATGATACCATTTTTGAAAATCGAGCATTTTATCTATTTTTGTTCAAGTTTAAATTACTTGCATTGAATAAAAAGTCGGAACGGGGTATGCTTGGTATTCTCTTAATCCTTTCATTACTTTATATGATCGGATTGCTAGGGACTAGCAATTGATAGTGTGGGGGGATGATGAGTGCCTATTTACTCATCATTTTATGCCCATATAAGACACAAAAATGACCAAAAACACCCAAATAGATCAAATATTGTTGCAAATATTCTTGGTTTGTGTTTTTATGTGTTTCAGGTACAAAAGGATTGAAAACGGGGCAAAAACGGACAAAACCGAGCTTGGATGGGAAAAAGAGCAAAAACGGACATTTTTGGGTTCAACTTGACACCAATTGAAGCATTTAATGAAGAAAAGAAATGTCAAAGTCAATCCCGGGGTTGGGCAGTGGAATGAGTATGGAAAAACAAACCCGACACCAAAAATCACTTTTCACTAATTATCCTAAACCTAAACCTAATTATCCTAAACTAACCAACCATTTCTATCTTAAAAATTAAACCCAGCCACAATCTAAAAAAGGCCAATACACCCCAAAAATCCCAATCCTAAATAAATAACCCACCCCGTCTTTTGTTTTTAGTTAAAAACCAGTTTGACCCAGTCAAACCCATTTCTTCTAAACAAATAACCCGCCAAATCCCAAAACCACCCACACCCACCATTTTCACTGACAAAACCACCTCTCACCCACACCCTATTCTGCTATCTTCACTTACACACTCCACCCCCCCCCCCCCCGCCCCCTCCAGCTACTCCCTCACGTGTGTACCTTATTCACGTGATACAATCCAAGCTGGAATCCCACTATCCACTTTTCCCGCCAATTTGGAGATTAACGACTGAGATGATTTTAAGCCAATCTAATGGCTGGGAAATGTTCAGAGACACAAGGGGAAGCTTTTGAGTGATATAAAACTCACTTCTCTCAGACAGAAAAAAGATAACTAGGAGTAGTTTAGAATAAGTAGTCGTTTTAATAATTATAATAGATAAGAGTTTCAATTTCAGTTCTAAAATGTAATTTAAGCTCATTTGATCTTAATGTTTTCAGTATTGTTCCAATTTCAATGTTTAATGAAATTTCAAATTCTTATATTTCACTGTTAATCGAATTCTAATCAGTTGTTGTTAAACAGAGATCACAAGCTCTCATTAGTGTTTATATAAGCTCATATAAGCTCTTTATAGCTTTTTGTGAGTTTGTTCTAGCTTAATTCAGTTCTATTTCAACTATCCCAAGTTAGTCAACGAAAGTCAATTTTCACTGTGTAAGTGCTTATTCCAGCTTATTGTGTTGTTTTTCTGCTTAATGTTAGTGTAATATTGCCTCCAATTAGTTTTTCTTAGTTTATTTGCCTATTGCCTTCATTTCCTTTAAAATCTCATCAATGCAGCCCATAGTAGTTTAGATTAGATGATCTTAATTTAATGCATTAATCCTAGCTTAAAGTTGTTCAAATTAGTTTAATATACTTAGGTAATCTTCTGTTACTAGGAATTATAGCTTGTTTGGTCTTTTTCAGTTTAAAAATCTAATCAGTCACATAAAAGGTGTGTTTGGTTTAAGCTTTTAAAAGGTCAAAACGGGGCAAATTTTTGGAGCACTATTCATTTGCAAATGGGTCAAGTATAATCTAGCCTTATTTAGCATATCTGAGTTGTTAGTAGGCCCCTTATGCTTGTTTTTAAACATTTGTAGGATTGGAATTGATAAGTGAGATTTTAGAGTAGCAGCTGATCTAAATAAGCTAGCTATAAGCTTATGTAGTTTCAGTCCTTTTCATTGGCATTCATAGGATCTTTATAGTCCATTTAAAGTAGTGTTTAATTGCCCTTAGGCCTTGTTCATAAATTCATCCATTTAGTCAATATTAGTTTAAGAAGACTGCAAATTTGGATTTTCCAATTTGCAGCCTCTTTTATTGATTTTTAATTTCTTCAATTTAAGTTGTTATAAGCTAAGATTTTGTACATTTAGACTTGGCTAGCTTGTCTATCTATTTATATATTTTTTTGGATTTTTAGGATTTTATCTGGTCAGCTTTTTAAGGGCCTGAAAAAGCCCTTTTTGCCCTGTCCCTTAGTGTTTCAGCAGCCTTTAGCCCATTTTGCTTATTTTGTGGTTTCTTAGTGCTTATTTCTTGTTCATGTGGCTTATTGTGATTTTGATTTTAGATTTTAGTTGGACCTTTGGCTTATTCCAATGTCCTTAGCTTATTAGATTAGCTTATCAGTCCCTTTGTTCAATAGTGTTAGCTAATTTTCTTTTCTTTTGCCTTCTGATCTGTTCTCAGCTTATTCTGAGCTTATTTGGGGTTTTCAAAATTAGTTGTAGTTATAGAATTTGCTTATTTCCAAGTGCTTATTCAAAGAAAAAAAAATAAAAAATAAAATAAAATAAAAAAATTTAATCAAGTCTCTTATAAGCGGCCACCTTAATCTGCTTTTTCTGTGCTTATTTTAAGTTTTCATAAATTGTAGTTTTTATAAAAATAGCTTATTTTCGTGTGCTTATTAAGCTTTTAAAGAAAAATCAAAAAAATAAAATAAAATAAAAAAAGAAGACATAACCAGGGTTCTCCCGGTTTAAACGCGTTTTAGTTTTCTTTTGCGTTTTTAATTACGCGTTCTTTAGAATATCATTTTCCTTTTTATTAAGTTGTTTTTAGTTCACGTTCACTTATTTTAGCGTAAAAAAACCAAAATCTCTTATTTCACTATTCAAACACGTTTCACGAATCGAGATTACGAAATTCCATTCAATCCTTCGTTGGGGATAACGACTCGGGTTTACATATTTCCTTTGTAAATCCTTGGAGAAAAATATGAGTTGATTTCTTCGTATCAAAGAGCAAAAGAGGCAAGATGAGATGCTTGCAAAGAAATTGTCAGAAGAGTCTACTGATGATCCTCTTATGTCAATGATTTAAGATGATTATGAGCTAAGAGCAAAGTTGGAGGAGCTCAAAGCTATTGAAAGGTTGAGTACAGAAGAGAGAGCCAAACAACTAGCAGAATTCATGAATGCTAGAAGGGTTTCAGAAACTTTGGGGGATTTCATGTCAAAGATAAAGCAAACTCAAAAGAAGAGTGGTGCTAGAAAGAAGCTCACTAAGCAACAAAAGATGTCAGATATGAAAATTTACTTGAAGAATATGGAGCATTCCAGTTTTGATAAGATGAAGGGAATGTCATATGAAGAAGTACAAAAGTTTTACCTCAGAGCATATGAAAGAGATCACAATTACAAGCCTATTGATTATGAGGATTCAATCAGAAGGAGCTTTAAAAGCAAAAAGTGTCTGAAGAAGAAAAGATAGAAAAGGTGAGTGAAATTGAAAAGGAATCTGAGGCTGAGAAAGTGTCTGATGTTGTGCAAGAAAAGAAAGAAGTCAAAAAGCCAATTATAAAGTGGACAAGAAGAAAAAGTATAGCAAGAAAAAGTAAATCGAAGAAGAAAGTACAAGAGGAAGAAGAATCAGAAGAAGAGGAGCCTTCATCTGAAGAGTTTACTATGGGATTAATTCCTGAGAGTTCTGCACAAACAGCCAAGATTGTCAGATATCAAATCATTAAGACTGGATTGAGGGCAGCTTATCAGATCATAAGGGAGGACAACACTGATGTAGTGTATTTAAACTTTCCAGGGTTGTTAAATGATGTAACTAGGGAAAATCTCAATGAATTATATAAATTGGTGAATATCAGACATGGAGACACAAGACCTGAGGAGGAGTTTGAAAGGGTCTTTTGGGGAGATTTAAAAGTTATGTTTGAGCGACCTTCAAGAATAGATGAGATTTGGAAGCTACCATACCAACAAGAGATTGTTAGGTGGAGATACTTTTACAATTGTAAGGTACATTGCTTATCTTTGCAGATGGCTCATATTTATATGCTTGCAGAAGTAGAATATCCTTTACCACCTAGGGTCTGCAAAGAAATGTTAGAAAAGAAATTGCTTACAAATGAGAAAGAAATTGATTAAGGAACAATCCCTAAAGGAACCATATTGGGGTGTTTGAAGTGTTTGAAAGAATTTTCAAGTTGTTAAGTGAGACTAAAGGAACTTCTCACTTGGTGAAGGTGCATAGCACTGACACAACAAATGGTTATCAGTCCACCATATCTAATCCACATAAGGACTGGCTAATCCAGAGCAAACGGCTCTGGTAAAGATATTTCAAATCCGTTAATGGTTGACAATTTACCAAAAATTGTATGGTAATCAACTCACCATATCTGAGATAGTGAAGAGTTGGCTAGCCTACAAGATTATGGCTTGTGGTAAAGGCCGTGGAAAACCATAATTGGTAATCAATTCACCAATGTGAGGTCTGATTCCACCAAAGAATTGGCAAGTCCAAAAGCAAACGGCTTTTGGTAAAGACAAAACAAATCCGTTGATAGCTGATGGTTTGCTAAAAAATCATATGGTTATCAATGTACCATAGTCTTACACACCAAATCATTGGCTACTCCAGTAGTTAATGGCTATCTGGTAAAGAGACATCAAATCCATTAATTTTCAATGATTCACCTCTCACAGAAGTTAACACACCTGGAAGTGATGAGTATAGTATGAAACTTAAAAGAATTGATGTACAAGTAGTCATGGTTGCTGAAAAGATCAGATGGATTGAAGATCAGATGGTGAAAAGTTTGTTAAAATCAATGTTGCCGCATAAAAGATCAGATATGATGTTTTGAAGAGTTAGAGATAATTCCAAGAGTTCAAGATTCAATACTCAGAAGCTTATTCAGAAGGAACTTGAAGTTCATGAAGCATGAAGATCAAGTTAGGGGAGGATTGTTGGGAATTATCACAAGACAAGACTTAATATGAAGAACAGACTTAAGTCTGCTGGGTTACGAAGTTAAGTCTGTTACTTAAGTCTTGTCATAGTTAAGTCTGCCAGTTCATTGTTAAGTCTGGTAGACAGATTCTATAGTTAAGTCTGGTTGACTCTATTAGTTAAGTCTGTTTATGAATTATAGGAAGTTTGTTAGCTATAAGTTAGGAAAGGATACATAGTTATCTTAATAGAAGATACGTATATCCTTCTACACGTTTTGTATCTAGGGTTTCCTTAGTGTATAAAAGGAACCCTAAGGCTCAAGAGTTATACGCGTATTGATTGAAAGTTAGTAATATACGAAGTTAGTATTATTGTGTTCTTCATTTTTCATAGTTAAGATTCCGCATTAGCAATTAACAAGGTGTTAGTGTTTCTCACTTAGAGCAATTAACTTATGTGGACCTACAGTGATTCGACATTTCCTTGGAGGCGCGGATTTATGGTGGATCTTGGAGAGTAGCTCCATAAGAGCTTTCGGGTTTTGGGAGATATAATCATCCCTTTTTCATGCTGCTTCTATTTCAAGGAATTTCCCGTAGATTGACTCGTGTGATCTCCTATACCCGTGAAGAAGATGGGTCTTTTTCTAGGTCAAAAGGGATTGCATCAATTGTGGTGGATGATGGAGATGGTTCGATAAGTGTATGGGGAAAAGAGGGGGGGGACAAAAGGGATGGGTAGGGTTACAGGTTTGGTTTGGGAGTTTGTGTGAGTGGGTGTGTGATGTTTTATTTTAAGTATTGAGTGAGATAGTAATTAAAGTGTGGTTTTTTATACCCGCGTATCGTTAAACTGAGTCAAATTCGGGTCCTTTCTGGAACCGTTACAAATACGAAAGTTTATATTTTTAGAGTCGTTTCTATAATTCTTGAATGTATTTAAGTTTTTAAGTATTCACTTGAATTCCTGAATCTCAGGTTTATCTCTGGTCTGCGTGTGATGTCAGTCTGTGTGAATCTGGGATAACCTCCCGTTCTTACTACAATAAAATGATTAATTTATAGTATGTGATTATTTCACTGTTCCTTGGTGAGATTTTCGGGTGACAATATGTGCATGTCTGTTTTTCCGTGATAATCACATAATGGCTAAATATGCTACTTTAGTCATAATAAATGAATGGTTATGAATTAAATATTAGGGCAAATTTTACCGTTTGTCACATCCTCCCCGTCTTAGGAACGAAAACCGTCCTCGGTTTTCACTCAAAAATACCCGAAGGGGTTTGGGTTTTGAAGGTTCTAGTGTTCTCTGGTTCTACTTTTCACAACTCTACGTGAATTCAGGGCTCGGTGAGTGCCGGGTGTAAATCAATGGTCAAGATTTGCCTTGAAAGTTCTAAGGGGCAGGAGTCTCTCACAATGACTATTCCCATCAAGGCATGATCCTCCCTGAACTAAACATAGGAGATCAGGCTATGCTTAGTTGAGGACTGATGATGCGATGCTAGGTTTAGTTATTATGTTATTTGGTCTTTATTGGTTTGGAAATCACGACAGGTCATCACAGGTGTACAAAATAAATGAGCAAGTCTCAAAAGTGATGGGGGTAGGAAAAGGGGCATCATAATATCTTAATCCCAAAAGTCAGGGAAATTCACTACAGAGTGGTTCGTACAAAATACCATTTCAACATGTCTCTTAAGAAGTACAATTATTCGGGAAATTACGACCTAAGGGGACCTAGAGGTGGATGTCATCATGCGAAGAAAGAGTTCCAAGCTGTAAGTCCATTCATCATGCTATTCGGGTTCTGAATAAACCTCTCACTTCCACTTCTCGGCCCGGGGCAAACAGTCCTATAGTGTCCAATCATTCCACACTCAAGGCAGACTGCGGTGGTGAGTCTGGAGTCAATTTCATGAGAAAAAGCCTCGCAGTTCTTGGTTCGATGGTCGACTCCTCTGCAATTTCCACATCGCATGGGACAAGGTCCACAATGATGGAATGGGCACACATTGCACTTAGGTAAGTTTCCAGTGTATCCCCTATTCATGTTGGTGCCTGCAGCAAGGGTACTAACACTTACTCGACCCTTGGAGTGGTCTTCCCATTTTCTCTTGAGTTCACCTGCTCTCTCGGCATTTGTCCTAGCCGTTGATCCCATCGGAATGCGGGCCACATTTGTGGGTCCTTGGGGTTTAGTGGTCTTGGAGGTAGTGTTGTTTTGCCCTTGGAACGGGGGAAAACTTCCTAAATACCTTTCCCTTAGCCGAGCTTCTGTCTGGATCATCTCGGGGCTCATTGGTGCTTTCTCTTGATGGCGTGCAGTAGCACTATCCCTTCGCACATTTCACTGTAGGTGCAGTACTTCCTACGCACCATTTCCTTAAAACTTTCCCATGGCATTGCATAGGCAGCATCAATGCCTGCGACCTTCAGATGGTTATTCCACCAAGCCTGATGATGTGCGTGTGTATTGCTTTAATTCTTTTATATCCACGGCAGCGACCCCAAAGGCTTGGTGCGCGCGTGATGTCGTTGTGGTTTTAGCAGTATTAATGCCTACTCAAGTTTTAAATTTATATTTAGCCGACTTATCAATAAAACACACACTTTAACGAGCAGTGTACCCAGTCAGTATGAATATAATGGTAAGTAGAGTGTCGATCACTAAGAGTGAAACGTATTATCTAGTTATTCTAAAAAGTATTTCAATATCTTAAGTTAGTTGTACAACCTAATCTAACGCAAGGGGGTTTCAGCCTGAGAGACTGGCACGGTTTGGTTATGATTAAATATAAACTAAACTAATGAGCACGAATCAGCGATTAGCACACTCGTACACAGATAGATACTTGAGACAATAAGAAGACCTGTCCTGATAATTAAGTAGCTTGTCACTTGTTTTATTGCTAGTTTTATATGAAGTGTATATAATTAACCCTTTCTCGTTGGCTCTAATCTTATCGGCGAGTAAACCCTTAATGATCACTTATGTCTATCCCACTATCCTAGAAACGATAGAATAAATAGGCGAGGAAGGGGCATGGCGACCCAAGCAATGCTCAGCTAGACACAGAGGTTATCAATGCACTAATAAAAGTCACCAAAGACATCAACATATAAACTTTAATTAATGGGAAAGCAATTTTAATGGGTGCCCATGGTTTTCCGTAGTCACATGGAATCGGCCCATCAATCCTGATGAATTAAAGTGTACTAATACAATAAAACAAAATTACTTAATGAATTGAATACATGCAGGACCTTCTTACAGCTCTTGTATCTTCGTTTAGGGTGTGTCTTGTGCTGCTAACACGTCTGAATTCGTCTGGTATCTTGCACTGTCCAACTTTGCTCAACACCGAAATTCGTCTGGCCTTGGTGTATTTATAGTTTCTGTCTGAGGGTCAGATGCGGCGCATAGGATAAGTAGATGCGGCGCAGTGACTTAACTTCGCGTGGGGTCCAAGATTAATATATTCAGGAATATTCGTACACCGCCTTAAGATGCGGCGTAACTCCGTTTCTCTATGCGGCGCATGTCCTTTGCCGTCTTGGATCGTAACTTGTGAAATCTTGATAGTGATGCGCCGTATGTAATAAGTATGTTGCGGCGTATCTGGAGCAGAATGATCTTGATCTTGTACATTTCAGTAGACTCTTAACATCTTGCTTGTTTTGCTCCATAATTAGTCCAAAATCGCCAAGTTTCACATAATACTTGTTTTTACCTGAGAATTACAAAAGTAAACATTAACGTATCAATTCTCATATATAATATAATAAAACAAGTCAAATAAATAGGATAAATGATGGTAATAAAATGTACTTATTTGAGTTCATCAAATATCCCCCCACTTGAACTTTACTTGTCCCCAAGTAAACCTTAGAATGAATTTTATGAAAATGTATCCTAAAAGATATTAGGATTTATTTTTATATTTAAGCATGTATTCGTTTTGTCATAATTGCACAACCAAACACTTAACGAATTAGAAATAAAATAAAATATTTTGATAAAAGCAAATCTAATAGTTTAACTGTCCAGTCGTGACGAATATTCTATCATAAGCTTGGCAAGTATACGCATCTCCCCCACTAAAGCCAAGGAATAACAAGTTTAAAGCGGTAAAAAGGGTTTTTTTTTGTTAAGGGTTAATCATTCTTCTTAATCTCTATCGATCTCAAATTCCAGAAAAGGCGACAAAATCACAAATACATGATCGAATCCATGACCACGATACTTGCAATTGCCCAAATCCTTAACTCGAATGGGCTAAAGATAGGACCAAGTAATCTTCACCAATAATATTATATTAAAAAGGGCGACAAAATCATAAATACATAGCCGAATCCACGACTACGATACTTAAGATTGCTCAAATCCCTAATCTCAATAAATCAAAGGTTTGGATAAAGAATGATATAGGGTATGGATAATATTTGGGATATAAATTGGTGTAAAATGAAAAATAAACAAAACGGATAAATTAAAATCCTAAGTGTGGTTAATCACTTTCCCAACCATCCCATGAATAAGACTCATATCATTGAATAACTCACGCTTTAACACTTGAAACACACGCTTTAGGTAGACACGAATTATACTCAACAAGATCTCAATCAAAGAATAACCTTAGTTGGCGTTCCCATAACGGCCAATGATGAGTGTCTAAATACTCATCATTTTTACCTAATCTGAACTGCCAAAACATCCAAAAACACTCAGAAATGCATCATAATACTGAAATTATCCCAAAATGGTGTTTTATATGTTTCAGATGCAAAATGTTTAAAAACAGTTGAAAAACGAACAAAGTTTGCATAATTGGCAGTTTCAGTCCCTCAACTTTCAAAAGTTGTCAAAACTAGTCCCTGAAGGTTTTAAATAAATGAAAAGTCAACTTAAGTCCTTGGGAAACCAAAAATATTCAAAAATAGTCCCTGGATAAAAGTTTACACAACTTGGCAACTTTTACCCCTCAAGTATCAAAATTGGCAAAAATAGTCCCTGGGTATTATAAAACTTGAAATTTCACAAAATACCCTTGAGCTATTCATGAAAATACAATTTGGAACAATTTTGATAACTTTTGGGAATTTACAAAACAAGTCCCTCTAAAATCCAAATTTACATTTTAGGTCCCTAAAGTTTTAAAATGATAAAAAATACAACTTTGGTCCTTGTGTAATTATTTTGTGGCAGGTTTAATCCTTTGAAGATATTTTGGAAAGTTGTCAAACTCAGCCCCTCAACAATTCAATAATTACAAGATTGGTCCCTATGATTATTTAGTTAAACTAGATCCGGATCCAACACTAAACCCTTAACCCAAAATAAATAAATAAACCAACCCATCCCATTTACCCAACAAACCCAACCCAGCTATTACCTAAACCCAATACCCAAATACCCAAGCCCAATCCTTATCCTAGCCCAATCCCAAACTCTGAGTTAAACTTGGTCAAACCAAGTTTGACCCGTCTTCCCTAAACCACCCATCCCGCCAAACCATCCAGTCACCCCCCAGCTCACCCAAAACCACTAACCACCTCCACCCCCCCCTCCTCCTACAAGTTACCTAACACATCCAAAACCAATTAATGCTTTCTTCCCACTCTCACTACCAAAAATCAGAGGAGTTAGCAAAATCAACTTTTCCCGCCAATTTGCCAAATGGACTGTCAAGATGAAATTAGAGCAATTGAATGGTGTGGATGCATTGTGGATGTCGACTAAGTGTTATCCCAGTTTAAATTTAGTATATATAGTGTGTAATGTAGCTAGAAATAAAAAAGTGGAAATTTAGTGTAAAAGTAGTTAATCGTATTTCCATCTTCAAGTAGTTTACTTTGTAATTTCAAATTCCATCAATCAATACAAGTCAAGATTAGTGTATTTGTTGTTGTTATTTGTTAAATCATCAGTAGTTAATGATTATTACAAGTTTTCTTATTGCCCTGTGTTCTGAGAATTAGATCATAAATAAGTAGTGTATAAGATAGCTTCTTAGCTGTTTTTAATAGCTTATATAAGCTTCTTATAGCTTATTGTAAGTTATTTGTAGTATAAACATGTTCCAAATTCAAGAATTGAAGAAAGTCAAGAAAAGTCAAACCAATGAGCAATAAGTTGTTTCTGGGTGGATAAGCTAGTTCAAGAAGCTTCTCTGGGTTATCTAGCTTGTTTCTAACAAGTTAGATTGGTCCTTGGTTCCATGTTCTCATTTCCATAGCAAAATCAGTTGTGAGCTTTTCTTGGATTTTCCCATAATTTGCATAGTACTGTGGTTCTGCTTATCATTAGCTTATTATTATTGTTTTAAGGTTTTTATTAGTTTATAAGTGTATTTGATTTATCTTTTCAGTAGTTTCATAGTTTTTTATTTACTTTGCTTAAAAACCGTATAAAAGACCAAAAATAGCCTCATCTAGTTTAGCTTATTAATATGCTTATTTCTGTGATATAAGTTAATTATTAGTGTTCATATAAGCTAGGTAATCAATAATATATAGGCTTTTAGTTTAAAATTTTAGATTTCCTTTGTAAAATCAAAACAGACACATCCTTAAGGAGTGTTTGGTTTTGACTGTTTCATAGGCCAAAGGTTGTTGTACTGTAGATTGGTCATAAGCCAATCTTTGCACAAGCTTATCTAAGTCCCTAGAAGCTCTTGTGAACCTTTGATCAGCCATTTAACTAGGTTTAGCCATTTTGAACCATTTGTGATCATATTGGACTGCCAAGAGATCAAATAAGCTCATACAAGCTCTAAGCTTGTTTTGGCCACTTCCTTGGTAGTTTTGAGTCCCATTTGGTCTACTTAGTGCATTCACAAAAGACCAAAACCCTTGCATCACTTCTGTGCAAAAGTCTGCACAAACAAACACATCAGCAGACCCATGGTTCTGAGTTGCTGATCTAGCCTACAATTGGACCTCAATTGGGTGTTGTATGATGGGGCTTTTGTGATTTTTAGATAGCTCATAAGCCAAGCTAACTTTTGCCCCCATAAAATGGCATCTCAGTAGCTTATTCAATAGCTTAAATTGCCCTTAAAGTTTGCCTGATTTCTGAGTTTCTGTCTTGAAATTCCATAACAGCCAAGTGCTTAATTGTTAAATCTCTTGTGCTAATTTGTAGTTTTAAGTTGTTTTAAACTTATTTAAGTATATTAAGCCTGTCCTGATCATTTGGTTAAGTATAGTGCTTATTTGCTTATTTTTGGCTTATTAGCCAACTGCTTATTAGCCCAAATCTGCTTATTGGGCCTAGTCAACATTTGATTTTATTTTTCTTATCTTTCTAATATTATTTTAGAATTATCTGTAAATTTTCATAATTTTCTGAATAGTTTTAATATTTTTAATCATTTTAAGTAGTTTATAATAGTAATTAAATCATAATAATTAGAATAATAATCAGAAAAATATAATTTTAATTTTCATAATTTTCTTTTGTCATTTTTAATCTAGGAAAAATATAATTTTATTTTTATACCTTAAGAAAATCAAAAATAGAAATAAAGTGATAGCTTCTATTTAATAGAATTTATCTTTTTAAATTTTAATTAAGTAATTTTCATTTTTATAATTTTCTTAGCTTTTATTTACTTAGTAATATTTTTAGAAAAAGTTTCATATTTTTCTTAGTTCATTTAGTATTTTTTATAAATTTAAATAGTTTAATTAGTAATTAAATAATAAATAATTAATAATTAAATAAAAAGTGTAGAAAAATATAATTTAAGTTTTTAAATAAGTTTTAAGTTATTTAACATTTTTAGGATATAAATTTTATAAATTTCAGTTTTTGTCCCGTTTTAGCTTTTCCGTTACGCGTTTTAAGTTTAATTTATTCGCGTTTAAATTTATTGTGCATATCTGTTTTTCGTTTGTTATTTAGAATTGTTCATTAGAATAAAAAGCAAAAATCAAAAATATCTGATTCATCAATCACTTTAATCCAAAGCTTTGCACAGTTTTCCATTCACACCTCGTTGGGAAACGACCCAGGTGATCACTTGCCTGGTTTCACACACTACACACGAGCATCCAGTTCCGAGTCTGCATTTGTTTAAATATAAGTGTTGGTTCGGGGCGGATCAAATTTTGGCGCCGCTGCCGGGGAGGTGTGCTGCGACTGTTGTGGGTAAGTTTTAGCGATTAGTGATCTGAGACCCTTCTATCAGAAGTTCCTATTTCCCATAAACAATATAAAATACAAAAATATTTTTCATTTCTTTTCTATATATATTATTATTAATATTATCATATAAAAAAATAAAAACACCAAAAATAAATTCCTTTTTCTTTGTTAATAATAAATAAACAATAAAAAATTACCATCGAAAACCAAGACAGAGTACTACCTAACTGGGGGTACGACCATAATAAGTTCCCAAACCAAAGATTTAAAACTTGCCGTTGTATCACTTGCGAATATCGGCTCACCTTTAATTGATAAACAAACTCTAACGGAGGTTCTAGGATAGTCTGACATTAAATTGTCGGACTGAAAGAAGCGGGTTTTTAAGGAGCGTAATTGCCCACCTTTGCTTCTCCGCCACTCTATGCGTTTGTCTTTTAGAGAGCTACCGTACGCTTGTTGATTATTGGTTTAAGTTCACTTGTGTTTTGCTTCTGTCTTGTTTTAATTGGAATATTTTACTTAGTGCATGCGCACTCGTTCTTCCACGTCATCAAGCCCTTTACGTGAACTCGTAGAAATTCCGAGAAGACGTAATCGTAGACGTGCTGCCCAAATAGTCGAACCCGAGATTCGTACTGTTCTCACTGAAAATATGGCAGACGAACGCACCATGGCTGAAATGCTCCAGGCACCCACCGAGGGTTATGGAGATGCCATTGTTTTACCAGCCATCGATTCTGATCATTTTGAACTGAAAACACATTTGATTCAGCTCGTGTCCACAAACCAATTCCACGGGTTTGAACGAGAGGATCCTTATGCACACATTCGTTGGTTCAACAAACTAACATCCACAATCAATTACAAAAATGTGCCGCAAACAGTGATCAAATTGATGCTATTTCCATTCTCACTTGAGGGGGCAGCCCGAATTTGGCTGGATAAAGAACCCCCTCGATCCATTGAAACCTGGGAAGATCTCGTTAAGAAATTTGTAAATTATTTCTTCCCTCCATCAAAGACGACTAACCTAAAAAATGAAATTGCTGGTTTTCGTCAAGGTTTTGATGAAAATTTCGGAGAGGCATGGGACAGATTTAAAGATCTCCTAAGAAAATGCCCACATCATGATTTCAATGTGTTACAACAGATAAATACATTTTATAATGGATTGACCCAAAACGATCAAGATGCACTTAATGCAGCCTCCGGTGGCAATATCTTGAATCGTAAACCCAGAGAGGTGGTTGAAATTTGTGAAAATAAATCCAAAGTTCCTATTTCTAGAAACAAAGTGAATGTTCCTGTCACTCCTACTGTTTCTTCTTCATCCGGTAACTCCTCAGAGTTAGCCTTTTTAACGGATTCAATGCGTTGTATGATGAAAGAAATAAAAGAATTAAAAAGTGAAGTTCATAAACCGGAACAAATCAAAGCAATAAACAAAGTGTGTGAAACTTGTGGTGGCCCACATGCGTATTATGATTGTCAAGCAACCGATGCTTCTCTTTACCCAGCTCCCGTAGCTGCAGTAAACCCAAATCAATACCGTCCGCATGCTGAGACTCAGTACCGAGCACAGAATGCTATGGTCCCACCTGGTTTTCCACCCGTGCCAAATCATAATAATCAAAATCGCTTTGTTCAAAATCAGGGACAAAATTTTCACAATTCTCAAAATTTCAATCAAAACCGAGGTCAGAATCAGGGTAATTTTAACCAAAACCGTGGTCCAAATTTTAATCAAAACCAAGGTTCAAACCGAAATCAGACGTCCTCAGATGAGTTGCTTATGCAATTCATGAAAACCCAAGAGGAAACAAATAAGACACAACGTGAGACAAACCAGTTATTGGTTGCCCAATTAAACCAGATCAAAAAGTCTTTAACTGATATACCTTCTACCTCGGGAGGTCTCCCAAGTAACACTGTTATCAACCCTAGGGGTGAACTCAAAGCTGTCAGTACACGTAGTGGTAAATCTCATGTTGGATTCAAGGTGATAAAGGACCCGGTACTTCCCACTAACAATGGAAGTGCTAAATACGTCCAACCTTCGGTCATCCAACCTTCTGTCATCAAAAAATCTACACCTACAATTGCTCCCCAACCGTCTAGAATCGATCCTACTCTTTCACGATTTACGGTTAAAAGTTTGTCAACCAAACTTAGTGAGCAAAGATCAGCCAGATATTATTCCGAAATGCTCAATGCTGTTCCTGTCAGTGTACTTGATGACAGTGATGATGACGGAGATACCACTTTCGTCAAAGCTATCACCACTCGGAGTGGGGCTTCTTATAAGGGGCCAGCTGGCCCTATTCCTCCTCCGTTATTTGAAATGGAAAAAGAGACGGAGGATACAACGGACAAAGTGCAAATTCCAATCCCACAAAGTACAGCACATGTCCATCCTCCGGTTAGCCCTAAAAAGAAATCCAAACCAGGAGTTGTCTTTGAGACTCCTGAAGTCATTGCTCCTAAATCCAAACCTCACATTCCTTACCCATCGCGCTTAAATGAACAAAAGCTCCGTGAGAAGGCTAGTCAACAAAATGATAAATTCTATCAAATCTTTAAAGAATTACATTTTGACATAAGCTTTGCGGATGCTACTATTCTGATGCCCAAATTTGCAGCAGCAATCAAACACTTGTTAAGCAACAAGGAAAAACTGATTGAAATGGCTAAAACTCCAGTAAATGAGAACTGCTCAGCGGTTATCTTGAAAAAGCTTCCGGAGAAGCTTGGAGATCCTGGAAAATTTCTGTTACCTTGTGTATTTCCGGGAATGGTTGAATGCTATGCCTTAGCAGATCTAGGTGCAAGCATCAACCTGATGCCTCATTCAGTATGGAAGAAACTCTCTCTTCCGGCTCTTACTCCTACCTGCATGACTCTTGAGCTTGCAGATCGAACCATAACTCATCCCTGCGGCATTGCCGAAGATGTATTTGTGAAAATAGGAAAGTTCCATTTTCCAGCTGACTTTGTGGTTGTTGATTTCGACGCAGACCAAAAAGTTCCTCTGATTCTTGGAAGAGGATTCCTAAAAACGGGCCATGCTCTTATTGATGTATTTAAGCATGAAATCACTTTGTGTGTGGATAAGGAAGCTGTTACTTTTAACCATGATCAAACATCGAGTTACTCCTCAAATTTTAATTCTGCTTCGGTTAACCGAATCGATGTCATTGACATTACTTCAGAGGAGTACTCTCAAGAGAGTGTTGATTCTTTTCATAATTCTGTGAGTGGGAATCCCACCACATCTTCTCAACTTATTATAGCAGACTCTTCCCCTTCTCTCACTTCGGTTGAGGGAAGTGATCCCTTTTGGGATGAAGTCGATGCTTTTCTTGCTCTAGATAGTTCACTTCCGTATGAGGTTGATGATAACTATCTTGATCCTGAGGGGGATATTCTTTTTCTGGAAAATTTGTTAAACGAAGATTCATCTTCCCCTCTTCCACCAAAACAACTTCATAAGAAGGAAATCAAGTCAGTTGAAAAAACTGATAAAATTCCTGAGATCAAGTTTAAGGACTTGCCTCCTCCACTTGCAATTCTTGAGGAGGAAGTTCTTATCTTAATTGCTGTTCAGATCTCTCTTCTTCCCTTCACCTACCCGGTGATTTCCCCTATCCTTCACTCATTCGGGAGTGAGGATGTTACTTTTGACCCCGGCATTGTCCATCTAACATTGGTTTAAATGCCGGATTTTCTGGTCTCTTACTTCCCTATAAACTTTTAAATTGCTTTTTCTTCCAGGCTGTTCAGGATCCCTTTGTTACAGTTAACCGTTCACAAGCGGTTAGCTTGCGTGATAAACCTGACTGTTTGGGAGGAATCAGCTCAATTTGGGGTCGAGTCAAGCTAGCGACTCGGTTATCAAAAACAGTAGCAAAATATATGGGTTTTCACCCATGTTTCACCTAAGTGTGGGGGAGATGCCCCACATGTTGTAAATATGTATATTCAAAAAAAAAAAAAAAAAAAAAAAAAAAAAAAAAAAAAAAAAAAAAAGAGGAATTTGCATGCCTTAACGGCTTAAATGCAAATTAAATAAAAATAAAATAAATAACTATATAAAATAAAAGGCTATTAATATTTCCCTTTCACGTTCTAAGTGTTGGTTTAACAACCGGTTCTTTGAATATTGAGGGCAATATTCAGTTCTAAGTGAGGGGGGGAATTCTTGCGAATTTGATCAAATGTACCATCTAGTACCCCCATTTTAGCCAAAATTTTAAAAAAAATATTTTCTCACTTAGAACTCAAAAAATGGTTATCAGTCCGCCATGTCTAACCCACATAAGGATTGACTAATCCGAGAGCAAACGGCTCTTGGTAAAGATATATCAAATCCGTTTATGGCTTGCAATTTGCCCAAAATTGTATGGTATTCGACTCACCATATCTTCATAAGTGAAGAGTTGGCTAGCCCGCAAGATTATGGCTTGTGGTTAAGGCAGTGAAAATCCATAATTGGTAATCAGCTCACCAAAGATAATAGTAATAATTTATCTAAGAGTTGGCTAGTCCAGAAGCAAACGGCTTCTGGTAAAGACAAATCAAAACCGTTGACAGCTTGTGGTTTGCTCAAAATCACTTGGTTATCATTGTACCAAAGTTCTTACTTGAACTGAAACAATTGGCTACTCCAGAAGTAATGGCTTTTGGTAAAGAGTCTTTCAAATCCATTAAATCTTCATAAAATATTGCTAGGGACTAGCAATAGTTTAGTGTGGGGGATTGATGAGTGTCTAAATACTCATCATTTTTACCTAATCTGAACTGCCAAAACATCCAAAAACACTCAGAAATGCATCATAATACTGAAATTATCCCAAAATGGTGTTTTATATGTTTCAGATGCAAAATGTTTAAAAACAGTTGAAAAACGAACAAAGTTTGCATAATTGGCAGTTTCAGTCCCTCAACTTTCAAAAGTTGTCAAAACTAGTCCCTGAAGGTTTTAAATAAATGAAAAGTCAACTTAAGTCCTTGGGAAACCAAAAATATTCAAAAATAGTCCCTGGATAAAAGTTTACACAACTTGGCAACTTTTACCCCTCAAGTATCAAAATTGGCAAAAATAGTCCCTGGGTATTATAAAACTTGAAATTTCACAAAATACCCTTGAACTATTCATGAAAATACAATTTGGAACAATTTTGATAACTTTTGGGAATTTACAAAACAAGTCCCTCTAAAATCCAAATTTACATTTTAGGTCCCTAAAGTTTTAAAATGATAAAAAAATACAACTTTGGTCCTTGTGTAATTATTTTGTGGCAGGTTTAATCCTTTGAAGATATTTTGGAAAGTTGTCAAACTCAGCCCCTCAACAATTCAATAATTACAAGATTGGTCCCTATGATTATTTAGTTAAACTAGAACCGGATCCAACACTAAACCCTTAACCCAAAATAAATAAATAAACCAACCCATCCCATTTACCCAACAAACCCAACCCAGCTATTACCTAAACCCAATACCCAAATACCCAAGCCCAATCCTTATCCTAGCCCAATCCCAAACTCTGAGTTAAACTTGGTCAAACCAAGTTTGACCCGTCTTCCCTAAACCACCCATCCCGCCAAACCATCCAGTCACCACCCCAGCTCACCCAAAACCACTAACCACCTCACCCCCCTCCTCCTACAAGTTACCTAACACATCCAAAACCAATTAATGCTTTCTTCCCACTCCCACTACCAAAAATCAGAGGAGTTAGCAAAATCAACTTTTCCCGCCAATTTGCCAAATGGACTGTCAAGATGAAATTAGAGCAATTGAATGGTGTGGATGCATTGTGGATGTCGACTAAGTGTTATCCCAGTTTAAATTTAGTATATATAGTGTGTAATGTAGCTAGAAATAAAAAAGTGGAAATTTAGTGTAAAAGTAGTTAATCGTATTTCCATCTTCAAGTAGTTTACTTTGTAATTTCAAATTCCATCAATCAATACAAGTCAAGATTAGTGTATTTGTTGTTGTTATTTGTTAAATCATCAGTAGTTAATGATTATTACAAGTTTTCTTATTGCCCTGTGTTCTGAGAATTAGATCATAAATAAGTAGTGTATAAAATAGCTTCTTAGCTGTTTTTAATAGCTTATATAAGCTTCTTATAGCTTATTGTAAGTTATTTGTAGTATAAACATGTTCCAAATTCAAGAATTGAAGAAAGTCAAGAAAAGTCAAACCAGTGAGCAATAAGTTGTTTCTGGGTGGATAAGCTAGTTCAAGAAGCTTCTCTGGGTTATCTAGCTTGTTTCTAACAAGTTAGATTGGTCCTTGGTTCCTTGTTCTCATTTCCATAGCAAAATCAGTTGTGAGCTTTTCTTGGATTTTCCCATAATTTGCATAGTACTGTGGTTCTGCTTATCATTAGCTTATTATTATTGTTTTAAGCTTTTTGTTAGTTTATAAGTGTATTTGATTTATCTTTTCAGTAGTTGCATAGTGATTGCGTGGTTTTGTAACCTTACAACAGGTTTTACCTCTCGAGGGATCTCAAGAGGCTTACAACCCCACCAGGCAGTGTACCTGACCGATGTAGTATAGTGTAGTGGTAAGTACGGGGGATTGATCGTTCTCCACAGGGAATAGTGTTCGTTAGGTATGAAAGGCTACTCTAATTAGGTCTAAGGGTTGAGGAAGATTCTTTTTTTATGTTTTTATAGTTTTTATGAAAGCAAGTAAAATCTCGGGTTTGAAGGAGTGGGCGGAATTAGTTGCTAGTCAACTAACCCAAATTACTACGAATGCAAATAAAATAAAATAACAAAAATGAAATGTGGTGAGAAACTTATGTGTAGAGAAATGTGTTTACTTAGATTTCCTTACTCCCTAACTATCTTTTACCGGTTAATTAGTGTGTATTAGTCGCGTGGATGACGGGTGTATTCCTTAATACCATTCGTGGGGTGGCGTACTTACTTCCCCAACTCTACAAGCTCCTACTTCACTCCTATGTCGAGCCGGCTAGGAAGCTCCTAACATGGGATCACTAGAATTCGCTTGTGCATTAAATACAACCATAAAAACCTTTAGTACGCATTTGGTTCATGTTTCTTAAGACGTTCAAGCAAGTTACCGAATAGGAAGTTAGCCAGTTTTCTTAAGCCTAACATAGATAAACAATCATCCAATACAACTAACAACACACTAACAACCAATAATCAATAGCTAGGTTTCATTAGATCTAAGCAAACACAAGATAAATTTAGCCTAACATGTTAAACAAAAGACAAGAATAAGATAGAATCAAACAACACATAGACATATTGAATGATTAATTGATAACTTATCTTTCAATGAAACATGGAAGATCTCAAGGCAAAAAGCCCTGAAAAAGTAGCTAAAATCGTCTTAGGGTTTTCTCCCAAAACTCCACACACTAAGCTCTCCTTAATGACAAAAAATTAGAAAACTATATATAGATTTTTGGATCTGACGGCGTCACCTTATGGAGTGTGACGCCGTCACCTCGCCGCTTTTAGGGTTCCCGGATGACCTTCTTGACGCCGTCCCTCTTTAGCTCTTCAAAAATCCATTCTGGCTTATCAAGGCTTGACGCCGTCGAACCATGAACGTGACGCCGTCCCCTTATGATTTAAGCCGTGACGCCCTTGATCAAGTTAAAGCGTGACGCCGTCAGAATTCACATGCTATTTTCACTGGCCCGTCATGAGTAAATTTCACATCCAACTTTTCTTGCCAAGTCATGACGCCGTCTAGAGTAAATCTTGACGCCGTCAAGAGTAACTTTTAGCCGATTTTTTAGACTTTGTCGTTTTCTTCACTTTAATGCTCCAAAAACGTCCAAAATGCCTCCTTTTCCAGATTTCTCCTCAAAAGTACCTAAAATGACAAAAGAAACGATTTAGGGCAATATTTGATCAAATAAATACGATTTAAGGCTTAAATGACCCCTTAAAAGCGGTACACTTTTCGCCTAATCAAATACCCTTACACTTGAGATTTGCTTGTCCTCAAGCAAATGCGCTTTTATTCTAATCAAAATATAAGTTAGGGGTCATTTAATGCTAATATAAAAGTAATTACAACAAATAATCGTTCCACTTCAATCATAATAAGCACGGAGATTATAAACTAGCACCTCACAAGTAGTGTTTAGATACTCACATCTCTCAAGTGTCATCAAAATAAATCTCATAAATGAAAACGGAAAATATCTCTCACTACCTGTCATAGCAAATAGATTACCATAGGCTTGGGAAAGGATCGAAAACCTCCTCCACTAGGCGTAAGCACCTAAGATAAACTATCAAAGAGGGCTTTTAAATGGGTTATAACGTTAGGTGTAGGGAAAAGGAAAACACGGTTTTGTTGGATAAAGGATATTTTACTGGTGGCGAGTTAAAAATCTTGATCAATTACATGTACTATACAATGTTGCTAAGCCAAGACTAGACTCGATCTTAAGCTAAAAACAAAATAACAAAAACATAAGATAAATATAAAATTTAACGGGATGGTAGTCCGTATGTTTTTTCTATTTTTCTTTTTCTCATTTTTTTTTTGTATTTTTCTTGATTTTTTCGATTTTTTTTTTTTTTTTTTTTTTTTTTTTTCATACACTCTTGCCCTACCATCCAAAATAATACATCATAGGGGCATTGCATTCCCCTTACACTTGAATTTTTACATAACTTTACAAATAACTATTCTAATGACTCGAATTAAGATAATTGAAAAACTTGGAGTACTTTTAAAATATTTAGCACATATGGGGGTAATAAATGATGTTCTTCCCCATTACTCCATTACACTAGTACTTTACCCATGAGTCCCAATCGTCCCAAAACAATATGTACAAGGATATGACTCGACTTAGCAACCATGTAATCAACTAGATAATTAACTTGGGTTTAAACAAATGTTGTAACAATAATGCACTAAAGATGAGTGCATACAAGGTAGGCTAAGGCGATTTGGGTGTACATTTTAGTGGGGTGTAACAAATTCTTCCTTTAAGTAAAATGCTTAAAGGTCGAAACGAAAGGATAGGCTCTGAGGGGTGTACTAGGGGTATCGTGTACTAAAAATGAGTACAACGCAAAGGGTGTGGGAGAATTACTTGACCAATGTAGCCAATGTAATTATAACAAAAACACAGGTGTAAAACAATGGGTTAATCCTAATGCCTCTTATCATGTAGTAAATCTAACTACACGAATGTAGTCTCACTTGTGGCCTCGGAATGGTCCTAACGCAAGTTCTAGAATCTAAGTGCTACCGGTACACACATCATAGCATAAATGCTTTTCCTACCAATTCTAGGGGCAAACCTCACATATTTGGGGTGGAAAATTTTTTAGTGGTACGGTTTTTTGTGCTAGTTATATAACTCCTATCCGTGAGACGCTCATTAAGATCAAAGTTTCACTCCTATATGTTGTAAAAAATTTTAAATTTGGCACTAAAATTACCTTAACAAGTATTTCTCTCAGTTTTATTACACATCTATTATTAAACAAACAAAAATCAAGCGTAATTGTATTCTCTAAAATCGTACTTTTACCCTCCCCTTACACTTAAGATGAACATTGTCCCCAATGTTCAAATAATAAGATGTAAAAGCAAAAAGTAAAAGAATGAAATCAAATACTCCCCTGATTCGCTCGGTGGATAATGAAATTACACGGTTAAATCTTCCTCCAAAGAGAATGTTGAAGCTCCATGACTAATGCATCGCCATAAGCTTGATTCCATAAACATCTCCTTGTCCAAAATAACCTGTTAAACCTGAGAAAACAAACACGAAAACCTGCATAACATCGGCGGGAAAAATCTATATATAAGGATATAATGCTTGTGGAATGATAATTTTGCAGATTCCTGGAGATTATAAGTTGGAGATTTAATAAAAACTTTTCTAAAAACAAAACTTTCAAAAATTTCTGGAAATTAAATCTGACGCCGTCAGGTTATAACCCCTGACGCCGTCAGAAATGACCTGACAAAAATTTTCGTTTTAAGTTTCCGGAAAATTTCTGGAAAAACCTTTACCTTACTTCCTGGAAATCCTGCAAAACATCATTATGACTCGATACAAGCATTTGACTCAAACAAATACTAATATGTATGCTAATTTATTATTATTACGATTCATGTTAATTTGTGTTCTAATAAACCGATTTAGATTTCCCTTACACTTATCTTTTGCAAAATACCTTTATATGTAGTTAAGACGAAGTTAAAAACAACATAAAGCATTTTCACAAATTAGTTTTTAACATGAATCAATACTAATAAAAATTAAACACACATACGGAAACAAATAAAAACAAACAAACAAATAAATAAACACACAAAGCAAATAAAACAAATAAAGCTTGGGTTGCCTCCCAAGAAGCGCTTTTCTTTATTAACGAGTCTTGTAGCTAGACTCAAAGTCAAGCTACCCTATGTAAGTAAGCTCGTCATCGAGGACGTCTTTAGGGTTAAGCTTGGATTGAAGTTTCCTATTGGTTCGCTTAGTACAATATATCTTTTCAAACTTCTCTCCATCCGGGTCATACAACGTCATCTTAATATGCCATGACCCATCTCCATCTTTGGGTGGTTTATCCCAATTCCACTTATGATCATCTTCCTCACAAATCCACTTATTCATTCCTAGGTTAATTGGCAGAACTCCTAGGAAATCAATCATCTTTCTAAAGACTAGAGGGTCTTCAAATGGATCCAATTCGGTGTCCCTAGCCAAGAGTTGCTCTACCGAATGCGTTCGGTTAACAAAGTCCTCTTCTAGGTAAAATGGGCGTTGGGGTCCTATGAAGTCTCTATCAATCCAAGGTCCATATCTAGATGGTCTCCTATTTGATTCTAGCCAATGTGGTGTTGGTTCCTCACTAGTATCATAGGCATGTTTCTTAACATCATAGATTGACCAAGTATCTCCTTCTCCTACCGCTATCTTGGATTCCTTACAATCAATCATAGCACTAGCGGTCGCCAAAAATCCTCTACCTATCAACAAGGGGCATGTAGGGTCGCTAACCATATCAAGGACGTGGAAATCGGCTAAAATGGTTAGTTTTCCAATGTGCACTAACACGTCCTTAACTACTCCAACCGGGTAAGCAACACTTCCATCCGCTAAGCCTATTATCACCTCGGTTTCTTCAAGTTTTCCAAGTTTTAGAGAGGTGTAGAGAGGTAACGGAAGTAGGTTAAGGCTTGATCCAAGATCGGCTAATGTGTCATAAGCCTCCGAATTACCGATCTTGCAAGGTAGAACAAATAAGCCTGGATCATCTAACTTCTTAGGTAGCTTGTTTTGAACAAAGGCGGTCCCTTTTTCGCCTACTTTGAGCTTCTTCTCATCCAACTCATCAACAACCGGACTTTCAAGGTGGAGCTCCTTGAATTCTTCGTCAAGGTTTTGAGTGGGAGGTGTTTCAACTATGTTGTTGACCAATTTGGATGTCATAACTTCTTGGTCATTTGGAACGACTTGGGTTTGTTTGAAACACGTGCTCATGGAATTGACCGAATAATATTGTGGACAAGAACTAGGGGACGAAACCGATGAAATAGCGTTGACATTTAGTTTCGGGTTCTTGACCGTGTTGCTAGGGAGTGCTCCCATTTCTCGGTCATTGAGGGCTTTCAACAAGGTGTCAATCTTATCGGTCATCTCGCTTTGTTTTTGTTTGAAATCGGCTTCAAACTTGGCTAAACGAGCTTCTTGAGATGCCATAAATTGAGACATCAATCCTTCAAAGTTATTGGTACTACCATTGCCGGAAGGATTGTTGTTGAAAGTACGGTTCGAGTTGGAACCGCTTGATTGAAAATGATTAGGTGGGTTGGAAGAATTGGTTTGTTGAGTGTTTTGGTTTTGTTTCCACCTAAGGTTCGGGTGATTTTTCCATGAGGGGTTGTATGTATCACCGTAATGGTTTGGCTCGGGTTTGAAAGTGTACCACTTGTCTCCCGCTCCGTCGGTACGCGAGGATGCGTAGTCCACAAAAGCTTGTTCGGGGAGTTCCATGCAATCATGAGTGTCGTGGGGACCACTACAATATTCACATGAAGAAGTGATTTTGTTCACTTGGCTTGAAGGTTTAGGAGCCTCGTAGGATTTCATGAGAAACTTGACTTGGTCTTCAAGTTCTATGATCCTACGGTCGGAAGTGCTTGAATTGTTCGAAGGCAAAGATATTGCCTTGACCGTTTTATTCAAATCACGGGGATCACTCCAACTTTCGTTGTCATAAAGAGCAAGATCCTCTAGGAGAGCCCATGATTGTTCCGCACTTAGATCACGTAGCTTACCACCGGCCGATTGGTCAATGGTTTGCCTTGTGGAGAGATTGATATGGTCATAGAAGATTTGGACTTGGAGCCAAAGTTCTATGCCATGGTGGGGGACTTTTTGGAGTAAGTCCTTGAATCGAGTCCATGCCTCGCAGAGAGTTTCGCCTTGACGTTGTTGGAACATCAAGATATCATTCCTTAGCTTGGTAGTTCTCCCCGGTGGGAAAAACTGAGCAAGGAAACGAGTGGTGAGATCATCCCAAGAGGTGATGGATCCTGCGGGTTGACGTTCTAGCCACTGACTAGCTTGGTCCCGCAAAGAGAATTGGAAGAGACGCAATCGGGTCGTCTCTCGAGTGGCAACATCAAGGTCTATAGAATCAACGATTTTAAGAAAATCCTTGAGATGTTGATTAGGATCTTCAGAACGAAGTCCATGGAATGCGCATCCGCTTTGCACCAACCGAATGGTGTCGGATCGCAAGGGTGTGATATTGGCTCCTTGAGTGAGCTCAATGGTGTTTCGATAGCCATGGTGGCTAGGACGGGAATACTCTCCTAAAGTACGGGCTCTAGGAGGTGGTTGTGGTTGTTGTGGTGGTGGGTTGTGGGGGTTAAGGATATTACCATCTTCCATGATGTTGGATGGTATGGTTACGAACAAAGACACGAAGAAAATAGATAGACTAAAGAAAACCTAGAAAAATAAAATAAAAATCTCACTAGAAAGGAATCTAGTGAGTAGACCTAATAGAAATAAAAATTCAACCTAAACAATAACTATTCCCCGGCAGCGGCGCCAAAAACTTGATTGCGTGGTTTTGTAACCTTACAACAGGTTTTACCTCTCGAGGGATCTCAAGAGGCTTACAACCCCACCAGGCAGTGTACCTGACCGATGTAGTATAGTGTAGTGGTAAGTACGGGGGATTGATCGTTCTCCACAGGGAATAGTGTTCGTTAGGTATGAAAGGCTACTCTAATTAGGTCTAAGGGTTGAGGAAGATTCTTTTTTTATGTTTTTATAGTTTTTATGAAAGCAAGTAAAATCTCGGGTTTGAAGGAGTGGGCGGAATTAGTTGCTAGTCAACTAACCCAAATTACTACGAATGCAAATAAAATAAAATAACAAAAATGAAATGTGGTGAGAAACTTATGTGTAGAGAAATGTGTTTACTTAGATTTCCTTACTCCCTAACTATCTTTTACCGGTTAATTAGTGTGTATTAGTCGCGTGGATGACGGGTGTATTCCTTAATACCATTCGTGGGGTGGCGTACTTACTTCCCCAACTCTACAAGCTCCTACTTCACTCCTATGTCGAGCCGGCTAGGAAGCTCCTAACATGGGATCACTAGAATTCGCTTGTGCATTAAATACAACCATAAAAACCTTTAGTACGCATTTGGTTCATGTTTCTTAAGACGTTCAAGCAAGTTACCGAATAGGAAGTTAGCCAGTTTTCTTAAGCCTAACATAGATAAACAATCATCCAATACAACTAACAACACACTAACAACCAATAATCAATAGCTAGGTTTCATTAGATCTAAGCAAACACAAGATAAATTTAGCCTAACATGTTAAACAAAAGACAAGAATAAGATAGAATCAAACAACACATAGACATATTGAATGATTAATTGATAACTTATCTTTCAATGAAACATGGAAGATCTCAAGGCAAAAAGCCCTGAAAAAGTAGCTAAAATCGTCTTAGGGTTTTCTCCCAAAACTCCACACACTAAGCTCTCCTTAATGACAAAAAATTAGAAAACTATATATAGATTTTTGGATCTGACGGCGTCACCTTATGGAGTGTGACGCCGTCACCTCGCCGCTTTTAGGGTTCCCGGATGACCTTCTTGACGCCGTCCCTCTTTAGCTCTTCAAAAATCCATTCTGGCTTATCAAGGCTTGACGCCGTCGAACCATGAACGTGACGCCGTCCCCTTATGATTTAAGCCGTGACGCCCTTGATCAAGTTAAAGCGTGACGCCGTCAGAATTCACATGCTATTTTCACTGGCCCGTCATGAGTAAATTTCACATCCAACTTTTCTTGCCAAGTCATGACGCCGTCTAGAGTAAATCTTGACGCCGTCAAGAGTAACTTTTAGCCGATTTTTTAGACTTTGTCGTTTTCTTCACTTTAATGCTCCAAAAACGTCCAAAATGCCTCCTTTTCCAGATTTCTCCTCAAAAGTACCTAAAATGACAAAAGAAACGATTTAGGGCAATATTTGATCAAATAAATACGATTTAAGGCTTAAATGACCCCTTAAAAGCGGTACACTTTTCGCCTCATCACATAGTTTTTTATTTACTTTGCTTAAAAAACATAGAAAAGACCAAAAATAGCCTCATCTAGTTTAGCTTATTAATATGCTTATTTCTGTGATATAAGTTGATTATTAGTGTTCATATAAGCTAGGTAATCAATAATATATAGGCTTTTAGTTTAAAATTTTAGATTTCCTTTGTAAAATCAAAACAGACACATCCTAAAGGAGTGTTTGGTTTTGACTGTTTCATAGGCCAAAGGCTGTTGTACTGTAGCTTGACCATAAGCCCAAGTTTGCATAAGCTTATCTAAGTCCCTAGAAGCTCTTGTGAACCTTTGATCAGCCATTTAACTAGGTTTAGCCATTTTGAACCATTTGTGATCATATTGGACTGCCAAGAGATCAAATAAGCTCATACAAGCTCTAAGCTTGTTTTGGCCACTTCCTTGGTAGTTTTGAGTCCCATTTGGTCCCCTTAGTTCATTCACAAAAGACCAAAACCCTTGCATCACTTCTGTGCAAAAGTCTGCACAAACAGACACATCAGCAGACCCATGGTTCTGAGTTGCTGATCTAGCCTACAATTGGACCTCAATTGGGTGTTGTATGATGGGGCTTTTGTGATTTTTAGATAGCTCATAAGCCAAGCTAACTTTTGCCCCCATAAAATGGCATCTCAGTAGCTTATTCAATAGCTTAAATTGCCCTTAAAGTTTGCCTGATTTCTGAGTTTCTGTCTTGAAATTCCATAGCAGCCAAGTGCTTAATTGTTAAATCTCTTGTGCTAATTTGTAGTTTTAAGTTGTTTTAAACTTATTTAAGTATATTAAGCCTGTCCTGATCATTTGGTTAAGTATAGTGCTTATTTGCTTATTTTTGGCTTATTAGCCAACTGCTTATTAGCCCAAATCTGCTTATTGGGCCTAGTCAACATTTGATTTTATTTTTCTTATCTTTCTAATATTATTTTAGAATTATCTGTAAATTTTCATAATTTTCTGAATAGTTTTAATATTTTTAATCATTTTAAGTAGTTTATAATAGTAATTAAATCATAATAATTAGAATAATAATCAGAAAAATATAATTTTAATTTTCATAATTTTCTTTTGTCATTTTTAATCTAGGAAAAATATAATTTTATTTTTATACCTTAAGAAAATCAAAAATAGAAATAAAGTGATAGCTTCTATTTAATAGAATTTATCTTTTTAAATTTTAATTAAGTAATTTTCATTTTTATAATTTTCTTAGCTTTTATTTACTTAGTAATATTTTTAGAAAAAGTTTCATATTTTTCTTAGTTCATTTAGTATTTTTTATAAATTTAAATAGTTTAATTAGTAATTAAATAATAAATAATTAATAATTAAATAAAAAGTGTAGAAAAATATAATTTAAGTTTTTAAATAAGTTTTAAGTTATTTTACATTTTTAGGATATAAATTTTATAAATTTCAGTTTTTGTCCCGTTTTAGCTTTTCCGTTACGCGTTTTAAGTTTAATTTATTCGCGTTTAAATTTATTGTGCATATCTGTTTTTCGTTTGTTATTTAGAATTGTTCATTAGAATAAAAAGCAAAAATCAAAAATATCTTATTCATCAATCACTTTAATCCAAAACTTTGCACAGTTTTCCATTCACACCTCGTTGGGAAACGACCCAGGTGATCACTTGCCTGGTTTCACACACTACACACGAGCATCCAGTTCCGAGTCTGCATTTGTTTAAATATAAGTGTTGGTTCGGGGCGGATCAGCCAACTCCCATTAAATCCATAAATATAATATATAACAAATAGTGGTGATATCGACCACTTAATACAAAACTTTACATAAGTTGGTTAAAACAAACTTCCAACTTTTCCTTTTCTATTTTTTCGATTTTTTTTTTCTTTTTTTTTTTTTTTTTTTTTTTTTTTTTTTTTTTTTTTTTTTTTTTTTATCAATGCATATGTGTAAAATTTCCCAACTTTTCTATCACTTTCTTTCTGGATAATTTTTTTCATACTTTTCATACTTTCAGAAATAACTGTAATAGCGAAAGTAGTAAACACACGAAAAATAAACTCAAAGATATACAATATTTACTTTCATACCAATTGCATTGTGCAATTTCCTGACTCAACCAAAGATAATGAATTACGAACGCGAACACAGGTAATGTAAGGAAACACACTTTGCCTAAAGCAATTAGCCAACCACGGATTTTAATCTACAGGGTAGGCTAAGGTGTAAGGGTGTAACGAAACATTATAACAAAGGTGTAAGAAACGAAAGGAATGGCTCTGAGTGTTTTTCTAGGGGTATCTTACTCTAAAAGTGAGAGTAACAAAGGGTTTATACGGGGGTTAACTAACCAGTGTAGTTAGTTAATATCACATAACATATAAAGGCTATTTGGGTGTAATGCTAGAAATTTACCAATTTAGACAAGTCATTCCAATTATATAGATAATACTTATTATGGTGGTCTCGAATAATATACAAGCCAAGTTCTAAAGTTTACAAGTCACCGGCACACTCATAGATTTGTGAATTTTGAAAAGTTCACAATTTTTGAAAATAATGTTATGTGTGCAGCTATGTAATTTAGACTTTAAACAAAAACATGCTAAAAATTTTTAATTTTGATATATTAAGCGCATTTTAAGCATATTTTGAAAAAGTTTAGGACAAGTAAGTGTTCTAATTCTCCAATCCCCCCACTTAAGTTAAACAACGTCCTCGTTGTTTGTTACAAAGGTTAAAAACTGGAAAATAAAAGAATTAGAACAGAAAAACTCCCCTGAGATTTGCTCGGTATGATCCTCCATTATTCGTATAAGAGCAAAAATCAACTTTCTTGTGGATGAGAACGTTTAAGCTTCATAGATGATGTATCCACAGAAATGCAGGAATCTATAATACCATATAAGCTTTAACACACCTGAGTTAAGAAGGTTCAAACTTGCATAATACATTAGTAATTAGTAAAAATAAAACTTAAAAAATTAAAATGAAAATCATCAGGTCAGTCGATACGCCGTATCTTATGGAAGAAGATACGCCGTATCGAGCCTGGAATAAATACGAATCAGAATAAAAGATGTGTCGCATCCTTAACCAGGGATGCGCCGCATTAAAATAAACTGACAGAAACTTTTAAAGTCAAAAATAAAAAATGCAGAAAATTTAATAAGATATGACCAGTGCAGGCGATGCGTCGCATCTTAGGATGGAGATGCGCCGTATCTCCTGTAGGTCTGACAGACTCGACACAGAACAGAAAAGTAAAAATTTTCTCCGGGTTGTCTCCCGGTCAGCACTTGTCTTTATTCCAGAGTCTTCAAGTTAGACTCACGTTCAGCTCCTTATTCTGATCTATTGATCCCCACATGTCCGTGCACGATGTAGTTGCGAATTACATCGTCACGAACATATTCCGGCCCCAATTCAAGTACACCTTTGTAGAATCCTTTCATCTTTTGGTACGGATATTCGATCCCTTTCTCAGCGTCATTTTCATCTACAAAAAGAAATGGTGTAAATTTGTAACAAAATTTGTTAGGGGCATGTTTAAACCTTGGGTGAGCACGAGGCTTCATGTAAGTGATAACATTGCTTCCACTTTTAAAGGTAATCTTTCCTTCAAATCTTTTAGCGTTAATTTTGACCTCCTTACAAAATGGTTTCCCAACGATCACGTCACCCATCTCAACATCACGATAAGCATCCATGTTTTCCACCACGGTGAAATTTGTAACAACAGTTAAATTTCCAACAAAAATAGGTACATTCATGAATATTCCAACTACGTTTTTCCCTCTATACTCAATTTTGTTTTTCATTATAGAATTATAGAAATCTTTTGATATTACATTAATTGGTAAAATAGGGAAAAAGTTGGCACTAACCTGTTTAAATCCTATCATGCAAGGAAATTGTAAATTATAAGCACAATATACATGGATCTTTCTACCATAATCACAGAAACTAGGATATCCTTCAAATTCATCATAATTCTTAGTGTTGATCATATTGACTCTAGGTATATCCATAATTTCTCCTTCTTCAATTTCGGGTTCTAAATCCTCCATAAATTGATCATTGATTCCTAATGGTAAATTAAGATCATTTAATTCTATGTAGTCTCCACTATAGGTCTCAAGTGATTCATCATTTACCAAGGTTTCTCCCATAAACCTAGCTTTAGGATCGAGGTCCATACGTTCTCTTAATCCTAGCACATAGACGCCTCTAATTATGCTTTTAGCAGGATCTTGGCACTTATAAACAAGTTTATTATTCCCTACCTTTAATGAGATTTTTCTTTTAAACACATCAATCTTAGCATGGGCGGTAGACAAGAAAGGTCTTCCAAGGATTAAAGGAATCTTAATATCCTCGGGCATATCTAATATAACAAAGTCTACGGGGAAAACAAACTTCTCAATCTTAACTAGCACATTTTTAGCAATCCCTTCAGGTTGTTTTACCGTTTTATTAGCCAATTCAATAAGCAACTTAGTTGGTGCTAATTTTCCTAATCCTAGGGTAGTGAATGTCTTAAGAGGCATAACACTAACGCTAGCTCCTAAGTCAGCTAGCACATTATTGAAAGATATATCATTAATTGAATAAGGTAAAGTAAAACTTCCTGGGTCCTTTTCTTTATGAGGCAAGGCATGTAAGTCGGTTGCAGAGCTCTCTTCTTTCATTGCAGCCTTGATCTCTTCTTCAATCTTCGTCTTCTCTTTGAGTAATCTCCTTAAACTGATTGAAGAATTAAAGAAAAATTCGGGCTTTGCAGCATCATTACCATTCATCAATCTTCTAGGAAAAGGTATGTTAGGCGTGACTTCTTCAGTGGTGCTTATGGCCTTGACATGATCTCTTGGGTTAGTTTTAGTTGAGCTTGGTAAACTTCCGTATCCCCTTTCTTGAAGAACTTTGCTCATTTGTCCAATTTGTTGTTCCAATGCTTTGATCGAAGCTCCTTGATTTCTTGTTATAGTATCCGTTGAGGCTCGGATTTCTTTGATCATAGCAGTGTTCTCTTCATGTCTTTTAGCAGCATCGGCCATAATTTGCTTTAGAGTGTCCTCTAAAGTCTGCCTCCTTTCTTGATAAGTGGGATTAAAGTTGTTCTTTTGATAGTATCCCGGAGTAGCTTCCCTAAATCTTCCTGAAGGTCGGAATGGTTGTCCAAATTGTGTGTAGTATGCTTCTTCAAAAGTCTCACTTTCATTCTTATTCGGGCAATCCTTAGTGTAGTGAGGTCCTTCGCATTTTTCACATCCAACTTGGGCAGCATAAACTTTCTCATCACGCTTCTTCATCTCTCTACTAATTTTATCCAATTGAGCTTGAATAGCAGCAAACCCGTCAAAATTAGTGCTGCTCTTAGATCTAGTAGAGGTTCCGTCGTGTCATTTTTGAGAATGATCAGCAGCTTCTTGGATAGCTTTTCTAGCATTGCCTACACTCATTTGAGGCACAGCTCCCTTAGCATCCAAGATTTGTCTAGTAGGCACGTCCAATCCTTGATAGAACAATATTATCTCCTGCATTGGACTTAGATAATGTTGAGGGCATTTCATCAACAAGTCTTTAAATCATTCCCAAGCTTGATAAAGAGTTTCATCAGGCTCTTGCTTGAAACTGTTGATAGCCTCCATCTTTTTAACGGTTTTAGCAGGTGGACAATATCTTTTCAGGAATTTGCTCTTCAAATCTCCCCATGTTGTGATTGAACTAGCAGGTTCATTCCTTAGCCACTTATTAGCAGCTCCTTTTAGCGAAATTGGAAAGATCCTTAGCATAAGTTAATCAGTGTGTATGAAGGAGTGGTGGTGGTCGAATTACACCCAGATGAAATCTCAACCCAATAATCTCCTAACTCCCCACGATCCGAAACGACCCTTAAACTGTCAGCCCAATAATCAGTAAAACCTGGAGATGCCATTTTCTCTGTAGTGTGCAACCCGAGAGCTAGTATGAACTGCCCCATAGACATCCTTCGCTCTAAACCACCCAGTCTGAATACCAAAGTATCGAACGTGTCATGACCAAGATCTGTCTCCCTGTAGTGCACTGTACTGAAAAACTCCAACATCAAAACCTTCACCAACGGCTCCTCAATCCTAAACAACCTTTCCCAAGCGTAAGATCTGAATAAAACCTGCCCTTCCCCATCACTGTGTACCATCTCCAACCTAGTCCATAACCTACCAGCAGCGTTACCCCCATCAATATGCCCGATACTGTCAAAATCCAAAACTGGAACACTGAACACCTTCCTCTGATAAAACTTCCTAAGTCTAGGCATGTAATCATCAACGGCACCCTGTGTCAGTCCCATTGTTTCAAATCGGAGCCATGGGTGTCTACGTCCAACCGCTGGTAATTCCATCTGAAATAAATTTAGAGGTTAGAAAACAGTTCTTCAAAAAGGTTGATACGGTGCAGCTGATAAATCAGCGCGGCGTATCTAGGCTGTATCAAAGAGATGCGTAGAATGCATTGGAATACGGCGTATGGGGGATGCGTCGTATCTAGGTTAAGTAATACGGCGTAACAATGAAGTATTTAAATTGGAAATAGGTCGTTATGCCGCATCAATTAACCAAGATGCGCCGCATCTAGCAATATATCAGTATAAAATAAACGGGTCAGGCATGTTTTCCAAGAATCCGGACACGTGACGTAAACTCCCACTTAACATCACAGTTCCATTTTACCCATATATTAAATCTAAGAGTTCCTATAACCACAATATTTCATATTCCCTCCAAAGCTTAAAAACAAATTTCCCGAACCCTAGTTTTCGTTTAAATCAATTCGGCTCCGAATTCAATGATCAATTCAAAAATTAACATGGGGGAAATCATCTTAGTCCAAGTTCTAATCAAAGCCCCTAAACTTCCCATTAAAATTGATATAGCGCAAACCCTAATTTTTAAATTCGAATAAAATTAAATAAGTTTATTACCTTATATCACGATTAGGATTGGTCAAGAATTCGGATTAGAAGGTTTGATCCGAGAAAAGAACTCAAATTAGAGGGTTTGATTCGGTCGATTGTTGTTCGATTTTACTGTGTGAATAATGGGGTAAGAAATTGAAATCCGGCGCATGTCTTTCTTATTTATAGGGTAAATACGATGCGCCGTATCGCATAATAGTATGCGCCGTATCTTATCTAAATTCGTTGACTGGTCAATAAGTTTTAATTAGTCAGAGATACGGCACTTAGAAAACTAAGATCCACCGTATTACTATGCTAGTGAACGAAATTTAAATAAGGAACGTACCTTGGCCTCCGCAACACATTTCCTTACACATCAAATTGGGGTAAAACGGTATACCATATGATATATATAAATTCAAGATAAGAACAATAAGCATATCCGTTTTATTAATGATTATAATCTTCTTGTTTAGTAGATAATGATTTACCCCAAGGTTATGAGCAAATATCGTTTTAAGCTTACAAAATTAAGATTATATTCGAGAGAGGTTTCGTAGAGAACTCTCTATAAGGCTAGGTAAATTAATGTAGAGGATACCTGGAATTCTATTTCAAGAATTTTAAGATACTCAAATGTTACCAGTACTGAATTCTCCTCTACTCTTGTCGTTTTATTTCAGCCTTTCAGTCATCAAAGGTTTGATTACTCCAGCTAGCGTCTCATGGTTAGGTTCAGAATGTAATCTTCCATAGTGATGCTTAAGCCATCATTTATCCTGAAAGTAAACCAACTTGTGCACGAGAGTAGTGGAACGATCAAAGTGAATATCAAAAATCAACTATATTTATCAAATTAAATTCGTCGTATTAACAAAAGCTAATGCGCCGTATTTTCGTTACGTTTCAAAATACAAGATTTTTGATTCAGAAGATGCGCCGTATCGATAAAAATCGATGCGTCGTATCTGTTTAATAATTCAAAAAACTGTTTTTAATTAAAATAATAAATACGCCGTATCTGCAAAAACAGATGCGTCGTATGGCTTTATCGTTTAGAAAAATTTCTTATTAAAAACAGAATACGCCGTATCTTGGGAAAAGATGCGTCGTACTCGAATTTAGTAAACGCGTTGTATTTTATAAAAATTAAACGCAATACGCCATATCTGTGAAAACAGATGCGCCGTATCGTTTGTATCAGCACAGTACAACGATAGCAGAATGCAGAAAATTACAAAAAAGAAAAACAAAAATAAAATCAAACAAAAAGAAACAAAAATTAAAGAAAATAAATAACACACAAAAACAGAAAATATGCAAATAATACAATGAATGCAATTTATCTAATATACAACGGAGTTAGTGGTTAGAATTTAAAAATTAAAAAGAAAAACCTAATTAAAATACTAATCAAATTAACAGATAATAACAATTCACTCCCCGGCAACGGCGCCAAAAACTTGATGTGCGTGTGTATTGCTTTAATTCTTTTATACCCACGGCAGCGGCCCCAAAGGCTTGGTGCGCGCGTGATGTCGTTGTGGTTTTAGCAGTATTAATGCCTACTCAAGTTTTAAATTTATATTTAGCTGACTTATCAATAAAACACACACTTTAACGAGCAGTGTTACCGGTCAGTATGAATATAATGGTAAGTAGAGTGTCGATCACTAAGAGTGAAACGTATTATCTAGTTATTCTAATCAGTATTTTAATATCTTAAGTTAGTTGTACAACCTAATCTAACGCAAGGGGGTTTCAGCCTGAGAGACTGGCACGGTTTGGTTATGATTAAATATAAACTAAACTAATGAGCACGAATCAGCGATTAGCACACACGTACACAGATAGATACTTGAGAAAATAAGAAGACCTGTCCTGATAATTAAGTAGCTTGTCACTTGTTTTATTGCTAGTTTTATATGAAGTGTATATAATTAACCCTTTCTCGTTGGCTCTAATCTTATCGGCGAGTAAACCCTTAATGATCACTTATGTCTATCCCACTATCCTAGAAACGATAGAATAAATAGGCGAGGAAGGGGCATGGCGACCCAAGCAATGCTCAGCTAGACACAGAGGTTATCAATGCACTAATAAAAGTCACCAAAGACATCAACATATAAACTTTAATTAATGGGAAAGCAATTTTAAGGGGTGCCCATGGTTTTCCGTAGTCACATGGAATCGGCCCATCAATCCTGATGAATTAAAGTGTACTAATACAATAAAACAAAACTACTTAATGAATTGAATACATGCAGGACCTTCTTACAGCTCTTGTATCTTCGTTTAGGGTGTGTCTTGTGCTGCTAACACGTCTGAATTCGTCTGGTATCTTGCACTGTCCAACTTTGCTCAACACCGAAATTCGTCTGGTGTTAGGGTATTTATAGTTTCTGTCTGAGGGTTAGATGCGCCTTAAGATGCGGCGTAACTCCATTTCTCTATGCGGCGCATGTCCTTTGCCATCTTGGATCGTAACTTGTGAAATCTTGATAGTGATGCGCCGTATGTAAGAAGTATGATGCGGCGTATCTGGAGCAGAATGATCTTGATCTTGTACATTTCAGTAGACTCTTAACATCTTGCTTGTTTTGCTCCATAATTAGTCCAAAATCGCCAAGTTTCACATAATATTTGTTTTTACCTGAGAATTACAAAAGTAAACATTAACGTATCAATTCTCATATATAATATAATAAAACAAGTCAAATAAATAGGATAAATGATGGTAATAAAATGTACTTATTTGAGTTCATCAACTGAGCATCATCAGTGAAGGTGAGCGAAGCATACTTTACTCTATCCTCCTTTGCACAACCAAATGCTTGGAACATGGCTTCCAGCTGTTCCATTCACCTTATCACAGCAATGGTTCCGTCAGTTCCATTAAGATTTACAGACATGGCATTTCGAAACTCTTGATAAGTGCCAGTGTGGTTGCTGTCATCTCTAGGTTTGGAACTTCCGATCTCAATGTTCTTGTTGTTGGCTTTTGCTGCGGCTAGATACTTAACTAACTGATTGCGTGGTTTTGTAACCTTACAACAGGTTTTACCTCTCGAGGGATCTCAAGAGGCTTACAACCCCACCAGGCAGTGTACCTGACCGATGTAGTATAGTGTAGTGGTAAGTACGGGGGATTGATCGTTCTCCACAGGGAATAGTGTTCGTTAGGTATGAAAGGCTACTCTAATTAGGTCTAAGGGTTGAGGAAGATTCTTTTTTTATGTTTTTATAGTTTTTATGAAAGCAAGTAAAATCTCGGGTTTGAAGGAGTGGGCGGAATTAGTTGCTAGTCAACTAACCCAAATTACTACGAATGCAAATAAAATAAAATAACAAAAATGAAATGTGGTGAGAAACTTATGTGTAGAGAAATGTGTTTACTTAGATTTCCTTACTCCCTAACTATCTTTTACCGGTTAATTAGTGTGTATTAGTCGCGTGGATGACGGGTGTATTCCTTAATACCATTCGTGGGGTGGCGTACTTACTTCCCCAACTCTACAAGCTCCTACTTCACTCCTATGTCGAGCCGGCTAGGAAGCTCCTAACATGGGATCACTAGAATTCGCTTGTGCATTAAATACAACCATAAAAACCTTTAGTACGCATTTGGTTCATATTTCTTAAGACGTTCAAGCAAGTTACCGAATAGGAAGTTAGCCAGTTTTCTTAAGCCTAACATAGATAAACAATCATCCAATACAACTAACAACACACTAACAACCAATAATCAATAGCTAGGTTTCATTAGATCTAAGCAAACACAAGATAAATTTAGCCTAACATGTTAAACAAAAGACAAGAATAAGATAGAATCAAACAACACATAGACATATTGAATGATTAATTGATAACTTATCTTTCAATGAAACATGGAAGATCTCAAGGCAAAAAGCCCTGAAAAAGTAGCTAAAATCGTCTTAGGGTTTTCTCCCAAAACTCCACACACTAAGCTCTCCTCAATGACAAAAAATTAGAAAACTATATATAGACTTTGACATCTGACGGCGTCACCTTATGGAGTGTGACGCCGTCACCTCGCCGCTTTTAGGGTTCCCGGATGACCATCTTGACTCCGTCCCTCTTTAGCTCTACCAAAATCCATTCTGGCTTATCAAGGCTTGACGCCGTCGAACCTTGAACGTGACGCCGTCCCCTTTTGAAATAAGCCGTGACGCCCTTGATCAAGTTAAAGTGTGACGCCGTCAGAATTCACATGCTATTTTCACTGGCCCGTCATGAGTAAATTTCACATCCAACTTTTCTTGCCAAGGCATGACGCCGTCCAGAGTAAAGTCTGACGCCGTCAAGAGTAACTTTTAGCCGATTTTTGAGACTTTGCCGTTTTCTTCACTTTAATGCTCCAAAAACGTCCAAAATGCCTCCTTTTCCAGATTTCTCCTCAAAAGTACCTAAAATGACAAAAGGAACGATTTAGGGCAATATTTGATCAAATAAATACGATTTAAGGCTTAAATGACCCCTTAAAAGCGGTACACTTTTCGCCTCATCAAATACCCTTACACTTGAGATTTGCTTGTCCTCAAGCAAATGCGCTTTTATTCTAATCAAAATACAAGTTAGGGGTCATTTAATGCAAACATAAAAGTAATTACAACAAATAATCGTTCCACTTCAATCATAATAAGCACGGAGATTATAAACTAGCACCTCACAAGTAGTGTTTAGATACTCACATCTCTCAAGTGTCATCAAAATAAATCTCATAAATGAAAACGGAAAATATCTCTCACTACCTGTCATAGCAAATAGATTACCATAGGCTTGGGAAAGGATCGAAAACCTCCTCCACTAGGCGTAAGCACCAAAGATAAACTATCAAAGAGGGCTTTTAAATGGGTTATAACGTTAGGCGTAGGGAAAAGGAAAACACGGTTTTGTTGGATACGGGATATTTTACTGGTGGCTAGTTAAAGATCTTGATCAATTACATGTACTATACAATGTTGCTAAGCCAAGACTAGACTCGATCTTAAGCTAGAAACAAAATAACAAAATAACAAAAATATAAAACAAACATAAAATGAAACGGGATGGTAGTCCGTATGTTTTTTCTACTTTTCTTTTTCTCATTTTTTTTTTTTTTTTTTTTTTTTTTTTTTTTTTTTTGTGCATACACTTTTGCCCTACCATCCAAAATAATACATCATAGGGGCATTGCATTCCCCTTACACTTGAACTTTTACATAACTTTACAAATACTATTCTAATGACTCGAATTAAGATAATTGAAAAACTTGGAGTACTTTTAAAACATTTAGCACATATGGGGGTAATAAATGATGTTCTTCCCCATTACTCCATTACACTAGTACTTTACCCATGAGTCCCAATCGTCCCAAAACAATATGTACAAGGATATGACTCGACTTAGCAACCATGTAATCAACTAGATAATTAACTTGGGTTTAAACAAATGTTGTAACAATAATGCACTAAAAATGAGTGCATACAAGGTAGGCTAAGGCGATTTGGGTGTACATTTAAGTGGGGTGTAACAAATTCTTCCTTTAAGTAAAATGCTTAAAGGTCGAAACGAAAAGATAGGCTCTGAGGGGTGTACTAGGGGTATCGTGTACTATAAATGAGTACAACGCAAAGGGTGTGGGAGAATTACTTGACCAATGTAGCCAATGTAATTATAACAAAAACACAGGTGTAAAACAATGGGTTAATCCTATGCCTCTTATCATGTAGTAAATCTAACTACACGAATGTAGTCTCACTTGTGGCCTTGGAATGGTCCTAACGCAAGTTCTAGAATCTAAGTGCTACCGGTACACACATCATAGCATAAATGCTTTTCCTACCAATTCTAGGGGCGAACCTCACATATTTGGGGTGGAAAATTTTTTAGTGGTACGGTTTTTGTGCTAGTCATATAACTCCTATCCGTGAGACGCTCATTAAGATCAAAGTTTCACTCCTATATGTTGTAAAAAAATTTTAAATTTGGCACTAAAATTACCTTAACAAGTATTTATCTTAGTTTTATTACACATCTACTATCAAACAAACAAAAATCAAGCGCAATTGTATTCTCAAAAATCGTACTTTTACCCTCCCCTTACACTTAAGATGAACATTGTCCCCAATGTTCAAATAATAAGATGTAAAAGCAAAAAGTAAAAGAATGAAATCAAATACTCCCCTGATTCGCTTGGTGGATAATGAAATTACATGGTTAAATCTTCCTCCAAAGAGAATGTTGAAGCTCCATGACTAATGCATCGCCATAAGCTTGATTCCATAAACATCTCCTTGTCCAAAATAACCTGTTAAACCTGAGAAAACAAACACGAAAACCTGCATAACATCGGCGGGAAAAATCTATATATAAGGATATAATGCTTGTGGAATGATAATTTTGCAGATTCCTGGAGATTATAAGTTGGAGATTTTAATAAAAACTTTTCTAAAAACAAAACTTTCAAAAATTTCTGGAAATTAAATCTGACGCCGTCAGGTTATAACCCCTGACGCCGTCAGAAATGACCTGACAAAAATTTTCATTTTAAGTTTCCGGAAAATTTCTGGAAAAACCTTTACCTTACTTCCTGGAAATCCTGCAAAACATCATTATGACTCGATACAAGCATTTGACTCAAACAAATACGAATATGTATGTTAATTTAATATTATTACGATTCATGTTCATTTGTGTTCTAATAAACCGATTTAGATTTCCCTTACACTTAACTTTTGCAAAATACCTTTATATGTAGTTAAGACGAAGTTAAAAACAAGATAAAGCATTTTCACAATTTAGTTTTGAACATGAATCAATAATAATAAAATTCAAACACACATACGGAAACAAATAAAATCAAACAAACAAATAAATAAACACACAAAGCAAATAAAGAAAATAAAGCTTGGGTTGCCTCCCAAGAAGCGCTTTTCTTTATTAACGAGTCTTGTAGCTAGACTCATAGTCACGTGGTCTACGTGACTCCATCATTCATAATGACGTATCCCTGATAGATATGATCCTTGTTATCAGGGTGGTGGTGTCTCAATCGCTCGACATTTGCAGTTACTTCACCTCCTCCTTTGCTGGTCAAGCTTACTATCCCATCTTGGTGTAAACTTTTAATTGTGAATGGTCCGTACCACCAGGGACTGAGTTCATTGGTAGGCGCTTCTGTTTCTGAATGCCTTAGGAGCACTGTGTCTCCTTTTGTAAATTCAGCGGGGTTATTGGGTTGCTCATCAGCCTCAATATAATTGTTATTTCCATCCTTACATTCCCTAATCTCATTTTCCATATAACTCTTAATCCTTGCCTCCCATGCAAGAATTTTCTCTCGAACATTACCACGGACTATATTAGTGTTAGCCTCCATCTTCTTCTGCAGAGCAACATCTCGTATATGTCGTGGGATCGTTGGGAAGTTTATTGTTTTCTTCCCCTTCTTCATTTGGATGGTGCTATTTTCGTAATTGATTTGTGCTCTAGTGGTAGCGAGAAAGGGTGCCCCAAGGATTATTGGCATATTCATATCATTTCTCTCAATGATCATGAACTCGACTGGATACAGGAATCCGGCAACGTTGACCAATACATCTTCTGCAATTCCTAACGGATACTCATAAGAATGCTTTGCAAAGGAGAGTTTAGTATGGGTGATGGATGGCAACTCATTGGTTAACTGAACATAAACGGATAAAGGCATCAAATTTACGTCGGAACCTTGGTCAGCTATCGCATCCAGATACTTGTGTTTTCCAATGCTGCATGGTATTTCAAAGACCCCGTAGAATTTCTGCTTTTCCACTAACTTTTGTCCTATGAGGCATTCATACAATTGCCCACCGGGTAATATGTCAGATTTATCATCCGGTTCCACCTTCTTGGACTTCTTGTTGGGTAGATGAGTACGTCGATAGTTTCTCACCCAATCGTTTATGGTCTCCTTGTTTATTTCGTGCTTCAAGTAATGCTTCACTTGTTGTGACACTGGCGGTTCAACCAATTGGCGCTCCTCAGAGGGCGCCTCCTCTCCCTTGTCGGAATCGCATTTGTAAGCATTGGTGTTTCCATTATTAAGTGGGATGAGGTCAATTTTGTTAACTTCCATAGTTATGGATTTCCCTCTTCCCTCATTTCCGCCCTCTTGGACGACGGAGGTGGCCTTGACAAATTTAGTGTTAGGAACATCAACGTCATTCCTCACCAACACTTTTTCAGGGGCTTTTGTATTTGTGTATTCTTTCAAAAGATTCATCATCTTCGCCATCTTCTCCTCCATTTCCTCCTTTTGTTTGTAGACGGCTTCCTCAAATTTTGCCAACCGTTCGGAGTGTTTTGACATGTACTCTCTCATTCGAGCTTCGAATGTTGGACTAAGTTCCTGAGGTGGTGAGTTGGGTTGAGCGTGCTTATGGAAGGGTTTAGCATTTTCCCTAAGGGGTGATTCGGACAATGGTGTTTGCTTAACGCTTGAGACTGAGTTAATTGTCGCTTTTTGAGGACTTAAGGGTCTCTTTTGCTTTTCCATAAGATATGCAACCCTTTTCTCAAGTTCACTAACGCTTTCCTCAGTGATTTGATTGGCTGTATCGGGTGATGAATATGTCTTGACTGCCGAGCGCACGTCGTGGGAGACTTGCCACAATTCATCATCGTCGGATGCAAGCTCATCAATGATCTCCCATGATTCCTCGGCGCTTTTGTCGCGCAATCTGCCCCCGGCGGCTCGGTCGATGGCACGCTTGGTGTGGTAATCAACATGGTCATAGAAGATTTGGATTTGAAGCCATAGATTTATGCCATGGTGAGGGACTTTTTGAAGTAAGTCCTTGAATCGAATCCATGCCCCGTAGAGGGTTTCGCCTCGACGTTGTTCAAACATCAAGATATCCTTCCTTAGCTTGGTAGTTCTCGCCGGTGGGAAAAACTGAGCAAGGAAACGAGTGGTGAGATCATCCCAAGAGGTGATGGATCCTGCGGGTTGACGTTCTAGCCACTGACTAGCTTGGTCCCGCAGAGAGAATTGGAAGAGACGCAATCGGGTCGTCTCTCGAGTGGCAACATCAAGGTCTATAGAATCAACGATTTTAAGAAAGTCCTTGAGATGTTGATTAGGATCTTCAGAACGAAGTCCATGGAATGCGCATCCGCTTTGCACCAACCGGATGGTGTCGGATCGCAAGGGTGTGATATTGGCTCCTTGAGTGAGCTCAATGGTGTTTCGATAGCCATGGTGGCTAGGACGGGAATACTCTCCTAAAGTACGGGCTCTAGGAGGTGGTGGTGGTTGTTGTGGTGGTGGGTTGTGGGGGTTAAGGATATTACCATCTTCCATGATGTTGGATGGTATGGTTACGAACAAAGACACGAAGAAAATAGATAGACTAAAGAAAACCTAGAAAAATAAAATAAAAATCTCACTAGAAAGGAATCTAGTGAGTAGACCTAATAGAAATAAAAATTCAACCTAAACAATAACTATTCCCCGGCAGCGGCGCCAAAAACTTGATTGCGTGGTTTTGTAACCTTACAACAGGTTTTACCTCTCGAGGGATCTCAAGAGGCTTACAACCCCACCAGGCAGTGTACCTGACCGATGTAGTATAGTGTAGTGGTAAGTACGGGGGATTGATCGTTCTCCACAGGGAATAGTGTTCGTTAGGTATGAAAGGCTACTCTAATTAGGTCTAAGGGTTGAGGAAGATTCTTTTTTTATGTTTTCATAGTTTTTATGAAAGCAAGTAAAATCTCGGGTTTGAAGGAGTGGGCGGAATTAGTTGCTAGTCAACTAACCCAAATTACTACGAATGCAAATAAAATAAAATAACAAAAATGAAATGTGGTGAGAAACTTATGTGTAGAGAAATGTGTTTACTTAGATTTCCTTACTCCCTAACTATCTTTTACCGGTTAATTAGTGTGTATTAGTCGCGTGGATGACGGGTGTATTCCTTAATACCATTCGTGGGGTGGCGTACTTACTTCCCCAACTCTACAAGCTCCTACTTCACTCCTATGTCGAGCCGGCTAGGAAGCTCCTAACATGGGATCACTAGAATTCGCTTGTGCATTAAATACAACCATAAAAACCTTTAGTACGCATTTGGTTCATGTTTCTTAAGACGTTCAAGCAAGTTACCGAATAGGAAGTTAGCCAGTTTTCTTAAGCCTAACATAGATAAACAATCATCCAATACAACTAACAACACACTAACAACCAATAATCAATAGCTAGGTTTCATTAGATCTAAGCAAACACAAGATAAATTTAGCCTAACATGTTAAACAAAAGACAAGAATAAGATAGAATCAAACAACACATAGACATATTGAATGATTAATTGATAACTTATCTTTCAATGAAACATGGAAGATCTCAAGGCAAAAAGCCCTGAAAAAGTAGCTAAAATCGTCTTAGGGTTTTCTCCCAAAACTCCACACACTAAGCTCTCCTCAATGACAAAAAATTAGAAAACTATATATAGACTTTGACATCTGACGGCGTCACCTTATGGAGTGTGACGCCGTCACCTCGCCGCTTTTAGGGTTCCCGGATGACCATCTTGACGCCGTCCCTCTTTAGCTCTACCAAAATCCATTTTGGCTTATCAAGGCTTGACGCCGTCGAACCTTGAACGTGACGCCGTCCCCTTTTGAAATAAGCCGTGACGCCCTTGATCAAGTTAAAGCGTGACGCCGTCAGAATTCACATGCTATTTTCACTGGCCTGTCATGAGTAAATTTCACATCCAACTTTTCTTGCCAAGGCATGACGCCGTCCAGAGTAAAGTCTGACGCCGTCAAGAGTAACTTTTAGCCGATTTTTGAGACTTTGCCGTTTTCTTCACTTTAATGCTCCAAAAACGTCCAAAATGCCTCCTTTTCCAGATTTCTCCTCAAAAGTACCTAAAATGACAAAAGGAACGATTTAGGGCAATATTTGATCAAATAAATACGATTTAAGGCTTAAATGACCCCTTAAAAGCGGTACACTTTTCGCCTCATCACTAACACGTCTAGCATGGCTGGGTTTATGATAAGCAGGTTTGCTCCGTTCTCAGCTGGGACAGTGGCAGCAATAGGCTGGTCATGAAAGGCGTTGGCTGTCCTTCCTGTAGGATTCATCTATACCATAAAAGATGAAAACGAGTGAGATCTTAAATGGAGGTCATATGTGTCTTACAATTGATAAAGCACATTCTAGGAGGGGTACATCTCTAAGGAAAACTATCGGAAGGAAAGTATAAATGAGGTCCGTGTTCTTACTAATATTCTAGTGTACCCTTTGAATGTCTAGTTGGGAAAAACTGGAAATCTGGTAACAAGCGAAACTTATAGTCTTAGATATATGTCCTACTGCAAGTCTTTTTTGAGAGGCGTCTTGTTCTAACCGGTCTAGTCAATGGTCCGAGGTAAATATATCGGTCTGAGGTATATTTTCTAGTGAGAACTTTGTAGGAGATTTCCTTTGATACTTTAAGGTCCTTAAATGATTCTTGTTTAGGATTTTAGTCTCCTAGTAGACATAGTAGTCTTACGGTATGGACTCCTAAGGTGTCCCTGGTGTCTTATGAGCTAGGGATAACAAGTCTTATTTTGGTGAATTTTACCAAAATGTGTTATGCCAATACCTATAGTCTGGGTGATGGCGTTTGACTAATTTTTCCGAGGTTTGCTTCTGGTGCTCAACAACGCGTTGCTAGAATCTCTTGTCCAAGGTTAGTTTGAAATTATCAGGGTTTAGTGAAAAGATGGACAATTTAAATCCTATGATAAAGGTTCGGGCCATTCCGTGAGGCTTTGAGGTTTCTATTAAGTCGCCAGTTAATCTTAGTAAGTCTCTGGGTTATTAAGGGTCTTATAGTTAATTCATTGTTCGTTCTTGCTAAGGAATCCTTTGTTTGTGGCTAAAATCTTATGAGTCTTACGGACGAATATTTCCTACCTTGGAAATTCTTGATAGAGTATTATGGCGCCTGGTGTATACTATGGATATTGTTAAAATTTTCAGGTTTCGGTGGGTAATGTCTCATAGTACTAAACTTTTAGTCTTAGAAGGACGATGTTGACTATTCTCAGTAGTCAATCTGTCGGCTTAGCGAGATATGGATTATCTGACGCGTAGGGTTTCATCTTGGTAGTACCATGTTGATGGCTATCAGCAATCGACCAGTCAGTTCATTCAAGTGCGCAGTGTATCGTACGGAAGGAAGGCTTAAGTGTCTAAATATAATCGTCACGGTCCTTTAATACTATTGCTATACGGTTAATATGTGTTCTAGCTGTCTACGGGGTTACAATTTGCTTAATAACTATCAGTTTTAAGGTTTGGTCAAATTAGTGCTGGAAAAGGTCAGTATGAGGTGTTAATCGACGGCAGTCAGAAATTGTGGGTTTTCCTATTGTACTAAGTCGTTACAGGGGCAAGGTAAACCTCTTATGATATCTAGGTTGAATTTGTTCTCATTATTGCTAATAGGGTTACCTAATTCTCATATTTCCATCCTATGTAATCCTTTGGTTTTCTCGGGACGGGGTAGATGATTTATCTTGCGGTAACAATTTTGGGTCATTGTTTCTTGTGTATCATTTGGACTAGGAGTTAGGCTGGGTGGAAGAGGTGTCGAGTTTAGTTGACGGGGACATATTTTCTGGTGAGGGTGGTAATGGGAAATATTTTTCGAGGAATTTTTATGGGGCGTCTAAAATATGGTTTGTTATTTGAGGGGGGAAATAGTAGGGAGATTTGGAGTGAGGTAAATTGGGTAAATTTGTAATAAAATGATTGATTACCTTTAAGTAGGGTTATAAACGATTGGTGAATTTAGTAGTTGTGTGATTGTTGGGGTTCTGGGGATTTTGCGGCTAAAAGGAATGGACAAGGCATTTTACAGGTTATTAGTAAAGTATTGTATAATGTTGGGAATTAAACTAAACAGTTAGTACGGCTCATACATAAATTAGTACTGCTGAAGATTGTTCAAGAATACACTATCAGTACTAAGTCAGTTAGTACTGTTGGTATAAGAAGTTAGTACTGTTTATTAGATAAAGACTGAATCGTGCATGGATAAATTTAGAAAAGATATGATGTATATCTTATTTGTATAGGATTATACGATTGATAGTTTACTTGTAAAGGACTCCTTGTCCTATAAAAGGAGATCCTAGGTTAAGTTTTAGATACATGCATAATTGTTAGAGCTTCACGATCTCATTGTAATTCACATAGTTATTGAAGCAAATCGTTTGGTTAAACTGTGTGTTATCATTCTTACTGTTACATTCATATGATCACATACAATCACCAAACACTAAATATTCTAAGCACTTGGTAGTAAATTCCGCGTGCTATCAAGTATATACTCAAAGTATCCTCAACACAATTCATGTGTTTTGATCCGGTCAAGTGGTATCAGAGACAGGTTTCTGATACTTTGATTTAGAAGATCCAAAAGTCTTTACTCACTTGTTACTAAGAAGATGGACATGGAGACACCTCAAACCTCAATCCTTGCAAAACTCCCCATGCTTAAACAGAACGAGTATGATTTATGGCGGCTCAGAATTGAGCAATATTTCATGGTGCAAGACTATGCATTATGGGATATTATTATCAATGGTGATTCCTTCAAACCAATTCCCACTGAATCAAAAAGAAGAATGATCAGAAGGCTAGGAATTTGTTACTCATGGTAATTCCTAATGATCAAGTGCTAAACTTTAGCCAGTATGAGACTGCTAAGACTCTTTTTGAAGCAGTGGTGGAAAGATTTGGTGGCAATGAAGCTACCAAGAAGGCACAGAGAACCCTACTTAAGCAGAGTTATGAGAACTTTAGTGCCTCAAGTTCTGAATCACTTGATCATATCTTCAATAGGCTTCAAAGGATCATTAGTCAACTAACCGTACTAAAGATTGTGATCCCTCAGGAAGATCTTAACATGAAGTTTCTTAATAGCCTACCTGCTGAGTGGAACACCTATGTGGTTGTCTGGAGCAATAAACCAAAACTGGAGAAGATGACATTGAATGAGCTCTACAACAATCTCAAGATTGTTGAGCACAAGGTGAAGAAAGGAGGAAGCACTAGTTCTAGTTCTGGAAACACTGCATTCTTATCATCTTCCAATAATAGTAGTCCTGATGATGTTGAAGCAGTTGGTACTGCTAGCCCTAAAGTTAGCACTGCTAGTGTAAAAACTAGCACTGCTGGCTTAACTGATGAGACCATATATGCATTTGTGTCAGAACAATCTGGTGGGTCTCAGATCTTTAATGAAGATCTTCTTCAAATTGCTGAAGATGATTTGGAAGCTATGGATTTAAAGTGGCAGTTGGCACTAATAAGTATCAGGGCTAAGAAGTATTACCAAAGGACTGGGAACAGGATTACCTTCAATGGAAGAGATGTTGCTAGGTATGATAAGTCCAAGGTGGAGTGCTATAATTGTCACAAGATGGGGCACTTTGCCAGAGAATGTAGAAGTCCAAGACAACAAAGCAACCAGGGTCAAGGGTTTAAGAATCAGCAAGGAACAAGGAGAACAGTTAATGTAGAAGAGCCTTCTTCCAAGGCTATGGTAGCTGTGGATGGAGCTGGATTTGATTGGAGTTTCATGGAGGAAGAAGAGGAACCAGCTAATTTGGGTTTGATGGCTTTCTCAGACTCAGAGGTACATATTTTTCAAAAGTGCTCAAATACTTGTCAAGCTTTAAAAGATTATGAATGTCTTAAGAAACAGTATGATGATCTTAGAGTAGAATTTAATCAAGTAAGTTTTAATCTGTCAAATCATAAAAGAAGACTAGTTTTTTAAGAAGAACAACTTGTGTTTTATAGACAGAATGAGTCAAACTTCTCTGATGAGATAGGCATTCTAAAAAGGGACTTACAACTAAAAGATGATAAAATGAGTGGACTTGTATATGAACTAGAAAAGCTTAAAAAGGAAAAAGAAAACATCCAGTTAAGTGTAGATACTCTTGAACATACCTCAAAAGGAGGTCAGAAGATAGTAGAGAGTCAAATACTTAACAAAGCTAAGTCTGGTTTAGGCTATAAGTAAGTTGCACCCCCAATTAGAGGAATGTTTGTCCAACCAGGAATTGATTTAGCTCATACAGGTTTAGAAGAGTTTAAGGATATGGATTTTCCTGGATATGGTGTTAAAATAAGTGAGAATCCTGTTAAATTTGTCAAACCTGAGGATTCTTTTGTAAGTGCTAGTGATAAATCTCTTTCTGAAGAAAAGATGTCCTCTGATAGGAACTCAGATGCTCTAATTATTGAGGATTGGACATCTGATGATGAGGATGATCAGGTTAAGGTTAAACCTGATGTTGTTAAGGTAGAAGTTAAACATGCTCCTAAGGTGGTTAAAACTGAAAACATAAAACCATTTAGGAAAAATGTCAAGTATGCTGAGATGTATAGGACTAGGAACAGATCTCCAGTTTCTAAAGATAATCAGATGAATTGGAACCACTCAAAATCTAAGCAATTGGATGATGAGTTTGTTATGATTAGAAAAGTATGCTTTGTTTGTGGAAGTTTTGACCATTTGGCTGCTTATTGTGATTCTAACCCATGGAAAAAGAATGTTTTTGGGAATTCAGGGGTGAATAGGAATAACAATGCTAGGGTAACTCAAAATAGTCCAACAAGGTTGACTGACCCTAATGTGAATCTTAAAATGTCACCCAGAGCAGTTATTTTAAGGTCTGGCATCAAAGCAGTTTCAACTGCTAGACCAAACAAATGGTTTAAGAACAAACAAACTGTTTCCAGTGCAAAACAAGTTTCAAATAATGCACAAACAGTTAAAAGGCATTTTTATAAGAAAACAGCAATGACCAATCAAAAATGGGTGTCTAAAGCTAAACCAGCAGTCCCAACTGCTAGGCCGGCAGTTCCAACTGCTAGGTCAGCAGTTCATACTGCTAGAAATATTAATGCTGTTAAGGGTAAATGGGGCAATGTTGTCAAGGCCTCAGCCCATTGGGTTATAAAATCTAACAAAACTAATGGTGCATCAATGACCTTCAATGAATTTTCTCATATTGATGCACAAGGCAGATCCAAGCCAGTGATGGTTTGGGTCCCCAAAAGGAACTAAAACCTTTATTTTGTGTGCAGGAACATCCTTCAAATGGTGAAGAAGACAGAGGCTACTCAGATAGTGGATGTTCCAGGTACATGACTGGCAACATGTCATACCTTTCAGACTTCATAGCCTTGGATAGTAGACCAGTTGTCTTTGGTGGTGGTTTTGGAGGAAGGATTACTGGTAAAGGTGTAATTAAAACTGGTAATCTTGATTTTGATAATGTGTATTTTGTACCAGAGTTAAAGTACAACCTCTTTAGTGTGTCACAGATATGTGACAAAAAGAATAAGGTTCTTTTTACTGATACTGACTGCCTTATTCTTTCTCCTGATTTCAAGCTACCTGATAAAAATCAAGTATTGCTTAAAATCCCCAGAAAGGGTAATACATACAGTATTGAGATGAACAACCTTGTTCCTAAAGAAGGTCTTACTTGCCTTGTTGCAAAAGCCACATTGAAAGAATCAATGTTGTGGCACAGAAGGCTTGGTCATGTTAATTTTAAAACCATTAACAAAATTGCTAAAAATGGTTTGGTAAGAGGATTACCTAACAAAACTTTTCTGAATGACCAAACCTGTGTTTCTTGCCTTAAAGGTAAACAACACAGAGCCTCATATAAGCCAAAGGCCCCGAACTCTATTTCTCAAGCTCTATATATGTTGCATATGGACTTATTTGGTCCTACTTCTGTGAATAGCTTTAATTTTAAAAGATACTATCTTGTTGTTACTGATGATTACAGTAGGTTTTCTTGGGTATTCTTTATGAAAACTAAGGATGAGACAAGTGAAATCCTTAAGACCTTCATTGTTGAAGTAGAAAACCTAGTTGATAAGAAAGTTAAAATAATCAGATGTGACAATGGGACTGAATTTAAGAATAGGGTGATGGATGACTTTTGCAGAGAAAAAGGTATTAAGAGGGAGTTTAGTGTAGCTAGAACCCCACAGCAAAATGGAGTAGCTGAGAGAAAGAATATGACTCTTATAGAGGCTGCTAGGACAATGTTAGCTGACTCTAAGCTACCAGTTTCATTTTGGGCTGAAGCAGTTAGCACTGCTTGTTATGTGTTGAATAGGGTTTTAGTTGTGCAACCTCACAATAAGACTGCTTATGAGTTTCTTAGAGGTAGAACCCTGCTTTAAGCTTCATGAGACCTTTTGGTTGTCATGTTACTATCCTTAATACCAAAGACCAACTAGGAAAGTTTGATGGGAAATCTGAGGAAGGTTTCTTTGTTGGTTATTCTCTGAACAGTAAGGCTTTTAGGGTGTACAATACAAGCACCAAGCATGTAGAAGAGAACTTGCACATAGAATTTTTGGAGAATAAGCAAAATGTTGCAGGCATTGGTCTAGATTGGATCTTTGATATTGACAGTCTTTCAGATTCCATGAATTATGTGCCTGTTGCAGGTACAAACACTAACAAAAATGCAGGTTTTGAAGATGAAGATGATGAAGATTTTCTATTGATGTCAATCATGGAAGATAGTTCACTGTATAGTTCTTCTACAAAGAATGATGATATTCCATCATCAGGTGGTGTAAACAAAGAGAAGGAAGCTGATATAGGCATTGGACAAGAGGGAAAAGAAACTGAAATTCCAACTAATAGTACAAACAAAGTTAGTACTGCCTAGTCACAAGTTTCTACTGCTGACCAGAATGTTGACAATGTTGGACCAAGTTAACTTAATCTTGATCCACCAGTTACCACTGTTGCCCAAGTTGATGATTTTGATTTCTTTGGAGATGGTCTGCACAATATGCCTATCGACTATGAAGCTTCTTCTACTTCTTCAACAATTGTGCATAGAAATCATCCACTTACCAATGTCATAGGAGATGTACAATCTGGAGTCAAGACAAGAAGACAGAGTCAAGATCCAGATCACCATGGTTTTCTTAGTGTTGTGTATAAGGAAAAACATCATGAAGATGAGCATGAGTGTATGGTTGTATGCTTCCTATCTCATATTGAACCCAAGAATGTGCTAAAGGCTTTAGAAGACTCAAGTTGGGTTGAGGCAATAAAAGAAGAACTGCTTCAATTCAAAATTTAGAAAGTTTGGGTTCTGGTTGATCTACCAAAAGGAATGAGAGTGATTGGTACTAAGTGGGTATTCAGGAACAAGAAGGATGAGAGGGGTCTTGTGATAAAGAACAAAGCAAGATTGGTTATTCAAGGCTATACTCAGGAAGAAGGGATTAATTATGAGGAGGTTTTTGCTCCTGTTGCCAGGCTTGAAGCAATAAGGCTATTTCTTGCTTATGCTTCCTTTATGGGTTTTATGGTCTATCAAATGGATGTGAAGAGTGCCTTTTTGTATGGTACTATTGATGAGGAGGTATATGTTTCTCAACCTCTAGGTTTTATAGACCCAGACCATCCTGACAAGGTTTATAAAGTGGTCAAAGCTCTTTATGGCTTGCATCAAGCTCCAAGAGCTTGGTATGGGACTCTTGCTACTTATCTGTTGAAGAATGGGTTCCATAGGGGTAAAATTGATCAAACTCTCTTTATTAAAAAGGAAAAAGGTGATATTCTATTGGTTCAAGTTTATGTGGATGACATCATCTTTGGTTCCACAAAGAAAGAGATGTGCAGGGAGTTTGAGCAATTAATGAAAGATCAATTTGATATGAGCTCTATGGGTGAGCTTACTTTCTTTCTTGGCCTTCAAGTACAGCAGAAGCCATCTCAAGATAAATATGTTGGTGAAATTTTGAGAAAATTTCAATTCACAGATGCCAAGGTTGTTAGCACAACAGTTGATAAGGATACACATTTGTTATTAAAAGATCACAGTGGTGAAGATGTGGATGTGCACATGTATAGATCTATGATTGGGTCTTTGATGTATCTCACATCATCCAGGCCTGACATTATGTTTGCAGTTTGTGCTTGTGCAAGATTCCAAGTCAATCCTAAGGTGTCTCATCTCACAGCTATAAAGAGAATCTTTAGATACCTTAAAGGTCAACCTAATTTAGGCCTATGGTATCCTAAAGAGTCTACATTTGATCTGGTGGCATTCTCAGACTCTGATTATGCTGGTGCTAGCATGGATAGAAAGTCTACAACAGGTGGTTGTCAATTTTTTGGATGTAGATTGATCTCTTGGCAATGTAAGAAGCAGACTATGGTGGCCAATTCTACTACTGAGGCTGAATATGTGGCTACAGCAAGTTGTTGTGCTCAAGTTCTTTGGATTCAAAATCAGACGCTTGATTATGGGTACAATTTCTTAAACACAATTATACACATAGACAATAGCAGTACATTATGTATTATTAAAAATCCAGTTCAACATTCAAAAACAAAACACATTGAAATTAGACATCATTTTATAAGAGACTGTGTTAAAAAAAGGTTAGTAAAAGTTGTTAAAATACTTACTGATGACAACATTGCTGATTTATTAACAAAAGGTTTTGATGTCGGAAGGTTTCAGTACTTGGTAACAGGTATTGGGATGCTTAATCCTTCAAAAGATTAATGTCTAAGTGTTTTTGTTTTTGTATTGCTAGTTGTGCTATTTGTATAGTTTGTACTGCTGCCTTATTTTTAGGTACTGGTTATAGAAATTTGTTAGTCATATGTGATCACCGTTAAAAGAAAATATTGTGTATTGTGTTTTCTTTGGATTTGGACTAACTTTTCAGGATAAGAAAGCTTTTTAATATGGATTATGCTTTTGAAAGAATGGTGGTTTGCAATGTCAAGTGTGAGAACTTATAACACAACAAATGGTAATTGGTTCACCATGTCTAATCCACATAAGAACCAACTAGTCCAGATCAAACGGTTTCTGGTAAAGACTACTCAAATCCGTTCATGGTTGACAGTTTACCAAAAACTGGATGGTCATCAACTCACCATATCCAAGTGTAAAGAGTTGACTAGTCCAAAGCAAACGGCTATTGGTAAAGACATATCAAATCCGTTGATAGCTGATAGTTTGCTAACAACTATAAGTGGATAAAACTGTTTTCATCTCCACATTGAGTTTATCCTAATCTCTGAAAACTTTTTGCTAAACAGTTTGTACTGCTAGTTTCAACTAGTTTGTACTGATGGTTTAAACTTGGTTTCATACTGAGTTTATGCTCTATGATTCACCTCTCTCAGAAGGTCACACATCTGGAAGTGTTGAGAGTAGTTTGCAACTACACAACTGAATTGATGGTAATTTGTACATATTGTCATAATGAAGGCTGAGCTTAAATGTCATATGTTCTAGTTCATGTGATGGTGAAGATTCTTCCAAACAGGGGAGGAATTCGTTGTTGTTAAAGATGATTATGTAATTCCATTGAGGATATCAACTGGATATCAACTTAAAATAAGAGTTTAATTGTGAAGATTGTGAAGATTTTTATGGAGTACTTACTGTTGTGGTTTCTTCAAAAGATTATATGTGAAGAAAATTCTAAAGTGATTCAAGATTGAAGATAAGTGTTTGAAAGAATCCACCCCCATCATCAACATTGGAATTTAATTCAAAAAACTTACTGATTTACACAGAAATCATAAGTTTAGGGGAGGATTGTTGGGAATTAAACTAAACAGTTAGTATGGCTCATACATAAATTAGTACTGCTGAAGATTGTTCAAGAATACACTATCAGTACTAAGTCAGTTAGTACTGTTGGTAAAAGAAGTTAGTACTGTTTATTAGATAAAGACTGAATCGCGCATGGATAAATAAAGAAAAGATATGATGTATATCTTATTTGTATAGGATTATACGATTGATAGTTTACTTGTGAAGGACTCCTTGTCCTATAAAAGGAGATCCTAGGTTAAGTTTTAGATACATGCATAATTGTTAGAGCTTCACGATCTCATTGTAATTCACATAGTTATTGAAGCAAATCGTTTGGTTAAACTGTGTGTTATCATTCTTACTGTTACATTCATATGATCACATACAATCACCAAACACTAAATCTTCTAAGTACTTGGTGGTAAATTCCGCGTGCTATCAAGTATATACTCAAAGTATCCTCAACAAAATTCGTGTGTTTAGATCCGGTCATATAAGGCTGTCATTTGTCCAAGGATAACTGGGAGATTTTTGGAAAGGTGAGGTAAAGTTATAAAATCACGGTGGTTTACGAAAAGAAAATGATTAAATTACTAATGGAAATATATAATGATATGAACTTGTTATAGATTAAGAGTTGATTACATGGTCTGAAAATTACAAGTTCACTAATAAAGTCCTACACTGACTGAGAACTAATCAATTAAACAAGTCACTACTAATCATAACTAAGACTATCTCCTGGTCCTATCCATGTGTCGGAACCTAAAAGCATGCTCTCCAAGCTGTGCCTCGACTTCCACAAGGCGAGTCCTTAATGCTAAGTTTTCATCATGGTGTGCCTGATCTGCTCTTAACAATGCTGCAACCTGAGCCTCTAGAATCAGTATTCTCCCGTGCATCATCTGAGCTGCCTCTTGAGCTACAACATGTGTCTGCTCAATCCTACCTGTTTTGTCTCTGAAGTCAAGAAGGTCTCGGCTATTGGAGTGTGACCTAGCATAGAGTCGACTGAAATCCCTATCAAACTGCTCGAAATGATCTGGATGCAACTCATCAAATAAATCGAAGTGGAGACCCAGTATGCTGGTCTGTAAGTCTAGTTGGGTCTGGATCTAGGAGATAGTATCAGTCTCTGTAGCTGCTGGTGATGCCACTGGGAGTGAGGGATGTGGTATCTCTGGGCTAACCTCTATCTCATCCTGAGCCCTTCTTGAGCTCTCTCCAATCTCAAAAGTACTAGGTACATCCTCTAGTACTATGCTGATTCGAGGTATAGCTACTCTCTGTCCCATCCCCGAATCCGAGTTAGCATTATCCCCTGTACCTCGACAAGAGCACTCTCATCTAAAATCTGTCCTACACCCTCGGCTGAATAGGAGTCATTGCTTCTCCTGAGTCTCTGACGTGGGGGTGAGTAGGTAGGTGAGTGTGGTGGTGAAGTAGGTGGTGGTAATGCTGGGGTAGTAGGGGTTTATATCTGTGAGCGTAAAGACCTATAACGGGATGGGGATACTAGAAGGATATGGGCAGGGTTTTGGGTACTCTATGCAGTGTGAGGTAATGGTATAGTAGATGGGCATATGATTATGTGTGTAATATGGCGAGGGATAGTAGGAGTAGTCTGGGTAGCTGGTGTGGTATGAGTATGTGATGGTGGTGTAGGCTCAACGGTGTTAGGGTTACGGTGATCTTGAGGTATCTGTGTGTTGGAATTCCTTGAGCCTGGTGAAGTCTCGGTGATGTCGTAGGAAGGCATAATCTATGACAAAATGGTATATGTGTGTAAGTATCTCAAAATAATAACTAGTGTGGGTCAAGTGTATATGGATATACATATATAGTACTCATATTATGCTTAGTATGTCACCAGTTATATCACGGAGTCAAGTCAAAATAAATCTCAAGCAACATGGCAAACACTTAATGTGTCATAAAGTGTAACATGCAATCAAGTCAAAATAAATCTCAAGCAACATGGCAAACACTTAGTATGTCACAAAGTATAACATGCAGTCAAGTCAAAATAAATCTCAAGCAACATGGCAAGCAAGGCAAGCGGCGATCATAGGGACTTGTTTTTGAAAAAGTGGTTATAGTTTAGGGTTTATATGCACCAAGTTCTCTATAACCTAGGCTCTGATGCCAATCTATAACACCCCCAAAATCTGACTTTGCGGAAGCATTAATACCATGGGGTGCTACGGAAATGGAAATCATAACACGAGTTATCGAGAAACCAATTACACCTTTTATAAAACGTACTCTTTAGCATGATTCAACATATGCAACCATCATTTGATTTCAAAAACATTTACAAGTTACTGGTCCCTCAAAAACAAGTCTTAATTATTATTTAAAACGCATTGGTCAAAGTATAAATCTGCCGCCTTGCCATTCCTTGCCACGTTTTGCACAAATCTAGATACCTAAGAAAAACATGCTAAAATTCAGCAAAAAGCTAGTGAGTTCATAGGTTTCAGTTAAAACAAGTATAACATCTTAGGACCAACAGTTTTTGGTTTAAGTATTGAAATGTCAATTATATGTTTTTATTACGCTAGCACTAAGTTCATGCAACAGAAGCTTTAACAGGTCTGCATGCTCTAGAAGCATGTAAATCATAAAAGCCCTGGCAAGTGTTTATCCCAGACACTTATACATTGATATGGTATACGCTCGTTTGCCTATCCAGTCAAACCGAATGGGGACGTTACTCCCAATAAATCTATTTATAACATTCACGCTTCCTGACTGGAATTAACGGTTCATGAAATTCGGGCAGTAGGGGACATATCAAGGCTTAGGCTAACTGCGCAATAATAGTATTTATGGTCCACAAAATTGGTTTTGCATGTTTCTCACCCCATTCATTCAAAATAAGTAACAGTACAAAGGGGCTATAAACTCACCTTTAATGGTCTGAACAGTGAATGCTGTGAAATTAGAGAGTGCACGGCACCAACACGCAGCCGAGATTAAATAACCATGTCTTAGTTTCAAGTATTAAATTTCAAGTCCTTTCAGATTTTAATTTCAATGTTTTAGTGTATCTGTGTTGTTGTCACTTGTGTGGCGGCAAGTGTGGTTACTAAGGTTTCTCCTAAGGAATGGTGAGGTGTAACTCTACAAATTACCTAAAGGTACGGTAATGAGGGGTTGGGAACAATAAACAATCTAGGTACGAATGAATTAAATCTAGTTGTGATATATACATATATTGTAATTGTGTAATTTATTCGTTATGTCCGTTTATGTTGATTTTAAAATATGACTTAACGTTGTGGCGTTTATCACTTATCTAGTTAAATGGTTTGAAAAATTAATGTATGTCGTAAATTCTTGATAGGCTTGGTCAACTAAAATTGGAGTTTGCGTTATTACAAATAATTTATCACGACTCATTTCTACACATTTTTAATTTAGAACAATATTTATATCGTCCAATTCGTTCCAGTTAAGTTTAATATCATATCCTATGTTATTACTAGTGACGGTTATTACCTAATAATTATATGATTTGAGTAATGGAATATATTGTTAACTCTTAATAACTTGGTTAATTTATCTAAATTCTCATTTTTATTAGAGTTCATTTTTACACTATATTAGTTTAGAATTTTATGTTTCGTCGAGTTTATTCAAATTGAGTTTGATATATTCTTAGTGACTTTCTTTTTAATTTTCTCAATGACGAATGTAAGTGTTAAGGTATATATTTATACATTTCGACTTGTGTTATTGCCTATCCTTATTGTGAAGTTTGATTTGCCATTGATTTGAATACCCCGTTTTACTACCCAAGTTGTTGTCAATATATATCTCTATATTTCCCCGAGTGTATGTAATATTACTCTATAACAATGTATATATATGTATACATATATAATCTAAATGTTTTCACCATTTTTGTCGCATTTAACATTTTGGCTATTCTAGTTTCCATGTACTTGTGCGTTAATTTAAATGAAATTTCATTTTGCGTTTAGCTATATAAGTTTGTACTTGTTTATATACTAGTTGTTACAAATTATTTTCGCGAACGGCTCATGTCTATTTTACTTAGTTACGTTTAGCATTAATATAGTTCTTATTCGAATTGCATCTTCAATATCTATTGGGTTGTGGCCCACTGGGTTCGAGGAGGGGGTTTTAAGGGTTGCTAATTGGGTTGGGCTTCTCTATTGATTTCAGGATCTTGGTGCGCCGAAAAGCTTTGTACACAGGCCCACTTAATAAACTAAAATAAAAGTGTTGTTTGTTGGGCTTAGACTTAACTTCTTATGTGGGCTCTAGCCCGTTGACTGGGTCTGGTATAGGCGTGCAAGGGAATGCAGAATACACCAAGTTAACGACTTGGTGACACATGCTTGAAACTCCACCTTATGGCCGTGAATGGCTACTATCCATAGTTTCAGTTTCATTTCTGGGTCATTGCTTCGAGTACTACTCATCTCTGTGATTCGTGAGCCTAAACGGTGGTAAGGTTTTAAGTTCTTGGCTCCCTTTATGTGTCTCGACAAAGGTAAAAAAAAGACCTTAAAAGAAACCTAGCTTATTATGACCCAACGTTTCCTATATGAATTTAACAAGGACATATAATGCAATCCATCCTATGAGTGTGCCCTATCCGAGTACTCACATCCCTATATGGGTTGCGTTTAAGGGCGATTTGGTGCTATACTTTGTGGGTAGGTTCTTGGGTTAGAGTGAGCCTCTATATGCCTTGAACCGAGGGCATAGCTCTTATGTGTTGTGTCTAATGATCATTAAAGAACTTGGATCAAACCTGCTCTACGCGAGGTGGTCCTTTCCAGCCAAAATCCACCACCAATGCTCCTAGAATTTAGTGGTCACTGGTTTGGGTTATGGTCAGTCACAGTGGACGGTTGTCACCCTCCTAACAACAACACCACATCCTTTCTAGCCTCTCTATGCTAGTCACATTATATCCAAGTTCAAACCATGAACCTGTGGTTTCTCTAAAGTTCTTTAAACACAAAGTAGTCGCAAATCTCATCAATTCTAAATATACGAATCGAGTTCTATAATCCCTACTTCTCATGCCACACTAATTACAACAACAACAACAAATTTTTCTCAATAATTACTACTTCTAGAAAAATCTTATTCGACCCAACTAACATCATTTTACTTAAGTTTTTCCTCAAAATCAATTATGGTTTCTGGGAATCAATTCGACATAAATAACAAAAATCAATACTTCAATCTTAATTTCATCCATTCGGCCTAGTAATTACTTATCTTAAATGGGTCTTAGAAATAACAAAAACTAATTGAATCCGAATCAACTATCAAACCTTACAATGATTTCTTGAAAGATGAACTTGAATGAGACTTCAAATCCGAGAACCACTGCTCCAACACCGATCAATCCCAACCTCCAAATCAAATCACAACCTCCACTTTTATCCTTCCTTGAGAACTTCTCAGATTGTTATGGTATTTATGGGTGAGTTGCGATTTGACATTTCCTTGGAGGCGCGGATTTATAGAGGATCTTGGAGAGTAGCTCCATAAGAGCTTTTGGGTTTTGGGAGATATAATCATCCCTTTTTCGTGCTACTTCTATTTCAAGGAATTTCCCCTAGATTGACTCGTGTGATCTCCTATACCCGTGAAGAAGATGGGTCTTTTTCTAGGTCAAAAGGGATTGCATCAATTGTGGTGGATGATGGAGATGGTTCGATAAGTGTATGGGGAAAAGAGGGGGCGGACAAAAGGGATGGGTAGGGTTACAGGTTTGGTTTGGGAGTTTGTGTGAGTGGGTGTGTGATGTTTTATTTTAAATATTGAGTGAGATAGTAATTAAAGTGTGGTGTTTTATACCCGCGTATCGTTAAACTGAGTCAAATTCGGGTCCTTTCTGGAACCGTTACAAATATGAAAGTTTATATTTTTAGAGTCGTTTCTATAATTGTTGAATGTATTTAAGTTTTTAAGTATTCACTAGAATTCCTGAATCTCAGGTTTATCTCTGGTCTGCGTGTGGTGTCAGTCTGTGTGAATCTGGGATAACCTCCCGTTCTTACTACAATAAAATGATTAATTTATAATATGTGATTATTTCACTGTTCCTTGGTGAGATTTCTGGGTGACAATATGTGCAGGTCTGTTTTTCCTTGATAATCACATAATGGCCAAATCTGGTACTTTAGTCACAATAAATGAATGGTTATGAATTAAATATTATGGCAAATTTTACCATTTGTCACACCTTTTTTGATTCACATCAAAATATTTTACCCGTCACAAATTTAAGTCATGCCGTCCAATCGCTTGAGAACACCTGCAATTACTTTTTGCCTATGCGTGGGACCTAGGTTGAATTTTAACCCAAGGTGACTATTCTCTATGCGTGAGACCTAGACATATTCTCACACGTTCTCAAATTGGATGACTTAATCGAGTTAAGCGGTAAGACCTTAACCCGAGGCAAAGATGCGACTAAACATGCCAGCTTGACACTAGTTGCTAGTTCACTAGTGCCATGAGTCCCATAAAGTTCTAAGAGTTCCACATGTAATGCAATTGGTCGACGTTACCTACCTATTGAATCCTCCATTGCTAGCAGATCAACTGATGTGATGGTGGAACCTCAATGAGGATCTTAGCCTTTTCGTAAAATTAATTGTTTTAATATGGTAAACTTGGGTAGTTAATTTTAAAATGATTAATTATTGAAAATTACTAAAATCTGAACTTTGTTTATTTTGTAGATGACAAATCCTAATCAAACCATCAACAACTCGTCAATCAGATTAATTCTCCAGAAAGAGAAATTGAATGGTAACAACTTTTTGGACTGGTATCGCAACCTGAGGATCGTCCTCAAGGCTGAACAAAAGTTTTACCATCTAGAAGAAGCTTTACCTGAAGCACCTCCTGCTAATGCCACTGTTGCTCTTCGTAACGCCTACACTTGTTGGGTTAATAAGCAACAAGAAGTGGCTTGTCTCATGCTAGCAAGGCTGATCCCTGAGCTCCAAAAGAACTTAGAGGACCTTGCAGCATTTGACATGCTGAGAGAACTGAAAACCATGTTCGAACAGCAAGTTGAGCAAGAACTGTTTGATACTGTCAAATCTTTTCATGCTTGCAAACAAGAGAAGGACCAATCGGTCAGTAGCTATGTCATGAAAATGAAAGGCTATCTGGACCAGATGGAGCGTCTGGGATATCCCATGCCTCAAATCCTTGGAGTGAGCTTGATTCTTACCTCACTATCGAAGGATTATGATCAATTTGTGTAGAACTATAACATGCACAGCATGGGGAAGACCATTGCCAAACTTCACAACATGCTTAAACTTGCAGAAAAAGGCATGCCTAAGAAGGCTCCAGTTGTCCTAGCTATCAAGCAAGGCAGAATCCAAAAAAAGAACAAGGTGAAACCGCTGGCACATGGCAAGGGACAGGGAAAGGGTAAGGGTAAGCGTGCTTACGCCCCCAGACCAAAAGTCCCCCCACCTTCCAAGAAGGAGCACCCGGCCAAGGACACCCCCTGCCACCACAGTGGAGTGAAGGGGCACTGTAGATGGAACTGTCCGGTCTACCTAGAAGAGTTAAAGAAGAACAAAGCTAGCGACGCTAGCACATCAGGTATCTTCACTATAGAACTCTATACTTTTCCTAACAAATCTTGGGTATATGATACAGGTTGTGGTACTTACATTTGTAATAATGTGCAGGGTCTTAGGGGAAGCACGAAGTTGAAACAAGGAGCTTTGAATCTGTACATTGGTAATGGCAATCGTGCAGCTGTCGAAGCGATAGGGAGCTTTGATCTCATCCTCCCTAATGGACTAGTTATTGTTTTCTGTAATTGCCATTTTGCACCTACTATTACTAGAGGTGTTGTTTCACTTTCGCGTTTGAAAGATGATGGTTACATTCATACTTTTACGGATTTTGGCATTTCAGTTTCTAAGGATAATGTTTTTTATTTTAATACTATTCCTCATGATGGTATTTTTGAAATTGATATGCCTGATTCTATTTCAAACAATGGTTATATAATGTTAGCAAAAAGAAATCCAAACGTGACTTGGATTCCACTTTTCTATGGCATTGCCGTCTTTTCCATATAAACAAGAAATGCATTACGAAGCTGCAACGAGACGGGCTTTCAGAGTCAACCAACCAAGAGTCATTTGATAAATGCATTTCTTGCATATCTGGTAAGATGGCACAAAATCCTTTTTCCCATAATGGAGAAAGAGCTAAAGATCTACTTGGACTCATACATACTGACGTATGTGGCCCATTTAGAACATTGTCTAGGGAAGGCGCTAACTACTTCATTACTTTCACAGATGATTTCAGTAGATATTTTTATGTTTACTTGATTAAGCATAAACATGTAGTCTTTGAAACGTTCAAAGTTTTTCAAAGTGAAGTAGAAAATCAACTCGGCAAGACCATAAAGGCACTTCGATCTGATCGAGGAGGCGAATATACGAGTCAAGAGTTTTTAGATCATCTAAAAAGGTGTGGGATCGTCTCACAATTCACTCCTCCATACACACCACAACATAATGGTGCATCTGAAAGGAGAAATCGAGCTTTGCTAGACATATTTCGATCTATGATGTGTCTAACAACATTGCCAACGTATTTTTGGGGTTATGCTCTAGAGTCTGTTGCACGCATTCTCAACATGGTTCCAACTAAGAGGGATGATAAGACACCATATTAAATATGGCATGGGAAAGTCCCTAATCTGTCTTACTTGAAAGTATGGGGTTGTGAGGCTCTCATGAAATGAGACATACCTGATGAACTCAAATAAGTACATTTTATTACCATCATTTATCCTATTTATTTGACTTGTTTTATTATATTATCTGTGAGAATTGATACGCTAATGTTTACTTTTGTAATTCTCAGGTAAAAACAAGCATTTGGTGAAACTTGGCGATTTTGGACTAATTATGGAGCAAAACAAGCAAGAAGATATGAGTCTACTAAAATGTACAAGATCAAGACTATTCTGCTCCAGATACGCCGCATCTTGCTTATTACATACGGCGCATCACTATCAAGATTTCACAAGATACGATCCAAGATACAAGAGGACATGCGCCGCATCTATAAATGGAGTTACGCCGCATCTTCTGTCGGTGTACGAATATTCCTGAATATATTAATCTTGGACCCCACGCGAAGTTAAGTCAATGCGCCGCATCTACTTATTAGATGCGACGCATCTTACCCTCAGACAGAAACTATAAATACCCCAAAGTCAGACGAGAGAAAGAGTTCGACAGTTTTAGAAGACCGAAGACCACAGAAACCTAAGGCCGAATTCAGTCGAGATAGCAGCACAAGACACACCTTGAACGAAGATACAAGAGCTGTAAGAAGGTCCTGCATGTATTTAATTCATTAAGTAGTTTTGTTTTATTGTATTAGTAAACTTTAATTCATCAGGATTGGTGGCTTGTGTAATGTGACAACGGAAAGGTTGCACTCCCTTAAAACTGCTTTCCCATTAATTAAAGTTTATATGTTGATGTCTTTAGTGACTTCTATTAGTGCATTGATAACCTCTGTGTCTAGCTGAGCGTTGATCGGGTCGCCATGCCTCTGCCCTCGCCTATTTATTAGATCGCCTATGCATTCTATCGTCTGTAGAAAAGTAGGAAGAAAGATAAATAGGATAGTCATAAGTAATCATTAAGGGTTTACTCGCCGATAAGATTAGAACCAACGAGAAAGGACTTAATCTCGGTGCGTTGCATCGAACTATACACTTCATATAAAACTAGCAATAAAACAAGTGACAAGCTACTTAACTATCAGGACAGGTCTTCTTATTGTCTCGAGTATTTATCTGTGTACGTGTGTGCTATTCGCTGATTCGTGCCTATTAGTTTAGTTTATTATTTAATTGCAACCAAACCGTGCCAGTCTCTCAGACTGAAACCCCCTTGCGTTAGAATAGGTTGTATAGCTAACTTAAGATATTAAAATACTGATTAGAATAACTAGATAATACGTTCCACTCTTAGTGATCGACACTCTACTTACCATTATATTCATACTGACCGGGTACACTGCTCGTTAAAGTGTGTGTGTTATTGATAAGTCGGCTAAATATAAATTTAAAACTTGAATACTGCTAAAACCACAACGACATACCGTGGGTATAAATTAGAGCACTCGCACGCACGCATCAAGTTTTTTGGCGCCGCTGCCGGGGAGTGAATTGTTATTATCTGTTAATTTGATTAGTATTTTAATTAGGTTTTTAATTTTTAATCTAACCGCTAACTCTGTTGTATATTAGTTAATTTGCATTCATTGTATTATTTTGCATATTTTCTGTTTTTGTGTGTTATTTGTTTTCTTTTATTTTTGCTCATTTTCGTTTGTTTTTATTTGTTTTTATTTTTCGTATTTTCTGTATTCTGCTATCGTTGTACTGAGCTTATTCAAACGATACGGCGCATCTATTTTCATAGATACGGCGTATTGCATTTAATTTTTATAAAATACAACGCGTTTAATTAATTCGATACGACGCATCTTTCCCCAAGATACGGCGTATCTGTTTTTAATAAGAATTTTTTTTTTCTAAACGATAACGCCATACGACGCATCTGCTTTAGCAGATACGGCGTATCTATTATTTTAATTAAAAACAGTTTTCGAATTATTAAACAGATACGACGCATCGATCTTTGTCGATACGGTGTATCTTCTGAATCAAAAATCTTGTATTTTGAAACGTAACGAAAATACGACGCATTAACTTTTGTTAATACGGCGTATTTAACTTAAATAAAATATAGTTGATTTTTGATATTCACTTTGATCGTTCCACTACTCTCGTGCGCAAGTTGTTTACTTTCAGGATAAATGATGGCTTAAGCATCACTATGGAAGATTACATTCTGAACCAAACTAGGAGATTATAGCTGGAGTGATCAAACCATTGACGACTTAAATGCTGTAATAAGACAACTAGAGTGGAGGAAAACTCAGTACTAGTAACATTGAACATCTTAAATTCTTGAAATAGAATTCCAGGTAACCTCTACGATAATTCAACCAGCCCAAAGGAAAGTTCTCTACAATATAATCTCAATTTTATTATCCATATAATACATCTAATTCAAATTGTAATCTTAATTTTGTATGCTTAAAAACGATATTTGTTCCTAACCTCGAAATAAATCCTTATCCACTAAACAATAAGATTACAATTATTAATAAAACGTTTATGCCTATTGCTCTTATTTTGAATTCATTTATATCATATGGTATGCCGTTTAACCCCAATTTGATGTATAAGGAATTGTGTTGCGGAGGCCAAGGTACGTTCCTTATTTAAATTTCGTTCACTAACATAGCGATACGGCGGATCCAAATATCCCAAGCGCCGTATCTCTGACCAACTAGGACTCATTGACTAGTCAACGAGATTAAATAGATACGGCGCATTCCAATTTTTCAATACGGCGCATCGTTTTGCCCTATAAATACGACGGGAATGCGCCGGATCTAAATTTTTTACCCCAAATCCTCACACAGTTAAGAACATACACGCAGTAAAATTAAACTCTAAATCCGAGCATTTTTCTCAAATCAACCCTCTAATCCGATCTCTTAACCTACTCCTAATCATATAACTAAGGTAATTATTCTGTTTCGATTTAATTTTGTTTAATATAAAAATTAGGGTTTATGTGATTAATTCGATTAGGGCTTAAATGATATAGAGATATGATTAGGACTTGCATTAGATAATTTCCCCCGTATTTAATTTGCATAAATCATTGGATTTCTGGCCTAGTTTGATTTGAATGAAAATTTGGGTTTTGAATTCGATTTTGAATTTTAGTGGGAAAATGGATTAGTAGTGGTGTAATGAGCTTTTAGAACTTTTATAATGGGTAAATGGAACTGTGATGTTAAGTGGGAGTTTACGTCACGGATACGGATTCTTGGAATGCATGCCTGACCCCTTTATTTTATACTGATATGCTTTTAGATGCGGCAGCATCTAGGTTAATTGATGCGGCGTAACGACCTATTTCCAAATTAATAAAATTCTAGATACGCCGTATTACTTAATCTAGATACGACGCATCTCCATACGCCGTATCTCATTTCTTGCTCCGCATCTCTTATATTTTGTGCAGATACGCCGCACTGATTAAATCAGATGCGCCGTATCTACCTTACTTGCAGACTGTTTACTAACTTTGAAAATTTATTTCAGATGGCATTTCCTGAGGCTGCACACAGACATCAGTGGCTTCATTTCGAGAATATGGGACTGACTCCTGGGACTTTGGATGATTACTTGCGGAGACTAGACTCGATTTACTTTAAGAGAATATTTAGGGTCCAGGTTTTGGATATTGCTGATGTTGGATTGATTGGAGCGGGGCATGCTGCTGATAGTTTGCATCGTAGGTTGGAGATGGTGGTTAGTGATGATGATGATGAGGTGGTGTTTAGATCTTTTGCTTGGGAGAGGTTGTTTGGGGTCGATGAGCCTCTTATCAGGGAGCTTATGTTGGAGTTCTTCAATACTGTCCATTATAGGGAGACTGATACAGAGTTGGATACTGCCGACACTTTGGTTTTTAGGTTGGGGGGAGTGCACAGGCAGATGTCGATGAGGGAGTTTATTCTGGCTATGGGGTTACACACTGCTGAGGAGCTTGAGTCTGATGGGTTTGCCAGGTACTGGGCTGACAGCTTGAGGGCAGTTCCTGATAGGGCATTGCTGGGAGATTACTGGGATAGGATCTCTTCAGGGGGTGATATCACTACTTCCACCCCTTCTAACACACTGATCAGGGAGCCCATGAGGAGGTTGTGCCACCGCATGATAGCTTTGACCATTGCTGGGAGAGGTCAGTCACCTGAGAAGGTGACAAATCTTGACCTTTTCCTTTTGAGGAGCATGGACGAGGGATTGTCGGTGAACATCCCCCACTTTCTAGCACATTACCTCCATCGTGCAGCTGTAGGGAGAGATAGGAAGAGTCATATGACTGGCGGGCATTTTGTATCTAGGCTGGCCCGCCATTTTAGAGTGATTGGAGAGGAGATTCCAGCAGGGCTGAAGGTTGTGGTGACCCATCTCCCGGTTATTGACAGGGATTATTTGGTTAGACTTGGGATCTGTCAGTTGGCTATGGGGAATTACTTCTGGGTAGCATTGGGGCCCGCTAGAGCTGCAGGGCCAGAGGCGGAGCAGGGAGGTCCCCAGGGAGCTCCGGCTGCTGCTCCAGCACATCAGGAGGAGCCACAGGCACCAGTACCCCCACCAGCACCTGTATGCACGGTGAGTCAGAGAGTTGAGGCAGTTGAGGGAGAGCTGAGAGCCTTGAGAGGCGTTGTAGATGGTATGAGGAGGGACTCGGAGTGGCTTGTTACGAGTGTGAGCCAACTTTTGGAGCAGCAGGGTATTACCCACACTCGTCCGGATGGTACTCATGTTGCAGGAGTGACACTTGCATACACTCGCAGAGTCCAGGCTAGGTCTGATGATGCCAGCACTTCGGGGACCCACCCACACGACCACACTGACCCTTGATCTCTTGATTTTACGTGTTTATTGACATTGTTCCACGCATATTATTATTCTTTTTGGATTGTATTAATCGTTATTATCATATATGCATTTGATGTTTCAGTTTATATTTCTTATTATGCTTGACAAAGACTGGCATTAAGTTCAGCATGATAATACGAGAGGACGTGAGAGAAAACCGTGAAACGAGCCATTTTACAACAGACTGTTAACAGTCTGTCTGGTGAACACATGCGCCGCATCTGGTACAACAGATGCGCCGCATCCTATCCTTTATTTTATTTTTATTTCGTATTTGTTCCAGGCTCGATACGGCGTATCTTCTTCCATAAGATACGGCGCATCGACTGACCTGATGATTTTCATTTTAATTTTTATGTTTTATTTTTACTAACTACTAATGTATTATGCAAGTTTGAACTTTCTTAACTCAGGTGTGTTTAAAGCCTTGGTGGTATTATAGATTCCTGCATTTCCTGTGGATACATCAATTATGAAGCTTAAACGTTCTCATCCACAAGAAGTTGATTTTTGCTCTTATACTAATGGAGGATCATACCGAGCAAATCTCAGGGGAGTTTTTTTTTCTGTTCTAATTCTTTTATTTTCCAGTTTTTAACCTTTTATACAAACAACGAGGACGTTGTTTAACTTAAGTGGGGGATTGGAGAATTAGAACACTTACTTGTCCTAAACTTTTTCAAAATTATGCTTAAAATGTGCTTAATATATCAAAATTTAAAATTTTTAGCATGTTTTTGTTTGAGATCTAAGTTGCATAGCTGCACACATGACGTTATTTTCAAAAATTGTGATTTTTTCAAAATTCACAAATCTATTAGTGTGCCGGTGACTTGTAAACTTTAGAACTTGGCTTGTATACTATTCGAGACCACCATAATAAGTATTATTTTATATAATTAGAATGACTTGTCTAAATTGGTAAAATTCTAGGATTACACCCAAATAGCCTTTATATGTTATGTGTTATTAGCTAACTACACTGGTTAGTTAACCCCCGTATAAACCCTTTTGTTACTCTCACTTTTAGAGTAAGATACCCCTAGAAAAACACTCAGATCCATTCCTTTCGTTTCTTACACCTTTGTTAAAATGTTTCGTTACACCCTTACACCTTAGCCTACCCTGTAGATTAAAATCCATGGTTGGTTAATTGCTTTAGGCAAAGTGTGTTTCTTTACATTACCTGTGTTCGCGTGCGTAATTCATTATCTATGGTTAGTCGGGAAATTGCACAATGCAATTGGAGTGAAAGTAAATATTGTATATCTTTGAGTTTATTTTTCGTGTGTTTACTACTTTCACTATTACCGTTATTTCTGAAGTTATGAAAAGTATGGAAAAATTATTCAGAGTTATCATTATAGTGATGTGGTGAAATTTTACACATTTATGTTTATGTTTCATGTTAAAAAAAATAAATAAATAAAAAATAAAAATAAATAAATAAATAAATAAATAAAATTAAAAAATCAAAAAAAAAAAAAAAAAAAAAAAAAAGGAAAAGTTGGAAGATTGTTTTTACCAACTTATGTAAAGTTTTGTATTAAGTGGTCGATATCACCACTATTTGTTGTATATTATATCTATGGATTGAATGGGAGTTGAACGTTATGGGAACGCCAACTAAGGATATTCTTTGATTGAGATCTTGTTGAGTATAATTCGTGTCTACCTAAAAGCATGTGTTTCAAGTGTTAAAGCGTGAGTTATTCAATGATATGAGTCTTATTCATGGGATGGTTGGGATAGTGATTAACCACACTTAGGATTTTAATCTATTTGTTTTGTTTATTTTTCATTTTACACCAATTTGTATCCCAAATATTATCCATACCCTATATTATTCTTTATCCAAACCTTTGATTTATTGAGATTAGGGATTTGAGCAATCTTAAGTATCGTAGTCGTGGATTCGGCTATGTATTTATGATTTTGTCGCCCTTTTTGATATAATATTATTGGTGAAGATTACTTGGTCCTATCTTTAGCCTATTCGAGTTAAGGATTTGAGCAATTGCAAGTATCGTGTTCGTGGATTCGATCATGTATTTGTGATTTTGTCGCCTTTTCTGGAATTTGAGATCGATAGAGATTAAGGAGAATGATTAACCCTTTAAGCCTACAAACCCTTTTTTTTACCGCTTTAGACTTGTTATTCCTTGGCTTTAGTGGGGGAGATGTGTATACTTGCCAAGCTTATGATAGAATATTCGTCACGACTGGACAGTAAAACGATTAGATTTGCTTTTATCGAATTATTTTATTTTAATTCTAATTCGTTAAGTGTTTGGTTGTGTGATTATGACAAAAATGAATACATGCTTAAATATAAAAATAAATCCTAACATCTTTTAGGATACATTTTCATAAGATTAATTCTAAGGTTTACTTGGGGACAAGTAAAGTTCAAGTGGGGGGATATTTGATGAACTCAAATAAGTCCATTTTATTACCATCATTTATCCTATTTATTTGACTTGTTTTATTATATTATCTGTGAGAATTGATACGTTAATGTTTACTTTTGTAATTCTCAGGTAAAAACAAGCATTTGGTGAAACTTGGCGATTTTGGACTAATTATGGAGCAAAACAAGCAAGAAGATATGAGTCTACTAAAATGTACAAGATCAAGACTATTCTGCTCCAGATACGCCGCATCTTGCTTATTACATACGGCGCATCACTATCAAGATTTCACAAGATACGATCCAAGATACAAGAGGACATGCGCCGCATCTATAAATGGAGTTACGCCGCATCTTCTGGCGGTGTACGAATATTCCTGAATATATTAATCTTGGACCCCACGCGAAGTTAAGTCAATGCGCCGCATCTACTTATTAGATGCGCCGCATCTTACCCTCAGACAGAAGCTATAAATACCCCAAAGTCAGACGAGAGAAAGGGTTCGACAGTTTTAGAAGACCGAAGACCACAGAAACCTAAGGCCGAATTCAGTCGAGATAGCAGCACAAGACACACCTTGAACGAAGATACAAGAGCTGTAAGAAGGTCCTGCATGTATTTAATTCATTAAGTAGTTTTGTTTTATTGCATTAGTAAACTTTAATTCATCAGGATTGGTGGCTTGTGTAATGTGACAACGGAAAGGTTGCACTCCCTTAAAACTGCTTTCCCATTAATTAAAGTTTATATGTTGATGTCTTTGGTGACTTTTATTAGTGCATTGATAACCTCAGTGTCTAGCTGAGCGTTGATCGGGTCGCCATGCCTCGGACCACGCCTATTTATTAGATCGCATATGCATTCTATCGTCTATAGAAAAGTAGGAAGAAAGATAAATAGGATAGTCATAAGTAATCATTAAGGGTTTACTCGCCGATAAGATTAGAACCAACGAGAAAGGACTTAATCTCGGTGCGTTGCATCGAACTATACACTTCATATAAAACTAGCAATAAAACAAGTGACAAGCTACTTAACTATCAGGACAGGTCTTCTTATTGTCTCGAGTATTTATCTGTGTACGTGTGTGCTATTCGCTGATTCGTGCCTATTAGTTTAGTTTATTATTTAATTGCAACCAAACCGTGTCAGTCTCTCAGACTGAAACCCCCTTGCGTTAGAATAGGTTGTATAGCTAACTTAAGATATTAAAATACTGATTAGAATAACTAGATAATACGTTCCACTCTTAGTATCGACACTCTACTTACCATTATATTCATACTGACCGGGTACACTGCTCGTTAAAGTGTGTGTGTTATTGATAAGTCGGCTAAATATAAATTTAAAACTTGAATACTGCTAAAACCACAACGACATACCGTGGGTATAAATTAGAGCACTCGCACGCACGCATCACATACTTAACAAACTTGAGCCCAGAGCTATCAAATGTATCTTTGTAGGATACCCAAAGGAAACAATGGGTTACTACTTCTACTACCCACCCGAGAACAAAATATTTGTTGCTTGGTATGGTAAGTTTCTTGAGAATAGTCTCATTTCACAAGAAGCAAGTGGGAGCAAAGTAGACCTTGATGAAATTCAAGGGGAAGATGCACAACCTTTTGGTGACACGAGTGAACATCAAAATGTGACTGAACATGAAAATGTTGAACCTCATCAAGATATTGCTCCCATTCGTAGATCACTGAACATGAAAATCTTGAACCTCATCAAACAAACCTAAGCAATATAACCCAACTCATCATCTATCTTCCTATATGATCAACAATAGTTGCTTGAGATTCAAGCATAAAAGTATACTAAATACAATAACATAAAACCAACAACAGTCTCAGGTTAGACCAATGAATGTAAATCTCAAGTTATACATCATTTACGTATTCTTTAGAAGGTACCTATTCATTATGAAGCTACAAACCAAAAAAATTTGATAAAAAAAAAAAAAAAACTCACTAATACCCATCTAATTAAAGTCTTAAACTATTACAACACAGGGAGATAGGGAAAGAGCTTACGGAGTTGCATCAGAACACAAGAGAACTTTGTGTTTGTTATCATCGGTCTTGAAAACTTGAAATAAGACATGGGTATATTCTTCAAGCTTTTTTGAAGCTAAGGTTATGAGACCAAATGGTCCAAGCCCACCATGTACAACCGCACCTTTAACCTCACAAATGCTTTTGCCAAGATCATTTTGTGGGAATCTACATCTAAGCTCGAAAATGTAAAGGTAAAATCTACATCTACCTGCACTCATGTCATGTTGAATAAACACTCGATCAACTGTGTGTACTATATCAATAACAGAATATAACGCAAGTCTTTTAGAGATCGTATTGAAAATTAAACGACTAACAGATGTACACCTGAAAGAATAGATACAAATACACATAAACCATAACTTGTAACTAAAAGTATAAAATTAACAATAGAAATCCTAACTTTCAGTTAGATCCCAAACATACATACAAAATTAATCACATAAATTTCAAAATAATCATAATTACATACAACTAATAAACCTAATCTCAAAAAGAAATGCAAACTTGAACCAAAATACAAAAAAATAACAAAAAGCATTACTAGTGTGAGATGGCCAGCATGGATTCTATATGCAATCGATCTTTAAACCATCATCAACGGTGGCACCAGATCTGTTAAAAAATGGACCAACAACCATTAACACTTGTAATTTTATGATTAAATTGAATGTTAGAGAAAGATTGCATACCTGGTTGTTGAAGATTTTCAAACTCAAGCCGTCCAACTCGAAACATGTAAAAAGTGATTTAGGGTTTATGTTTATGTGGTCTAGGTGAAAAGAAAGAAGAAAGCAAAGTGAAAAAAAGAAGGGGGAGAAATCCCGCTCAAAAATAAAAATTGAAAGAAGAAATCAAAGTGAAAAAAAAAGGGGGGGGGGGGAGAAATCCCGCTCAAAAATAAAAATGAAACAAATAAAGCCGGGTTTCATTTATAAAACAGGGCTCTATTTTGGAAGGAAGATAATAGATCGGTTGTTTATCAAAAAACCGATCTATTTAACGGGACTTTGAAATATGTGAGTAGTTAATAGATCGGTTAATATTAAAAAACCAATCTAAAATAGTTTCAAATTTTAGTAGATCAGTTATTAAGCTGAAACCCGATCTATTTATTAAATTCCCCCCTCCTTTTCCTTTGTTAGATAAGTTTTTAACATAACCACTCTATATGAAGTGATCTATCTAACCTTTTATGTAGTAGTGGCAATAAGTTTCCTTTGGTGGACATCTACTCTTGAAGTTATAAAAAATATAAAATACTGCCATTTGTTGTGTGCATGCAATGTGCATCGACAACTTGTTATACAAGTTATATTAACCAACGTTTTTGCTTAGATCAAAAGCGAATACTAGCCGACGGCCATTTGTGCTAGACTTCTGGTGTATTCGGCTATTCAAGTTATAAAAACTTTACCCGACGTGTTTTTATCTCCTCTTTGTCACGTAGAGATGGAAATAACTATTCAAAAAGCCCGACTAGATCAAGTTGCCACCACCGCTATCAATCAAGGCCTACTACTGTAATACCTGAAATTCATTTAATGTTGCTTAATTTAAACACTAGCATCGTGTAGTTTAACACTTTCTCACTTATGGACAAATATTGGTCAGTTGAAACACAAATGAAATATGGAGCTTGTCAAAGCCAGCATGCTTTATTTGAATGATAAAGTTAAACACGTGTCAAACTCGATAGCAACTTGCCTAAATAAAATACTATATATCTATTATTGTTTTCGTCTTTACAAGATCGTGATTATAAAATAGGATCGAGATCTTAAGATTTTACTATAGTGTTATTTTCTTAATAAGCGTGTAAAATTATGCAGATCTTCATATTATTCTATATCGTATATCATGAAAATGTATGTCAAAATTATGAATAGAAAATGTTTAATACAATTAGTCTCTTGTTTTTCATATTTTATAAAACTTAATACATAAATTTATAGTTTTTTATCTTTTGATCCGAGAAAAATTTATAGTTTTTTATCTTATGATCAAGATCGGGATCCTATTAAGATCCTATCTCGCAAAGATCCTCCGTAGGATCAAGATCGTTTTTGCTTTGTAGTATCGTAAAATCGTAAGATCCTAGGAACAGGATCGGGATCTTAACAACTACGCTATAAATAACATTCAGGGTTGTTGTGAGTTGGGATTTCTCATTAAGACTTTTATTAATTATATTTTAAGGCAAAAAATCATCTGTTTAATATTAAGGTTTCTAAGATTTCTTAAACAAAATTTCAAACTGCTTGTCTCATAATCTACAAGAAAAATAAGTTATGCTGAATAAATAGTTGCACGTAGTTAACAATCCCGAACGCCCAAAGATACTTGAACCCGGCCTCTTAATTTTATTTTTTTTTATTTCTTCAGTCAATATTTTTGTGTGTGAACACTTAGCTAGAATAATCAACACAACGAATGTAACTCGAAGAACAATATATCATGTAAATGAACTGAAAGAATATATATGATCATTTTATGTATATCTGTAGTATCAAATTACATAACAAATCCATTAGAATATTACTCCCCTTTACCCAAAAAATAGTATCAAATTACATTTCCTAGTAGTGTTCCTTGTATCGCCAAGCTAGTTTACAAGAATTTAACTCAAATTTGCGAGTTTTTCTTGTACATTTCATTACATAAGAATAAAAGAAAGAAAGAACAAAGCTATATATGTACGAAACAATACAAAAAAAGTGAAACTATTTTATCACGGACAAATAATAGTTTGATCTTGAGGCGAAACGACTTGGCTTTGTCTATAAGGACCAAGCATATTATGGCATGGAGATGGACCAGAAGGTGGCACAGGTCCTCTTGGTAACCTACTATTCCATAATCCATCATTACCTAAAAACGCCTCATCTCCTTTTGGTACTCTTGCAGCGTTTGATCCAATCACTAGTAACATTATCGCGGTTACATTAACTATGATGACTACGCGATACCTTAAACCCATTGCCGACACTTTGCTTCTTCTTGTCTTTGTGTTGGTGTGGAAAGATATGTTTTCTGTGTTTACTTGTGTGTGTTTGTGTGTGTGTTATATATAGAGAGTTGGACAAAGAATGTTGGGGTAGTTGAAGTAGACCGCCGTAATTTTTCAACTATTGAAAATATAGATTGACTTATTAAGGGTGGTGTTGTTGATCAAGTGAATTAACATAATCAAGTGCTCATTTTATTTGACTTTCAAATTAAACTTAAAACGTGGCGACTTAAATTTGCTAATTATTATATACGGGCTGCGGGCAGTTTCACTTCCATAGTACGACTCATTTTATTTTTAACGGTTTTGGTCCTTTTATAAAGTTATAAAAAACGTTATTTACTAACAGAAAGTGTATGAAAAGATGCGGAGTGGAAAGAAGATGAGAGGATTATGTTTTTTGTGTTCTTGGAGAAAAGGAAAAAAGACATAATTTTTTTATGTTCCTAAGTTAAAAAGAAGAGTAAAGACAATAAATAATTTTATAATTACACCCTTTATAGGTATTACCTCCGTCTCAAAATAAATGTCACTTTTGACTTTTTCGAGTCTTTTTTATTCAACTTTGACCTTAAATATTTTTATTTGTGTTACATAATATTTGATGCGAAATATATGAATGAATAAGGTTTCAAATGTATTTTCATTGGCATAATTTTCATCAAGTATAATATAACACAAATAAAAATATTTAAGGTCAAAGTTGAATAAAAAAAACTCAAAAAAGTCAAAGGTGACATTTATTTTGAGACGGAGAGAGTATATATTTTTGATCTCCTAACATCCTATTAGATCAAACAATCATTTAGTAAACCATACTTTAAAACCGTTATCAAGATTAAAACAATCTACGTGTAAGAACTAAATCAAATTTAAATATATATATTTTTTTTAAAGACAACTAATTATCTCACAATATATATACAACAAATCTATGTAACTATGGCCAGTGATATGTACATGAAGTCTATTGATTCGTACACAGAAAATCCTTATGTGTTGACTAATATACCCTCGTACCTCTTTACCCTGTTATTCAACCCCGCACCTTGAAACATTAGGCCAAAACCGTTTCACCTTTTTACTTCCCCTCTTTATACTCTAGCCGCCTAATATTTGCCGACCGATGTTGACATAATACCGGTGGCTCTCCACCGGTGTGATGTTAATCTCACCACAAAGAGGTGTCAAATCTGGAGATAGTGAGAAACCGTAATTTCATGACACAGTTTTCGTAAAATTTATCAGAATGTTGTTGGACAAATATGCAATAAACAGATATATAAACTCCAACTTTTTATCATCTCATTTATTTACTATTCCCATGAATTTCTAGAATGAACAAAGAAGCAATTTTTTATCTTCACTAATGAACAAGCGAACACTCATTAGGTTTGTGATCTATATAGGTTTTAATTTGCTTCTTCTCATGCGTTATTTTATAGCATAACAATATAGATCAACTAAGAACATCATCATAATATGCAGGTTAGGATGTCGAAAGTGGAATGAAATGACGATATGATGAGCGAAAATCAAAATAATGGCTAAACATTAAAAATGTAGGAATTAGAGAGAAGGGTTAAAACTTGTACAGGGCAAAATAGGCAATGCAGTGTAATTGTATGTGTGCGGATCAAGAAGATCCGTGTACATATCAATTCCCCAAATCTATCTCACACGTCCTAAGTAGGACTTGAACCCACAACTATATGGTTGGGGGTTTCTCACACAACAAATGGTATCATTGGTACACAAGCCCATTGGTTCAAATTTAAATAATTTAACAAATAACCGTAGTATCTTGAAGAGGAAAGATAGCTTATGCATGCTCCAAGTTGAACTAATAAAGCAAGTTTAACGTCAAATAAACACATAAAGATAACATCTCGTGGTTTTTCCAAACTGACCGAACAAAAAATAATTGCATTCGTTTAAGCATAAGACGATGATATATATGAGAGAAAAAACGACGACATATATATATGAAGTGTATTAGGTCAAGGGTAGGTTGGGTATATAAAAAAAGGCAAGCACGCACCTTATTTCTTTCTCTTCAAATTATCCTAAATTGGTAAGAATATTATGAGAGAAATTTTGGTTATCCTTCCTTTTCCTATTCTTTCCTAAAAAATCTTAATAACACGATTATTTATTACTTTCTCAAATCTTTTCCCTTCTCTCCAAAAATAAACTTGAGAACATAGTGTAAGTTTTATATGGAAGTGAAATACATGAGTTGGTTTACTCACTTATAGTATCTTGTATTACACAAGTTATCGGCAACATAGTTGTATTTGTTGCTAGTAATAGCAATATAATCTCTAAAAAAAGGAGAGTGCATTAGTCTCAAGGGACGGATCTTAGGGAAGTCAGTGAGGGATTTAGTCCACAAAATGTTCTACGAAACATAACGCAACCATTGCTGGTTCAGAAGGAAATATGAAACTATCAATGCAGTGCACGACTCCCCTCGATCCCTTAGTAATACCGATACGTGAAATCCGATTTTAAATTATAATAAAATATATTAAGATTGACTAACACTAACGAGCAGTGTTCCTGGCCGCGTGTAGGCTATTCTCGATAACTCCGAGTAGAAAACAAGAAACAGATAAATTTGGTTAAATTAACGAAACAAAAACTAATAATTAAAAAGGCATATCAATAAGACCGGTATGTTTTAGATCCAAACGATCAAAGTTTTAAGATGAATTAAATGGCAAAATTGGAAAATAACAAGAAATTAAATGCGATTGAAATCAGTAAGAGACCATAAGTATTAACCTAATTAATCCCATATTTCCGCTAATGACATTATTTACTAGTGCAATTTTTTTTTTTTTTTTTTGAACGACTTGTTAGTTGTTAATGGTTCAGATAGCAGTGACATCCAATTGGGCAGTATGCTGACTCTGAACTCAGCTTGTACTTCCTCCTTACATGTACTTCCTCATATTTCGCTTGAAGGGGTAAAAGTCTCGGGTGGGACTCGAACTTGAGACCTCCCCTAGCAAAACCTCCCCTCCTCAAGCCCCTAAGGAATCTTGGTAGCCTACTTAGCTTGCTCAGTTGGTTATTTATTAGTGCAATGTTAACTCGTTCTTTAATTAGTGACTCTAATGTAGCATAAGTCCAAAGTCTCGTCGGTGCTACGGCGTAACGGGTAAAACCTGGTTACACTGTAGAGCTCTCGTCTAGAAAAATCCTTCCTTAAGTCTTCTTTCTATGACGTAACACCAAGAAATCCTTTACTCCTTATAGCTCTCGAATAAAAATTTGATAGAGTCTTCATGTCTTTACGCCGTAAAAAGGAAAAACTTGTTACGTCGTAGAGGTCTTAAATAGAAAATCCTCCATATCTTCTTTTTTATGGCGTAACACAATAAATGTGTATACGCCGTATAGGTCTAGAATATGAATTTCTCATCTTGGTATACTCTATGGTGTAACAGAAGACATTTGGTTACACCGTAGAAGACTCGAATGCATTTTTCCCCCAGTCAAGCTTTATTCTTGATCGTTTTCGTGTCTTTCTGTTCGATTACTCCATTTTGTATTAAAGTGCAAATAGGAAGCAAATCAGTATCAAATATCAATTAAATACGATAAAATAGAGTAATAAACATGGGATAATGATACTCAAAATATGATATTATTTGATGTTATCAAGGCTCTCGTATAAAAAATCGTATGTTTTGATTCCTCTTATTTATAATCTATATCTATATATATATATATATATAAGTATCTATAATGCATTTAAGATGTTTATAAACAGAAATTTTAACTTTTTTAGGTTACACACATTTTACTTTTAATCATTTTTAAAATTAGATTCTAAATTACATTAATTACATTATAATGTATATTAATGGCATATAAAATTTTAGTATTAAAATGAAGAATGCGACTTTGTAATTGTACATTGTATCATAAACATTATGTATTTTCTAAATTCAAACAAAAATATTTATAGATAGTTATATTTGTCATATTTGTAATACTATACTTTATGAAAATTTAAACCCTCCGTCCCACTACAAGTGTCCTACTTTGAATATTCAAAGTCTTTGTTTTTCAACTTTGACCGTAAATATTTTTGTTTGTATTATATAATACTTGATGAAAGTTATATGAATTGATTTAGTTTTAGATGTGTTTTCATTGGGTATACTTTTCATCAAGTATTATATAACACAAACAAAAATATTTACGGTCAAAGTTGAAAAACAAAGACTTTGAATATTCAAAGTAGGACACTTATAGTGGGACGGAGGGAGTTGTAATAATATACTTTATGAAAATTTAAACACACATTCAATTTTTCTTTTTATAACCATTAAATCGGTACGTAGTCAGCTAAATGCCAATGCCTATCATGTACATATCCGATCAGGCGATCAGTCTTAATATAATTTATAATGTGTTGGTATAACTAATAAACCATGTAAAACATATACAGTCGTAAATAACTAATTTATTAAAATATGGGTTTCGTTTGTCGACTAGTTCTTGTATTTGTGGCCTTTTTGACTGCTATTAGTATTTCAATATTATTTGTCAAAGGAAGGAACATGCTATGCAACTTCATGCGTATGCATGATATGATCACGTTTAATTTCAAAGTATTCAACACGTTGGAAATCAAATTAAAATCGATGGATCACGTGTAGACATGGTTTTAGAGTGTTTATACTCGCCAATAATTATTATTTTTTATTTTAGCAGTATTTTATATTTAATACGAAGTTACCTATCACTCGTAATGGAAATGCAGCAAGTTAATTTATGGACCAATAGTGTAAACCAAATGTGATATTTCTTGTCAACTGAAATTAGTATTTACGATTTACCTAATTAGTTATAGAACTTCATATTCTAATATGTAATATGATAATTGACTGCCTCAATTAGCTTTTGGCACACAAGTTTCTTTCATTATGTCCTTGTGACCCGGAACAAAAGTCCAAGTGAACTCTTTATAGGTGTAAGCTTACAATATTCGACAATTTATTCAAACTTACAAATCATGAAATAAATGTCATCTCTGTATGAAACCAAAGAAGTTAGAAATTCAGTTCTAAAGAACTTAGAATGTCAGATATTTGGATTACGAAGTATTAGGGCTGCATGCGGTTGCAACCAATAGATTACTAACATGCAATATATATATATATATATATATATATATATATATATATATATATATACTGAGACTTTCTTGCGAGAACCATCTTATCTACGAGAACTGACAGAACCACTAAAAACATACATGTACGCCTTCAATAATTGTATTTTTGCACATATGTTCTAAAAACAACACATATGTTTTAAAAAAAACATGGTTGTTCTAAAGAATTTGATAAGAAATTGGAAATAGAAAATTTTTCTTTGAAAGTTTGCATGTTTGTTCTTATAGGGCGTGCAATGACAATATTGCGGCCGTGTGTAAGGTTTTTGTGAAAAAAGAGGATGAGTTCATGATGATATTGAAGAACATAGGTGGATACTTACAATTATTGATGATTTGCATGTATTTTTATTTTATTTTAAAAGGGCGTGCATGTATGTTTTTTGTGGTTCTGTCAGTTCTCGCAGATAAGATGGTTCTCGCAAGAAAGTCTCCCTATATATATATATATATATATATATATATATATATATATATATATATATATATATATATATATAGGGGGACTTTCTTTTCAGAACCACCTTATCTGCGAGAACTGACAGAACCACCAAAAACATACATGCACGCCTTTTAAAATAAAATAAAAATACACGCAAATCATCAATAATCGTAAGTATCCACCTATGTTCTTCAATATCATCATGAACTCATCCTCTTTTTTCACAAAAACCTTACACACGGCCGCAATATTGTCGTTGCACGCCTTATAAGAACATACATGCACACCTTCAAAGAAAAATTTTGTATTTCCAATTTTTTATCAAATTCTTTAGAACAACCTTGTTTTTTTAAAAACATATATGTTGTTTTTCGAACATATGTGCAAAAATACAATTATTGAAGGCGTGCATGTATGTTTTTAGTGGTTCTGTCAGTTCTCGCAGATAAGGTGGTTCTGAAAAGAAAGTCCCACTATATATATATATATATATATATATATATATATATATATATATATATATATATATATATATATATACCCTATATAAATAAGACAAGGCTGTCCTATAATTTCTCCCTCAAAAATTATTAATCAATTGCCACGTGGAAAATAGTTTCATCATGACCATCCATTTTTTTCCAACACAACTTGGACGACATTCTATTGGCAACTCTCATTTTGTATCACATCTCAAAAAAAAACACACACAGATGCTCTCAACTATCCCCTTCTCAAACCCTAACCGAAAAACACAAAATCAATAATAGATCCATACAAACTAAATCAAGATTTCAGATACCCGTTCTATAGCAAATGATTAATTTGTACCCATATTCAATCGATTATCATCCTAATCACAAAACCTTAACTAAAAAGGATGCCGAATCATTATCATAATTGGGGATCGACCTAAACGTGCCAATCCATGGATGATGAAGCTAAAACCCAGTATCATTTATGAATTTGAAGATGGTTACAAAAAGCAAGAAAATATCAGGTCTTGATACAACCTTTTTAAATTTCATGTTATTTTTAATCTTTATAATTTTTGATCATTATAAATTTAAGTTTTTATTATTTTTTTTCTCTTTCCAGATTTTTCCATACTAGATTTTCACGTTCGTATAAATTACAGGTTATTAGTCTAATTTTGATAATTTTTCATGTCAAGTACATCTTTTTAGAAGAACCTGTCGATGATAATGTTAATGTTTTTCGTTTTTTTAAGATAATGTTTCTGTTATTTAATTATGTTTTTATCAATCAGTATGATGCTAACCGAGCCATTTTGTTGATTTATATTCCCACTTTATTTGATCTTTAGTTTCATCACATTCATGTTATCAGTCATTACCATTTTGAATCTCTATACAATAGATTAATTGGTTGCATAACAGTCATGTTATCATTGATGTTATTTCAAATAATTAAACTTTTAACATTGAAAATTATAATATATGTATCTGTCCAAAACAATCTTAGGTTAATGTTATTTTCAATGGTTTGCATATTTTTTTTGATCTTTGGTTGCATCACAGTCATGTCATCATTTATGTTATTTCAAATAATTAAACTTTTGTGCATATTTTATGGAAATTTTTAAAAATGTTATTTCAAATAATTATAAATTTGTGAAGTTTTTTTAGGAAACTTTGAAAAATAAGTTGGTAATGAAGGAAATTTTGACAAATAATTTGATAACATTGAAAACTTTTAAATTTCAATCACAAGAAACCTATCAGCTTAACTATCATCCTGATTTTTAGCCAAAACTTTTAAATTTCGAATCTTTAATTTACTGGAATTTCGCAATTTGCTTCATTTAACCTAATTCATACCACTATATATTTCAGTGCATCCTAAACAACTCCTCATTCATCTCTTATAACTTCATCTTAAAAAAAATCAAAAGGTATTTGAAATGCCTAATCATAATCAATAATTTCTAATTTTGTTTCCTCTGTTTTTTTTTTTAATTATTAATATTGTTTATATGATTTCATATTTGAAAGATGTATTACTGTTGTGTCTTTGTAGGCAAAACAAATGGATCAAGTTATTACAACTTTGAGTGACCTTGACCCTATGCTTGATGATACCAAAATTTTGGTGAGGGTGGTACGTATATGGAAGTCTCATCCTATCACCAAGCCGAATGAAATTTGGGGTTTAGAAGTTCTATTCCAAGATGAACAGGTTATTTACATCATCCTGTTTTTTATTATTTATATATCATTTATTAAGCTTGGAATATTCGTAGCTATAAAATGTAACAATCTTATTAGATCTATATGTGCATATACATGTTTGTATGTTCAATTTTTTTTTTTTTTTTTTTTTTTTTTTTTTTTTTTTTTTTTTTTTTGTACACAGAAACTTTATTTGCTCTTTCGTTGCATCACATAAATGTTTTTCCATTAATTGTGTCCACGTTCATGTTATAAGTAGTATCGATGTTGACATCTAATACAATAGAATCTTTATAATTTGTTTTTTAGGATTGTTGTTGAAATAAATTAATAATCTAAAATTTATTTAAGCCAACCTGTTGATATGAAGCTACGTTTAAGTCGTTTCCTAAGTATCCAAGATTTAGATTTTACGTTTAAGACATTATAATAATCAATTATTGTTTTATTTATACATATTTTCATTATATTGAAGGGTAACCGTATTCAAGCTTCTATTAAGAATGCAGATATGAATAAGTTTCAAGCTATTCTTGATGAAGGGTCCTGCTACAAAGTGGGAAGCTTTAGGGTAGGTGAGAACGGTGGGAAGTTCCCCTTGCTGAGTCACCGTTACAAAATCGGATTCTATAAGAATACCTCTGTCACAAGAGTTGCTCCGTTTGACCAGAATACTCGTGGTTTTAGATTTGAACCATTTCAAAACTTTACGAGAAGGCACTTCTCAGAAACCGACATTGTTGGTAATAGTTATTGTTTTGTGTTTACTTTATATTCATACGTTAGCAGACTTTCATATTGATGGTTTACTTAAATCAGTCTTCATACTAAAAAACATTTATATTCATATGTCAACGCAGATGTCATTGGGACTATAATATCCGTATCTGAACCAATACCCTATGAAAGTTATGGTACTCAAAAATATAGAAGGACTGTCACCTTGGAAGATGTTGAGTAAGAAATATGCTTTTGGTATATTTTAAATGATCCCCTTATATGTACTAAAATGTTTGAAAATAATATAGTGGTGTCTCTCTGAATTGTTGTTTCTTTGACGGATGGGTCGATCGGTTCAACTCTTTGGCCCAGCAATTGGATAAAATGCGAAATATTGTAATGATTCTTCAAATTGCAAAAGTGAAATACTTTAATGGTAAAATATTAGATATCAATGGTGATGTTTATTTTTAATAGTTTTATGGTTTTACAATGCAAAAACGATGATATTCTACTACTGCAGATAAGCCGTCTGTTAGCAATGGGGCAATTGCAATGAAGCTTTATCTAAATGAAAACATATCAGAGATTAGTACTTTCAGAAAGATGTAAGTACTTCAGTTATAAAACTAATGTTTCAAAATAATATCACATGAATTTTATGTTTATCATTTTTTACGTCGTATACTATAAACACAACATGCTACATTCATACAGTTGTATCATGAATCACTATGTTCTATTGTATAGGTACCAAGAAATGGATGGATATGTTGAGAAGAATATAGTTTTAAATGTGTTTTCGCCATCCAAAAAAGAATTGACTTCTGATGAGTTTTTTGAGAATGCGGTTAGGAAAATGGTGGGGTCTATTCGTGAATCTGAATACGTAAGTTATCTGTGATTATTATAATCATTTTTTTTATGAATCTCAAGTTTGTGTACTAATATATAAATCATATTATACAGCAATGTGAAGCGATTGTGTACGCAAAGATACACAAGGTACATCGAGAACATGTTTAGTGGTATCTCGCCTGCAAGAAATGTGGTTATGTCGCCAAAGAACCTGAAGAATATGGTGAATCATTGTCATCCAAAAAGAAAAACAAGAATAAGGTGTGGTGGTGCAAAAAGGACAAAGAGATTACTAATGTGGGACCAAGGTAACGATTTTTATTATTACACTAAATTCCCCTAAGATACATTTTTGTTGTTTTTGAAATAACATAATTATGGTCCTATAATTGTATGTTGAAATTTAGGTACAAAGTAATAGTGCGTGTCATTGACGACACTGGCTCAGCATCTCTTTTGCTGTATGAAGATATTATCACTAAGCTGATTGACATCCCATGTTATAAGCTCAAGGCGAAGTATGGAGATCAGGCTGATGATATCTTTCCTGATGAATTGGTTCCTATCGTTGGAAAAAAATTGTTGTTTCGCTTCCTTTATTCATCATATAATATAAACAACAACAACCATGTTTATCAATTCAAGCTGATCCCAGAGGATGAAGATATGATAAAGACCTTTAAACATGGATTCATCAATGAGGTTCTTTTATAAACCCTTACAAATATACTATATCCTATTAATTTAGTAAACCTTAATACTGTACAATACATGCTTACATGGTTTATCACAGGAAAATGAAGGTGAAATGCATACTCCCGTTACCCCCGCTGTTACCACAAGCAAATTCAATGCTATGGATAACATTCCATTCAACATGGAACACACTCCAGAAATTATCAAGGGAATGCAAAAGGCTGATAATGCAAGTACCAGCTCTGGAAAAGCAAAACGTGATGTGATTGATTTGGATGATTGTGTGCAGAAGGATACATCTGCAAAGAAATTGAAGAATTATGATATAGTTGAAGTAGGCAATGGCAAGGATAAGTAATGATCATTTTCCTTCACAGATCAACATCACAAACATGCTTCTTTATCATGCTTTGCTTTGGTTTCTGTTTTGTTAAAGACTATTGTTGCAGTTTTATTTCTGGTTTTTATGATTTGGAGATAGTTTGTTTGTTTTTTGTGATTTTATCACATACACATTTTCATGCTATGGTTTAATTCAATTTGATGTTGATCTATATATATGTTTTTTTATTTTATTTATATATTGAATGCAGTTTGTATTTATTTGTTTAATCTTACATGGTTAAATTAATTACCTTTTAATGCCAATTGGTTATATCAAAAAATTTCTAATCAATTATGAAGTTTTTTTTTTTATACAGTGCGCCAATCACTATGTTTTATAAAATACTTATAATGGGTATACTTCTCCTTGGACTACATTATTTGTGTTTGGGCCTTAGATGTTTATGAACAAAAATATCATCACAATCTACAAATGGTTATAGCATAAATGCTACAATTTGAATTAAAATGACATGCCAGTTTAAGATTATATGATAACAACATTCACATATATTCTTCAAATAGCCCCAATCATTCAATACTATATGTTGGTAACGAATTAAATGTTATTATTAATGTTTAAATGGTATTTCGGGAAATTATATTTGTACACTAAATATATCCTATTTATTAAGGTACAATGATTGAATATCAAACACAAATAGAGAAATATGTTTTTACAATTCCTTCCTAAACTACAATCCAATACTAAAATAATTTTAACAAACTTCTAATTTTAAAGTATTGTGTTTAATATACTTTTAAACTTTACTTTTATCCATATCATTTCCTAAAATCTCTTTCTATTCAAATTATATATATACTATCCATTCCTTGAAGCACATACATTCAGTTACACCATTTTTGCACACTTCATTCAAGGTTAGCATATGGATCATCCTATGTCACAAAAGGTAAAATAACGTATATCTATATAGTTTTTTTATAATTTCCATTAGTATACCTATAGAATGAACATGCATGTTAACATATTGTTATAACATTCGTTCATTTGATAACAAAACCAGCAAGAAGAAGACTCAAAATCACCAAATGAATTTTGGAAGAAAGACCCACCTGTGATCATAATCTCAGATAATGAAGTGGTATGGTTTACATTACTTGATAAACGAATATTAGCAAATTCATTATGTCCTTTAACTTATAGTAGTTTACTTACAGGATGTTCACCACAATAATAAACGTGAAAGACTAAAAACAGAGGGTATGCTTGTCCAAAAAAATGTTGTTCGTATTCTCGATTCTGATGATGACAACGACAAATGGATGTGTATCAAGAAAAAATGTTTATACCATTCAAAAAAGGAACACAGTTTGGTATCAACAAACACTGTTGATGATGAAGATGTTGTGGATGATCCCAACATAAAATGGATCTGCATTATCAAAGAATGCGTATTCCACAATCATATTGTGGACTAAGATGATGAGGAAGAGGAATCGATGTCAAATAAAGTTTGTGATGCAGTTGTTGTCAATAAATGATGTTGACATGTTAGATGATTATCAATAAGTAATTCCTATTTCCTTGATAACATAATTAAAACAAAAAGGTTGTTTTCTTTGTTTTTCTTTTTTATCTATTTATTATTATTTTCTTTTTATCATAATTACAATTCTGTTATGTTATTGTTATTCAATTTGTTTCTTCAATCAGTATTACATTTATAATCCATACAATGTTTCACATTACTCTTATATCGGGTACAACAACAATATCGGATAAAACTAAGATGTTTTATCTGTTACAACAATCTCAGACAACATACAACAACTTGAATGTGGAATAGTATAAAACTGCAAGCAAGACATCACCAATATGCAGGCCTTAGCATATTCAAATTGACCGACCAGTGACAAAGTATAGAAAAGGTTGATTCATAAAAATATAAGTCTAGGAAAAACAACACACATAGTGATTGGCTAAATTATAAAAGCTGCAAGTATTATAGTTTTACAACCAGTTTGAGTCTGAAAGTGATTACTACATAATCCTAATATCCTACTTTACCAAATACTGACATATTGATTAGTTATTTTACAAACCACAAAATAGCAAATATCCAAACATAACACAACAAAATAAATACTAAAACACGTCTGGTTACCATACCAACAAACCTTAAAGACAGATAAACTATTACGTGATAACTCTTTAACACAAGTGAAATACTGGATACTCCTCCACCTCATCTCCATTAATGTTTGTGAGCATAAACATGTACCTGAACCTTATCATTTTATCATATGCAAAGCGACATTCCTGTCCAAACTCATCCCATTCACCAAATACATTGATATGATTGGTCCGCTCTGGATCCTCTTTGTGAAACTCCATCTTCATAGTCATTGTACATTCCACATGCTGGTGTTTTATTAAGACTTTATTGTAAGTGTGCATTGGATGGTCCTCCAAGAACTCCGCCGGTATTGTCTGCAATAACGCAATAGTTAAATATAATACTAAATAATTATGTAAATACATAGCTTTTAACATTAAAGATATCAAAGTAATACTTACAAGTCTTTTCAAAACCACAATATAAGAAAATCTCTTATAGAATGTGTCTGCAGATTCACCAAAATGTTCACGATGAGCTGGCCATCGACAAATGTGATGCATTCTGTCATCATCTGCAAATATATTTAACAAATTAAAATCCTCTTAACTTCGTATCTACACAATTTATATTAATATGTATAAACTTATGTTACTGGCAATCAATCAATCCCAAATGTTGCCCCTTGTTTATCTGACATGTCGACATTCTCTTAACTATTAGTATAGGTAAATCACCATCTTTAAATCCCCTATATAACATCATTATGCTCCTAATTTTGATTCTTACTCAACTAAATATGACTGATAACATAACACAATTAGTTCTTCTAAGAAGTCTTTATAATATAATTATGTATGATTAAAATATAACCACATTTACCACATACTAATTAAGCTATCAATATCCTAGCAAAGAGTTTGAGAATATTCATTAACTAATTTATTTATCTCCATAAAAGAGGTGCCAAAACCTATACATGAAGTATATACACCACAACTAAGATATATATTTTTGACCAACTACTTATTTATAGTTTCATTGACAAATCAAAATCCGAGCCAGTTAAACTATATCCATCTTAGTTATCATCCGATATTTATACCAAACACCAATCAGTACCGTAATACAAAGATAATTTCTAAAGACAAAAAAAATTTAACATACTCATCCAAATGTATAAAGACAAATAAAATTTAACATAATTCTAAATTATAAAATATGTACGGAACTCACCTTTGTCTTCAAAAGGTATAGTAGGTTGTATTGGATGTAATGTTGTCGCACCAAGGAAATGAGGAATTGTATTTGGCGACCCATCTGGTAAAAACGACTGCATCCAAAATACAGAATTTTGTTCCTTTGTAAAAACCAATAGCATTCCATGTTCCAAATGCAGAGTTGCTTTGATAACATTTCAAACTTGACTATTCCACTACTAGAAAAAGGGCTTTCCTTGACTCGCATTTTATGACGCACACTAAAAGATGACGCGCAAATAGCAGAGTCATAAAATAAGAGTCATAACGAGTAAATTTTTTATTGGGGATGACTCGTTTTAAAAAGCGTCATAACATAGGGTCATAATCAGTTAAAATTTAGCCTGCTAGATGACGCTCGTTTTACTTCGTCATAAATAGGGGTCATTAACACTTCCCGCTCTAAAAAAAAAAATTCCCAAAAAATCAAATCTGCTAAAACACTTCCCGCTCCTTCCAAAACACTTCCCGCTCCTTGTAATAATAAATAAACAAACACACCCTCATATTCCCATTTCATCTCTCTCACTCAAACATACTCCCTCCTTCACAAACCCTAGCCGCCGCCTGTCAACCCCCAACACCACCTCCACCGCCTGTCACTGAGCAACACCGCCACCACAACAAGAACCCTCATCATCTCCTCTATCTACCACTATATCACACGCGCCCTAAAAGTTATACACCTCCTCGTTTTTTGTGCCACCGCCGTCAATACACCACCACCACCATCATTTTAACCCTTAAATCTATAGATCTATTGAAGAAAGGTAAGAAAATGTGAAGTTGGGTGTGAGTTGACTCGTTGCGAGTCAAACTCGTGACCAACTCACCACATTACTTGAGATTTTGGGTATAAAACTAATGGGTTTTGATATTTTATAAGCTTTTGATAAATAAAAACATGATTGAAATGAGTTTGGTATCAAGATGTTGTGTGTTGTGTGTTTCGAATGGGTCAAACCGTGAGCCAAAGCTCACGGTGTTCTTGATGCTTCTGTTTCGATCCAACAGACCACCCAACAAGGGGTGTTGGTCTTGGTTTGCTCGGCTGGAAAAACACACCCACAGAGGGTGTTTGTTTATGTTGTTATAATATGGTTCTCGTTTGGATTTATGCAAGGGTTTGAGCTGTTATCAGTTGTTCAATTAGTGCTAGCGTAGCTGCTATTTGTTCCAAGTTTGAATATAGATCTTTAACTGATTATCTATAGATTTGTGTTTATTCAGTGCAAGCGAGATTAGCGAGGCTTTCTGTTGGATCAGCGAAACCAGCTAAGAGTATATTAGATGATTTGCTGGTGTCAAACGAAGGAGGAAAGAATGACTACGATTGGTAAGTTTTCTAGTTAATAATGCACTTTTGTATCCTTTGGTTAAGATCTAGCTTATCTCTAGCGAACTCACTTGTATTTAATAATAGATCTGTTAAAACCTGTTGGTAAAGGCTGAATTTGCTATGTCTTTCCTTTGTCAAAAAGTCACTTCCTTTATTGTTAAGTTAGTTTGCTTTGGCATCTCATCAGGTTCCTTATCATCTGTTTCAGCTGGTACATATCCTATAAGTCTGCTGTTAAGAGTCATACTTTAGCAGTCTGCACTAGTTTGCATCAGTTAATTAGTACCTCATATCTAAGAGCTACTTTACCAGATCACATTTAAGCTATCAAGAGCTTTTGGACATCCTTGAAGACTATTTTCTCGTGCTTCCTTGTTTGCTTTTAGCTCTGCTTATCCATGAGAAGTTTACTATTAAAGAGGTATGTGTGTTTTTTTGTTCAAACTTGGCATAGATGAGTTGCACTTGTATGTTCTTCACCTGGCTCAAGCCGTTATAGAAAGTAGAGTAAAGTTAATGGGTGTTTGGATTTGCGATAAATACTGATTATGTGCTCATTCTAACTTCATTTCATATTAACACGTCTCATATTGCAGTAACAATATTATTTAGTAAATATTAACATTACTTACTGCCCATTTTTCGTATCCTCAATTTCATTGTTAAAATAGTTATTATATTTTGAAAGAATATATATCAACAACTTCGTATTTGATTATTGCAACTTCATGCAGCTGAAGCAACACACTATTTCCTACAGCACCATTTATTTCAACTCATTATCATACTGTGATTATTTAATATCACTTGATCAGTTTCCAAAAGACCAGATACGTTTTGGTATGAGAAGTCTGTTGCCTTATGTATGTTCATTTTGATTATGACCAGTTACTGTGGACATTCTCTATATACTTGGAAGCTGTCGCAATATGTATTTCTTCTAGGGTAATTCACTTCTCCTACACACCTGTACTAATAAGTGGTTTGTAGTCTAGACTTTAGGATTCTATTTCTGGATACCCTGTCTTTTTATATTAGTTTAGCAGGACATATGTTATTCTGATTGATCCTTGACATGCATATGGTTATTCAACCAGGAATGCAGCGGATTTGGATTCGTTGCAGCCGTTGCTCAAGAAATGCATTCAATTCCTAGAGACAGAAGTCGTGCCTTCAAGTGTTGAGACCTTCAAGTGTTGAGACCTCAAGGCCGAGGACGTCGAGCAATACGAAAAGGAGCCAAAACCAGCAATGGTTGAACTACTGCTTCAGGAGAGCTGCACGGATGACTCGGGTAGTCTTGTATACTCAGTTGTCGATGTGGAAGCTGTCAAACTAACTTGTGAATTACTATCGATATGTAATTTTTGTCGTTAATTAACTTGTGACTTATCGTGAATTAGTACTTGAATTAACCTCATTGTTTTGATATATATATATGAAATGCGTTATTTTGATATTTGTGTTTTTAATTTTGTATTATCAGGTTTTTAATTGTCATTTAATAGAAAATTAGGAACTGGAAAAAATTAATTTTTTTAAAAAAAAAAAATTAGGTTATGACTCGCAAAAAAGAGAGTCATAAAACGTGGGTCATAAGTGCGAGTCATAAAGCGTGGGTCATAAGTGCGAGTCATAGAGGGATGACGCACAAATGCGAGTCATGAATATTTATGACGGGTCTTTCCTTGACTCCAATGTGCGCGTCATAAGGTCTCTTCTTGACTCGCATCTGGAGTCAAGGAAAGCCCTTTTTCTAGTAGACTATGCAGTGCATATTCTTCAGGCATATTGTCGTCTCCTACTTTAAAACCAACCACAGGAAGTGTAAACCGGTGTTCTTCAACATTAATCACAATATTTCCTTCCAGCCCTAGCCCAGTTAAGAATTCAGCAGAAAGTCTCTGTACAAAAATTTAATAATGACAATTATTTACTTTTACATTCAACATTTATGTGGAAACCGTAGAGGGGGTGAATACGTTTCCATTTAAAAACTTAAAACTTTTTGTATCAAACACCCGATCAAGTGTGACGTAATATGAAAAGTGTCAACTATGGTCATATAACATCTAGAGATGGTATAAAGTAAACTACCACACAAACATAAACACACCATGACACAAACATAGTCAACATAATATAAGCAACAAAGCACACAAGCATAAACGCAATGCAAATATAAATATAAAGCGATAAAGAATAAAACAAAAGTAAAGAGATAAGTAAGAAGGCGCAAACCGGACATGATGATTTATATTGGTTCGGTCACGAAGCTCCTCTTCGCCCTACTCCACTCCCCGAGTACCCAACTCGAGAGTTACTTCACTAATCAACAAGCTCCCTTCAGGCGGAGAAAATCGTACACGTCGGTTATCCTATTTCCGACACTAAGCTAGATGTCGAGTGCTAATCTTAGCTAGCACCAATCTACCAAGATCTACCCGATCTACCCTTGATCCGCTTGATCAATACACAAGCTCACAAGCTACAAGAGATCTCCAAGATCTCAACAAGATCACAATGATCAACTCCCACTTGAATCGATCTACCCGATCTACCCTTGATCCAGTTGATCAATACAATAAGCCCACAAGCTTCAAGAGATCTCCAAGATCTCGACAAGATCACAATGATCAACCCTCACTTGACTCAATCTACCCTATCTAACTTTGATCAACTTGATCAACACACTATCTCACAAGTTACAAGAGATATTCAATATCTCTATAAGATCACAATGATCTTCCCTCACAAACTCTCAAAAGAAAGATAGACTTGATGTATACTATGATACAATCAAGTGTGTAACAAATGTTACAAGTGCTCTACCTACAACTACAACACTTTGTATCTTCTTGGATACCTTGTGTTCTTCTCTTGCACTAGAAGAGGAATGGAGAGGATCTCTTGGTGGGATGAAAGGATCACTCTTAAACAAACTAAGACTCTCTAAATGATCAAAGAAAGTCATCTAAGTGAGGAGGGATTAGACCAGAGAAAACTGACTGGAAAAATCAAGTTGGAAGTGTAAAATAGTCCATTATTTATAGGCAAAGAAAAACTAGCCGTTATAAGGACACGGTACCACTAAATTTAGTGGTACCGTCGGTACTTTAGTGGTACCGTGGACGCTCCTCCGTTTTTTTTTAGTGGGGAAGGTTTATTTGGGAATGTTTGGAGCTGTTTGGGGGGAAAAATGACTGTTGGGATTTTTTTAAAATTATTTTTCAAAATAAAACATTTCTTTTTAATTCAAAAATAATTTGTAAAATATATTTTTGAAAGAAATGTTTTGTCACATTAAAAATGTGAAGTTTAGAGAAAAATATAATCATTTGATCATTTGTCAAGTAGTAGATTTGTTTGTCCATACCTTGAGTGATTTACGTTGGGATAGAAATCTACGAATTTGTTGAAGCATACTTGAGACGTCGAGAGATGTTGATGTAAGTATGCATTGATGATTTGTGTTTACAAGTAACTTGCACATTTTACGTTATGCATTACAAGTTACATGTTTGTCATTATTAAAACCGAAGAGACCATTTAGTTTAAATATCGTAATATTTGCACTAACAATTTACATACTAATAAGTTAAAACACACTTAAGTCAACAGTTAACTATTACCAGAGTCCTGTTTTCGTCAGCCCGAACTCTACTATTAAAGCGAGATGGACGTCCCTGTATTCCCTCATATCCTCCGAATTCACGCCCATGATAATCATATCCTGTAACATAGAAAGAATAATCCCCTTCTTGTATAAAATGCAACACTTGAACATTAGGACCGATGTTTTCCTTTGCAAATGAAGTCCATTTGTAACCCTTAAGCACAATATGTCCATTGTATGTTTTCACTAAGGCTACTTTTGTCCGAATCCTTTTGTAGCTTGTCAAGTACACACATCTTTTCCCATTGTAACATTCATCCAAAAAAACTTCAGGCATTTCCTGAATCATTATTTAATACATTAATATCCTCCTAAGTTTATTACAACTATATCAGAATATGGGAGAATTTGCATTACCTGTGATTTTGGATATGTTGTACGGTCTACCAAAACCACAAATTCAACAGTCATTGTCCTACAAAACCACTAATAATTTGGCTACTTTTGTGCTGATAAACAGAGTATGGCGTAAAACTTATTACACATGCAATATTCTTTCGATATCTTCATCTTAAGAAATCCCAAATCACACAAATACAGGTATTTCATCAACTACCAGTGAGTAACAAAAAATAATTATTAAAAAAACCCAAATTATCAATTCTAAACAAAACTTCATACAAATAGAAGGACCGGGTTAACTGCTAATAATCAACTTAAAACTATTCAACATAATTTCTACCATAACCTTCTACGATGTGAAACATAATTACCATAACGATTCATGGTGTTCAGTTTATTAACAATGTGAAACATGCAAGTAAGATCAAAACATCTAAAACGAACTGATAAGATCAAGATTGCAGATTTTACCTTTGATTTTTTCGTGAACAAATCTTTTGATCTAAGAAAATATTGTGTTTTCAATGATGTAATTATATTTGTGTGGAAATAACCAAATGGTTAGTACTGATATGAAAAGACAAGAGTAAATGAAGTATGTCTAAGTCTAGAGTTAGAATAGTAATTATGAATCTACACCCAGTTGCATGTAATTATAAAAAAACAATTCATATTTCGGTCACAACTAAGTTAAGTGGAAAATGACCATGGGCTTAAACAATTAATAAACATGATTATTTTTGTAAAATAAAAATGGGCATAATCAATTTGTTAACAAGAAGAGCATTGTTGGGCTTGAACATACGGTGGCTCATTAATTTGGGTCCTCATTCCCTTTATTTAAGTTTCCTATTAAAATCTATGTAACCAAAACCAGTAATTCACATTCTCTTTTAAACATGAGAATTTGAATTTTATTGTGATGAGATTATGAGCATAAGATATTTTTTAATTTAAAAAAATCAAATCTTTAGTGATATTGATATCAATTTTTATTATAAACCATATCAACTTCTAAAATATATGAATCAAATTTATACATCTACCACATTATATATATCATTGTCCGCACATCCCAAAAGAATACAAGTCACAATTTTGTTTTATCTAAAATGTCGACACCTGCAAAACAATTCGAAACACATGCATCCAATTCTTTGAACTTAGAAACACACGAGAATGATGTACCAAACATTCAGTTTGAAGATCCACCAAAACAAATAGCTACACATCATTCTAACCATGGTAACGAAAAGGAAAATAAGAAGGCGGAAACTCTACAAAAGCCTGAAGGTATTGTATACGTATAATATTTATAAGACAAAACTATCATATATTCATTTGTTTTGTTATATTTATAATGGAGATTTGTTTTTTATATATGATACAGACAGGTATATTTGCTGGAATGGTACTTGGCATAAGATTAAGAAGAAGCATGTTGCTAATTTAGATTGGAATAGCATGATGGATTCTATCAAAAAGGCTGATGAAATAATCAAACAACTACGTGCAGCAGGACACAAGATAACAGATGACTATATGGTTGATCACAACGTTAGTGATGATGAATAATATGTTTTGAACATGTTTGGTGATGTTGTAATTCTCATTATCACAATGTTTTGTTCTTTTCGTTTAATGCTGGTTTGTTTTTCGTACGTTTGAAGTACTCTTTTCGGTTATGTTTGCAATAAGTTAGCTTTTGCAAATTTTGCAAGCCATGTTTATCATTACTATGATTCTGTTTTACCTTTTTTTTTACACAACATCTTTGTTTGTTTGTTTCTTTCTTTCTTTGTAATCATGTTTATAATAATCCATGTTAAAGCATCCTTTTGTAACCATGGTTGTATTTAAAATGGTCCAATTTTATAACCTTACTATCAAGTAAATTGAAAACGAGAGTATAGTATACAAAAATGTATAGTCCCTTTATCGGATGCAATAGGATAAATAACTTTTTGTCTTATAAATATGTTTATCGTTATTCTAAAAACAACATCACAAATAATTATTACATGCTAATCTCATATAATAAATATTTTGTTTGGGTTATCACAATGTTCCACTATTTTTAACATAAATATATGTAAATGACGCCCAATGGTTAAAATTGATCATGTCATAAATTTATAAAGCCCCAACTCATAATTTATAAGTTTTCCAATTTCCATTGTTTGCAATTTACCAAATCATTACGTGTTTAACATTGTTTTCGTCGACTGATTCATCAAAAGAACAACCTTCAAAAATAAACCATCCACCAATTTATTTTAAACTTAAATATCATATCTCACTCTATTTTAAAACCAATGTAGCATCACCATCGATAATGATAACCTATTTTTGCGTACAATACCTGATGGATCACCCTAAATTACCTAAGGTTAAATACTTTGTTTTTGTATAGTGTGTATATCTTTCATTTTATTCCGTTAACTTTATAATGTATACTAGATGTATTTTAACATATTTATGACATTTTTAGGTTTTCAAGGCTGAAGAACATCCAAATGAACCAACTCGTGAATCCATGAATAACAATTTCATTATCCTATCTGATGATGATTTGGTATGTGTGACCTATTATAAGAGTATTATTAAGTATGTTCTTCCTTCTAATTTATTTAAATAACATGCAGGATTTCCCCATCACCAAGAAACGCGAAAGACAATCAAAAAAAGAGAGTAAAATTAACAACAAGGTTATTAATATTCTTTCTTCTGATGATGAGAAGGATAATTTGTTATCTAATAACAAAAAGTGTGAAGAGCACACAAAAAAGGATGAAAGTTTGGTATAAAAATACTATATCCATTTTTCATATTTTCACTTTATTAATCACTTAACAAATTCTCACTCTAATTCTACTTATTACTAATTTGTTTTTTCTTCATGTATAATATAAATTAGGATTCGGATGATGACATGCCGTTAGTTTTAAGAGTTCAAAAAACGCTAAGACAACTTGCTTTTCAAAAAAAAGAAACTTATCGTCTTATTGATGAACCAAGTGATGAAGAAAATAATGAAGCTATAAATATGACACAAAGTTTTGTCAACTTAATTGATGAAGAGGCAAAAGATGATTTACAACACAGTGGTGAAAACATTGATGAAGAAACTGATGATCAAATTCATTTAGAAGACATGATTGATGATGAATCTTCACAGGATGAAGCTACTGATGAATTTTACAGTTTCATCGATGATGCAAATCTTGATGATGAAACTACCGATAACAATTCTGATAGCGAAGTTTGAGAATATAGATTGATAGGTTATTTACATGTTATGAATAATGCATATAAGCAATGTTTCGTTCCACGTTTTTTCAATTATTCGAATAAAATTATCATGATGTAGTTCAATCGCTTACATGTATGCAAGCGTCAAAGAATTTACCCTATTGAATATCAACAATGTCAAAAATAATGTGTTTTACAATCAAGGTGTATAGTGTTAATGTATCTTGTGAGTTATTATCTATATATAACCTTATTCATGTTTATATCTCAATAGTAATTATAATGTACATTATCAATACTAAAACAACAATGAACATTCATCAGGCTAAAGCGTACAAACAACATAAAGCAACAACTAATCACAATACTTGAAAACAAGTAATCATTATAATGCATGATAATTTTTTCATTGAAAATTTAACATTCAATGTTTATTTTATAACAATGTATATAAACTAACTGTCTTAAATTGTATATGTAGGTTACATTGATTTGGTATACATTGGGCCTCATTTAATTGTTATTAGGTTACAAAAGTGTATTTGAATCTCATTATCAATGCTGACTTCTTGGTCTAAAACCTACATAATTTTCGGAATCAATCATTCAAATATGGAATGATTTTAAAATTTAGATTTCGTTTCTTTGCAGCTATTGTACGTAACAATTTTCATAATTGTATCGCACAACTGGATATCAATTTCATATATCATTAGATGAATAACCAAAGGAACAATAATGAATCAATTCACTAGAAGAGACAATTTTGATAAGGGTTATATAAACACTATGGAAAGAGTTGTTGGTATGCAAGATGATCAAAGCTCAAACAATAATTTTTCATCTGATTTTATATGTTCGAATGACTCGCATGTGTTAGCCGATCAAATACTGAACAATTGTTCATGTAAGTTTTTATTTTTTGGTGTTGTTGTTTTTACATCTATACAAATATTTTTTTACGTTATAATATTTTTTATACAAGTATAATATTTCAACAATTTTTAATTATTTACACTATTTGTTGTTGATGTATAATCAGTAAACCCATTACAAGATCATTCAGATATCCGCAACAAGAGAAAGTCTGTTACGGTTGACAAAACCCTAAATGATGATGTTTTATCTTTCAATGATTTGCCATGCAATAATGTTCTTCACTATGACCCTATATATATACCGACAACTCTTACACCTATTGGTACGTTATGATCATATATATATTGATAGTATGATTTTATTACTATTACATGTTTATCTTATGCATTTTTTGTAACTTAGACTCACAATTAAATCTTTATAATTGACATTTTTTATCCCTATACTTTTTTTATAGGTACGCCGAATAATTATCAATGGCAAAAACGTGAATTTCTGTGTAAACAAAACACTTATCAATCTAAAGCAGTTTATCATGATAGAGGAATATTGTCTACTATTAGTCAAGATTTTGAAAATAATTATAATGTAGACATGACAATAAATATCGTCCAACGTTCGAGATATTCAAGTGTTGTTGATGTAATAGCTAATATGCAGTCTCAACGACCTCCTCTACATGACATGACTACGAGTAATGTTATATCAACAATTCCTTGATCAAATATTTATTTTTATGTTCTTTACACCTTATTTGACAATATTTGTTTATGTAATAGGTACGTATTCAAACATGAACCAAACTTTGCAAACTTCTCAATCAGGGAATATGAAATCCATTTTCACAAATCCTACACCACTTAAGAGAGGACGTGGACGTCCACGCAAGCAAGATGTAGCAACCGTCATTTTACCACAACTTACGTCTGGACGAACTACACAGTTTGCTATACAAAAAAATAGTCCTCGTGTTTTTAATGATGTTACAAATACGGTAGGAAATAGAAACTGACCTGGACATCCCCGTAAAAATCCTTTAGTTAGTCAGGTCTCACCAAACCTTAATGAAGGAGCATCAAATGAAACTGTACAAAAAGTAGCTAAACGACCAGGAAGACCTCCCAAAGTAGTTTGCGAAAACGGTATGAAGTTTTGTATTATCAATTATCAATATACCTTTTAGTTGTAATCATCCTAAATTTAACACACATGATCCTAATTGTTTTAAAATCCTGTTAATAGACAATTCTACCACCAGTGATGGTTTGCCGAACCTTTCAGAAGGTGCATCGTCACCGGTTGCTACAGGAACTATAGCTAAACGACGCGGAAGGCCTCCCAATATAGGTAAATGCTTTGAGTACATTATCCATAAACTGTTTTTATTTCTGCAGTTAACAATCATTTCATTTTGTTTTAAAATCAAAACAATAGATAACTGTACCAGTAGAGCTGTTTCGCCGAACCTTTCAGAAGGTGCTTCTCCTGATGTTACAATAGGAAATGTACCTAAATGAGGCGGAAGGCCTCCCAAAGCAGGTACATGCTTTGAGTACACTATCTATAAAGTATTTTATATTTAATCCTTCTGCAGTTAGCAAACATTTTTATTTTATTTTTGTTTTCAAGTCGAAACAATAGATAACTGTACCAGTAGAGCTGTTTCGCCGAACCTTTCAGAAGGTGCTTCGCCAGATGTTATTATAGGAAATGTAGCTAAACGACGCGGAAGGGCTCCCGAAATAGGTACATGATTTCATCACGAACACCTTTATAAACTATATATATTTAATCCTTTTGAAGTTAACGAGCCTTTTTTTTGTCCACGAAAAAATAGATAATCATACAAGTAGTAGTATAAACCAACCTGTCCCCAACATATCTTCCAGCAATGTTAGTGGATCTCTAACTCCTAATATGTTCACACCTGAAATACATGCAAACATCCCATGCCAAGATATCAATTCTACAAGTAAGTTGTGTCATATGTTTTTTATCTATAAATTTTGCATCGTAACACATTATAAGTTCACCAATCATTAAACGTGGTATACAGGTAACATGTCAAAAAGAACTCGCAGATCAAGATTAGGCAATAACAGTCCCGTTCAGTTTCACATTGGTGAGCATAATTAGTGGCGCTCATATCCTATAATGTGTTAAGTATAACTATATATATCTGCAACAGGTAGTCCAGGTATTGTCTCACCAAGTCCGTCTACAAATAATAATGTTGATTCAACAAGACAACGTAACAGCAAAGACAAAGGCAAGTCAATAGCACATACAACGGAAGTTGATTTATCAGAGGATGTTTCTGAGGATGAACATGGATATATTGAACGTATTTCAGGCATATCTAAAGGTATAATTATTTTTTACATATTTATTAATCGTTAAGTTCTTTTTACTATTGATAGGTTTAAGTCGGTGTATATATTTTTGTATCCTAATAAACAATACATTTTATATATTTTTTTAGATTACCTCGACTATGGTGATCAGAATGTTCAATGCATAAAATGTGGAGCAATGTTGTGGCTTTCCGAAAGTAAAAGAGGAGCTCATAACTCTGCTTCCACTGATTCATTTTCTCTCTGTTGTGGTCGAGGTAAAGTGGTATTACCTGTTGCAGTGAAGAATCCTCCTAAATTGTTAACGAAACTCATGAATGGGGAACACCGAAAAAGCAAGTCATATCTTGAGAACATACGCTAGTATAACTCGATGTTTGCTTTTACATCCATGGGTGCTAACGTTGACCATATAGTTAACAATGGTCACGCACCATATTGTTTTAGAATACAAGGGCAAAACTACCATTTAATTGGAGATTTGTTACCCAAAGCTGGTGATACACCAAAGTTTTCTCAGGTTTATATTTATGATCCACAGAACGAAATTCAAAACCGCATTAATTCTGTCAGGTAACTATAATATATTCCGTTTCCTGTTATTACTTTTTTTAGCCGTTTAATTCCCAGGTCATAGAATTATAGATTGAATACACTAACTATAATGTTTTTTCCGATTCATGACAGTTCCAATGAGAGTGGATCTTCTTCTTCTAATAAAAAATAGACCGTCAACTAACTAAAGACCTTTAAACAATGCTTGATCGTGATAACCCTCTGGTAAAGAAGTTTCGAATGGCTGGTCAACAAATTGCTCATGGAGTGGAAAATGCTAAGATCAGGCTGATAGGAAGGCGTGAAAAAGATGGGAGGCAATATAACCTTCCTACAGCAAATGAAGTGGCTGCACTTATTGTTGGTGACTTTGCTAACAATCATAACGAAAGAGACATTATGGTGCAAAAAAATAGTGGGAAGAAGAAAAAGATTAGTGAGTTACATGTTTCATACCTTCCATTACAGTACCCGTTGTTGTTCCCTTACGTAGAAGATGGTTATAGAACTGACATATACCATCAAGGTATTACTGATGCCACCCCAGACAAGGATAAAAAATATGTCACAATGCGTGAATGGTTTGCTTACTATGTACAAGATAGGCCAAATGTTTTTCAACTATTTTAAACGGTAGGCGATCATTTCAGTAGTTTTTGGTCGATGGTTACACTATGGTTGAAGCGGAGAGGCTGTTATATGTGAAAAATCAAAATAGTGAATTAAGATGTGAAACTTATTCTCGATTAGCTAAAGTTGTTGAATCATCCAACCAACAAAACAAGAAACGTGGAAAAAAGGTGATTTTACCCTCATCCTTCACAGGTAGCCCAAGATATATGATGCAAAATTACTTGAACGCTATGGCAATGTGCAAGTTTTATGGATACCCTGATCTATTTATAACCTTTACATGTAATCCAAAGTGGCCTGAGATTACAAGGTTTTTATGTAAGAAGGGTCTAAAATCAGAGGATCGTCCTGACATTACCACAAGAGTTTTTAAGATCAAGTTGGATTAGTTGATAAAAGACATTAAGGAGAAACGTATTTTTGGTCGTGTTCGTGCTGGTACATTTCAAGCTTTACTTAAGTTTTGTTTCCAAATCTAAGTTTTATACAACTTGCATTTTATTAATACCAATATGTTCATCTTTTTTTTTTTTTTATTATTATTACAGAGGTTTACACAATTGAATTTCAAAAACGTGGACTGCCTCACTGTCACTTATGTGTATGGTTGGAATCAGATGACAAGTTGAGATTCCCCGCAAATATAGATAGATGTATATCTGCTGAAATACCAGATATAGATGAAGACCCCGAACTACACCAATTGGTTAAAGAATTTATGATGCACGGTCCTTGTGGTCCTGATCATAGAAGTTGCCCTTGCATGGTTGAAAATAAGTGTTCGAAGAAGTTTCCAAAGCCATTTAATGAGTCTACTTTCATCGACGAAAGTGGATATGCTATATATAAAAGGACTGATGATGGAAGAACTATTAAAAAACAAGGTGCAGATCTTCACTGTGGTTTTGTCGTTCCCTACAATCCAACTTTATTGAAAAGGTACCAAGCTCATATCAATGTTGAATGGTGCAATCAGTTTGGATCCATCAAGTATTTATTTAAGTACATAAACAAGGGACCAGATAGAGTTACTGAAGCTGTCGAAGATGAAGAGACGGATGAGATTAAAGACTTTTACGATTGCCGTTATTTATCAGCTTGCGAAGCTGCATGGAGGATATGTAAGTTTGATATACACCACAGGTTTCCTGCAGTAGAGCGTTTGCCATTTCACCTTCCAAACGAGCATTCTGTTGTATTTGATCCCACTGAAAGTATCGAATTTCAACTCGAGCATGCCTCAGCTAATACCACCAAGTTTTTGGCTTATATGGATCTCAATAAAGAAGATACCTTAGCGCAATCATTGTTGTATGTTGAGATCCCAAAACATTTTGTTTGGAACAGTCAAGACAAAACATGGACTCGACGAAAGCAAGGCAAAAGCATAGGTCGGATCCATCACGTTCCTCCATCTTGGGGCGAGCTTTTTTATTTACGTATGCTCTTAAACAAAGTTAAAGGTGCAAAAGAATGGGACAACTTTAAGAAATTCGATGGTGTATTATATGGTTCATATAAAGAGGCTTGTGACGCACGTAGATTGTTAGAGGATGACAAGGAATACATTGAAGGCATAATTGAAGCAAGTGCGTGGGGAACTGGGGATTACCTTTGTAATCATTTCGTTATGTTAATACTATCGGATAGTATGTCAAGACCTGAGGTCGTTTGGGAGAAGTCGTGGACTCTTTTAGCAGAAGACGTGGAACGTTTGGAAAGGCAAAAAAGAAATCATCCAGGTATCCTACAATTTCATTTTTTACACCATAAATAGTAATAAGATTGTATAAAAAAGCTTCAATTGTATTTTCATGTTTGAAAGTCATTCAACAATATTTCAGTCATTTTGTGTAGAACTACAACTAACGGATAAACAAAGGTACAATATATGTTTAACATATATTGAGGACAAGCTACTCAGCAATTCGAAAAGCCTCAAAAATATTGTCAATATGCCGTATCTGGATTCAGAGTTCACAATGGATGGATACAATAGGTTGATTTACGATGAACTTGATTATAATGTTCCAGAATTGATACTCCAACATCAAGCACTATATGGAAGTTTGACAAATGAGCAGAAAGGAATATATGATACTATAATAGATGCTTGCGATAATGACAAAGGAGGTATGTTTTTTGTATATGGCTACGGAGGTACAGGGAAGACCTTCCTGTACAAGACATTGACAGCTGCTTTAAGGTCCAAGAGTCAAATAGTTCTAAACGTAGCATCCAGTGGTATAGCTGCGCTTTTGCTTGATGGTGGTAGAACAGCCCATTCTCGGTTTGCAATCCCTATTAATGTTGTTGAGGATTCAATGTGTACTATTAGTGCTGATGGTGATCTTGCTGAATTGATTCGTGAGACAAAGTTAATTATATGGGACGAAGCACCAATGGTTAACAGACTTTGTTTTGAAGCTTTTGACAGAACTTTACGAGATATATCAACAGGTACATTTTACTTTTTTTATGCAATTTTTTTACATCGTTACAGTATTACATTTATATTCTTTTATACTAATGATATCAAAAAACTTCTTTAAATCTTAACTACAAAAAAGTCTAATAATAATCTAATTTAGTAGGTGTGTTTCTTACTGATTTATAATTTGTCTAACTTTCAACCCTATGCATCCTTGCTAATTAACCAAATACATTTCTTCATTTTTTCCCTCATTATGTACATTTATCTTTAACCATGTATAAAAATCATTACCATTTTAGTGTTGCTTATAGTTTATATGTAATGTTTAAATTGCCTTTTTAACAAGTACTTATACGGTAGTTTCTGATAAGGTGTTTGGTGGTAAAGTTGTTGTCTTTGGTGGCGATTTTCGGCAAATACTCCCGGTTATTCCAAACGGTAGCAGGCAAGATGTCGTACATGCTTCCTTAAATCAGTCTTATCTATGGAAGAATTGCACGGTTCTTAAACTTACCGAGAATATGAGGCTTCGTGTTGGTTGCAACCCTGGAGATGCAGAACAAATTAAGGATTTTGCTGAATGGATTTTGAGTATTGGCGATGGGACAATAGGTGGCAATAAAGATGGCACTGCTGAGGTTGAATTCTCAGAAGAAATGCTAATACCTGATTCTGATGATCATGTACAAGCTGTGATACAAGAAACTTACAATAATTGGAAAGATAATCTTTGGGATCCATCTTATTTCCAAGATCGATCCATTCTTGAACCAACACACGAAGAAGTTGACAAAGTGAATGACCGAATGCTTTCTCAACTTAGTGGCAGAGAGAAAGTATATTGTAGTTCGGATACAGTATCAGATTTAGACGTGGATTTTAATCATAGCGAGGATATGTACACTACGGAATTCTTGAATACAATCAAAATGTCTGGACTTCCACACCATAAATTAGTTTTGAAGATTGGCACTCCCGTTATGTGTTTGCGCAACATTGATCAACGAGGTGGATTGTGTAATGGCACCAGGTTACAAGTATTGAGAATGGGAATCAATAACATTGAGGCAAAGATTATATCAGGTGGTAAAGTGGGTGAGGTTCGCTCTATACCCAGAATGATTATAAGCCATCCGACAAGAAGATGCCTTTTCAACTTAATAGGAGACAATTCCCTATTTTCGTTTGTTTTGCCATGAATATAAACAAAAGTCAATGCCAAACATTGTCTAAGGTTGGGCAATATTTGGAACGGTCTGTTTTTTCCCACGGACAACTTTATGTAGCTGTTTCCAGAGTAAAAAGCAAGAGAGGTCTAAAAGTGTTGTGTTGTGACAAAGACGGCAACTACACCAACTCTACGACAAACGTTGTATATAGAGAAGTTCTTCATAGATTATAAACTATATGTAATTTGGTTATTTTGAACGTTATGTTTGATTAAACGTTATTGTTTTATTGATAATAGCATGTCGATTTTATTCATTTGAGTCTCATGGATGTAACTACACTTTCATACATATTATACTATTAATTTTATCGTATAATCAAATTTCTAAAGCTAGCCGCCCCATCGGGGCGGGCCTTGCATCTAGTATATGTATATATATATGGTAAAGTTAAAATAAAAAGACAAATATCCGTACCCTACGTAAAAAGATTTTTTTTTAAGTTCGCGAAAAATCCCAAAAAAATTCTACAACATTGGGTATGTTGGTGCATAAAACTTTTGTGAAATAAGTTTTTCTAATTTTGAGTTTTTATACGTTTTTTTTAATGCACAAAAAACGAATTTTGATGCGCAAAAAAATTTTGATGCACAAAATTTTCAACTTATTTTAGTTAGATGCGCAATGTTATTTTGATGACAAAAATCAAAAGAAGTTGGGTGCAAAAACGAATTTTTTATGCACAAAAAAGCGATTTAATGCACAAACATATTTCTTCATAATGTTTTTTCGGAAAAAGTATCCACTTTTAGAAAAAAATTCTTTCACAACTTTTTCATGCACCAACATACCCGATCTTTTGAAAAAAAATTTCGCGAACTTTTTTATAAAAGAAAACTTTTTTACGTAGTGTACGGATATTTATTTTTTTATTTGATCTTTATCCTATATATATATATATATATATATATATATATATATATATATATATATATATATAGATTTAAGATCATTTGAGGACAAAACTTTGTTCACATACCAAGGGATCAGTCCCCACCATTCATCTAGTTTGATCTAATGGGGATTAACCTAAGATTTAATAGGGAACCTAAGTCCATGTATTTTTTTCCTTCTACTTTGTCTTTTTGTCTTTCTTATTTATTTATTTATTTTTTGTCTTTTTTTTAATTCACGTTTTATTTTATTTTATTTTATTTTATTTTTTGTCTTTTTTTAATTCACGTTTTTTTAAATCTTTTTTATTTTTATTTTTTTTGTCTTTTTTAATTCACCTTTTTTTTTTTTTTTTTTTTTTTTGCGTTTTTTTTTCTTTTTCGTACGTTTTCATACATATTCGTCCGTTTTCATACATATTCGTCCATTTTCTTTTTCGTCAGTTTTTATACGTTTTCATCAGTTTTCATCCGTTTTCAGACGTTTTCGTCCGTTTTTATACGTTTCCGTCCGTTTTTATCCGTTTTCATACGTTTTCATCTGCTTTTGTCCGTTTTCATACATTTTCGTCCGTTTTTGTCCATCTTTGCCCGTTTTTAGGCGTTGTCGTCCGTTTTCCTACATATTCATCCATTTTCATACGTTTTCGTCCGTTTTCGTCAGTTTTTATACGTTTTCGTCCGTTTTTATACGTTTTCATCTATTTTCGTCCGTTTTCATATGTTTTCGTCCGTTTTCTTACGTTTTCGTCCGTTTTCATACGTTTTCGTCCGATATTATACGTTTTTTCTGTTTTTATACGTTTTCGTCCGTTCTCATACATTTTTGTCCGTTTTCATATGTTTTCGTCCGTTTTCTTACGTTTTTGTCCGTTTTCGTCCGTTTTTATACATTTTTGTTCGTTTTCAGACTTTTTCGTTCATTTTCCTACATATTCGTCCGTTTCCTTACGTTTTCGTCCATTTTCATATGTTTTCGTCCGTTTTTAAATGTTTTCAGCCATTTTCATACGTTTCTGAATCTCACAAGTGGTATTCTGTGATACTCAGGATATCACAAGTGATGATACTCAGAATATCACAATTGATGATACTCAGAATATCACAAGTGATATTATGGATATCACAAGTGATTTCCACCTTTTTTTAATTCACGTTTCTGAAATATTCGTCCATTTTCTTACGTTTTCGTCTGTTTTCCTACATATTCATCCATTTTCTTACGTTTTTTAATTCACGTTTTCGTCCGTTTTCCTACATATTCATCCGTTTTCTTACGTTTTTTTCCATTTTCATTTGTTTTCGTCCGTTTTAAAATGTTTTCAGCCATTTTCAGACGTTTTCATACGTTCCTGAATATCACAAGTGATATTCTGTGATACTCAGAATATCACAAGCGATGATACTCGGAATATCATAATTGATGATACTCAGAATATCACAAGTGATATTCTGTGATACTCAGAATATCACAAGTGATGATACTCAGAATATCACAATAGATGATACTCAGACGTTTTCATACGTTCCTGAATATCACAAGTGATATTCTGTGATACTCAGAATATCACAAGTGATGATACTCAGAATATCACAATTGATGATACTCAGAATATCACAAGTGATACTCAGAATATCACAAGTGATATTCTTAATATCACAAGTGATTTTCACCTTTTTTTAATTCGCGTTTCTGAATATCACAAGTGATATTCTGTGATACTCAGAATATCACAAGTGATGATACTATGAATATCAAAAGTGATATCCTGAATATCACAAGTGATATCCTGAATATCACAAGTGATTTTCAACTAGTGTTTTGTAACATGAAAATCACTTGTGATATTCAGAATATTACAAGTGATATTCTGAATATCACAAGTGATTTTCACGTTTTTTTAATTCACATTTTCTTTATCACTTTCTTACGTTTTCGTCCGTATTTATACGTTTTCGTCCATTTTCATTCGTTTTCATACGTTTTCGTCCGTTTTCATACGTTTCTGAATATCACAATTGATATTCTTAATATCACAAGTGATATTTTGAATATCACATAAATCACTTGTGATATTCTGAGTATCACAGAATATCACTTGTGATATTCTGAATATCACTTGTGATATTTTGAGTATCATCAATTATGATATTCCGAGTATCATCACTTGTGATATTCTGAGTATCACAGAATATCACTTGTGATATTCAGGAACGTATGAAAACGTCTGAAAATGGCTGAAAACATTTAAAAATGGACGAAAACGTAAGAAAACGGACGAATATGTAGGAAAACGGACGAAAACGTGGATTAAAAAACATAAGAAAACGGACGAATATGTAGGAAAACAGACGAAAACGTAAGAAAACGGACAATTATTCAGAAACACGAATTAAAAAAATGTGAAATCACTTGTGATATTCTGAGTAACATCAATTTTGATATTCTAAGTATCATCACTTGTGATATTCTGAGTATCATCATTTGTGATATCCTGAGTATCATAGAATATCGCTTGTGATATTTAGAAACGTATGAAAACGTCTGAAAATGGCTGAAAACATTTAAAAACGGCTGAAAACATATGAAAATGGACGAAAACGTAAGAATATGTAGGAAAACGGACGGAAACATCTGAAAACGGACAAAAATGTATAAAAATGGGCGAAAATGGACAAAAACGTAAGAAAACGGATGAAAACATATGAAAACGGACAAAAACAGATGAAAACGTATGAAAACGGACGAAAACGTTTAAAAACAGAACAAAACCTATAAAATCGGACGAAAACGTATGAAATCGGACGAAAACGTATGAAAACGGACGAATACAGATAAAAACGTATAAAAACGGACGAAAACGTATAAAAACTGACGAAAAAGTATGAAAATGGACGAATATGTAGGAAAACGGACGACAACGTCTGAAAACGGACAAAGATGTATAAAAACGGACGAAAACGTATGAAAACGGACGAAAACGTAAGAAAACGGACGAAAACGTATGAAAACGGACGAAAACGTATAAAAACGGACGGAAACGTATAAAAACGGACAAAAACGTCTGAAAACGGACGAAAACAGATGAAAACGTATAAAAACGGACGAAAACGTATAAAAACTGAAGAAAAAGAAAATGGACGAATATGTATGAAAACGCACGAAAAAGAAACATTAAACGTAAAAAAAAAAAAAAAAAAATAAAAAATAAATAAAAAAAAAAAAAAAAGGAAGCAAAACTTGATTTAAAAAAAACGTTAATTAAAAAAAAGAAAAAAAAAAAGGTTAATAAATAAAAAAGACAAAAGGAAAAAGAAAAAGGAAAAAAAAAAAAAAAAAAAAGACATGGACTTAGGTTTCCTTATTAAATCTTAGGTTAATCCCCACCATTAGTTCAAATTAGATGAATGGTGGAGATTTGTCCCTCAGTATTAAACAAAAGTTTAGTCCTTAAATGAATAAGAATGAACTTTTCTCATATATAATTAATATTTTATTTATTATCATTTATATATATATATATATATTATATTATATGGATGAGATCAAATAAAAAGAAGGTTTTTTGGTAAAAAAGAATAAGAAGGATTTTTGACCCTTGATTTGAAAATCAATGGATGAGATTAACTATAATCCTAACTAACTATTAAGGGCACAAAAGTAATTTCACAATCTGTTGGGAATTAAATATTCAAGAAGTTTAATATCGGGTTCTATTCAAGGAAATTCTCCAAGTATGTTTCTGCTGGTAGTGTATTGATTCTGCTGCTGAGTGTTCCTGCTGATAGTATTATGATACTGCTGCTAGTGTTAGTAATCCTGCTGCTAGCGTTAACATTCTGCTGCTGATAATGCTGTTGGTTGATGTTGCTGCTAGTGTACTTGTTCCTGCTGCTAGCGATAACTCATTGCTGCGGCCATAAGCTTTCTACTGCTGGATGGATAAGTATGAAAAGATATTATGTGTATTTAAGTCAACAATATACGGTAGATAATATCTTACCCCATGTGATCAGTCATAATGTTATATTCTCAGAACAAGTTGTAAACAAAGATACAAGATGCATCTTATTGACGGACGCACGTATTATCATAGCAAGTAGTTTATCAAGACTTTAAGCAATATTGTAAAGATCTTTTTGACTATAAAAGAAGATCTTAGACTAGTGATATAAGAGTGTCAAAAAGTGGTTGTTGAATACTTAGAACTTTCATAACTGTTAGAACAAGAACAAACACAAAAATATCACATGTAAGAAAAACTTAAGATTCAAGGTTGTAACCCTAGTGATAACTCAAGATCACTCGTATTATTATCTTAATAATATTGAATCGTTTGGTGATAATCTTTCATTATTCATTGACATATAACAAACACAACTGTTCCATTTCCATAACCATAATAACCTTCTAAGTGTGATTAAGTAGATTCCGCATACTTAATCATATTCACTCAATATATCATACACACAAAGTACAAAAGGTTTAACCACCTTAACCGTGTGTCGAATCCCCAACAAGTGGTATCAGAGCAAGGCTGATATTATTGATTTAGAAGAAGAAGCTTAAGAAATGGATGTTCAGGATACTGCTACAAATGTTGCTGCAAAGTTGCCCATGATCAAGATTATGCTCTCTGGGATATCATTACATATGGAGATTCTTTTTCACTTGGCTATTCAGATGTTATCATTGATGGCAAATCAGTAAGACAAAGAAATACTGGACCAGTTTCAAATGAAGAAAGGATACAGAAGAGAAATGATCAAAAAGCAAGAAACTTGTTGCTTATGACCATTCCTGGTGAGCAGATGCTATCCTTTAGCAAGTATCCAGATGCAAAAACTCTTTTTGAAGAGATTTGTGCATGGTTTGGTGGTAATGAAACTACCAAGAAAACACAAAAGACATTGCTGAAACAACAATTTGAAAATTTCAGTTCAAATAGCAATGAATCTCTTGACAAGTTGTTTTCTAGATTACACAAGCTTGTCAGTCAGCTAAGTGTATTGGGTGTTGAGATAGCAAAGGAAGATCTCAACATGAAGTTTTTGAGAAGTCTACCTGATGAGTTCCATACTCATGTGGTTGTCTGGATGAACAAGCCAGATATTGAAACCATGAAACTCAATGATTTGTTCAATAACTTCAAAATTGTTGAACAAAGTCTAAAGAAGACTGGAATCTATAGTACTAGCTCTGGGAATATGGCACTCTTGTCATCTCCTAGTATTAGTAAGTCAGAAGAGGTAGATGAAGTTGAAGGTGTTTCTACTGCTATTTATGGTGGTTGATGAGTGTCTAAATACTCATCATTTTTGCCTTATCTGAACTGCCAAAACATTCAAAAACACTCAGAAATGCATCATAATACTGAAATTATCCCAGAATTGTGTTTTATATGTTTCAGATGCAAAATGTTTAAAAACAGATAAAAAACGAACAAAGTTTGCATAATTGGCAGTTTCAGTCCCTCAACTTTCAAAAGTTGTCAAAACTAGTCCCTGGTTATTCTAAAAACAGGAAAAGTCATCAAAGGTCCTTTAAGAATCATAAAATTACATAATAAGTCCTTTGGTGCAAAGTTTCACAAAATGGCAACTTTTACCCCTCAAAATCCAAAATTGACATAAAAGGTCCTTGGAAGTTTTAAAATAGAAAATTATCAACTATGGTCCTTGTGTTATTGATTTGTGGCAGGTTTAGTCCTTTGAAGTGAGTTTGGAATGTTGGCAAATCAGGTCCCTAAAGTTTCAGCAGTTTACAAGTTTGGTCCTTGTGCTTAAAAATCTAAAAACCAAACGGACCCTTTGTATTATACAACCCCAGCCCACACCAAACCACAAACCCGGCCCAACCTTTTCACTAAATAACCCAATCCACAAATAAACCCGACCCATCTCTCTATTTAGCATAACCAGAGTTTGACTAGAGTCAAACTCTTCTCCTTCTTTCCAGTTACCCGCCCAAGCACCTCAACCCACCATCCACCACCCTTATCCTGACACACCCACCTCCCCCCTCCTCTGTTACACATCCCACCAACTATCAGAAGCATTAAATGCTTCTCCTCCAGTCACCTCACAGAACCCAAGTGGTTTTCCCACTAACTGACTTTCCCGCCAAAAATCAAGTGGACGTTTGAGAAGATATTAAGGCAATTAAAGGTTCAAGGATGACTCAGAGAGGATGACTCATGGTTTCCCAGCATTTTGTACTATAAATAGAAGCATTTGTAATCGTATTAAGTAGTAGTTAATTTAGTGATAGTCGTATTTTCCTTATCAGTTTCTTATGTAATGTAATTCTCACTTTCAGTAATCAATTAAAGTCATCTTTAAGCTATTTGTTCTATTTCAAGTTCAGTTTGCACTCAGTTTATAGTTTTTATAAAGTTCCAAGTTATCTGTGATCGTATAAGCTATAAGTTCTTTTTCATTATCATCAAAAGCTCCTATAACCCTTGCTATAAGCTCACATAAGCTCATCATAGCTTTATGTAAGCTTATATAGTGGATACTAGTTCTAATTTCAAGATATGAAGAAAGTCAACAAAAAAGTCAACATAAGCTCTTAAAAGCTATTCTGGGTTTAAAAAGCTCTCAGGAAGGTTTCTTTGGGTTTTCTAGCTTGTTGTTAACAAGCTAGATTGTTCTGTTCTGTGCATGCTATTCCTATAGCCACTCTCTCAGTTGTAAGCTCAATTCTCATTTTTAGCTTAATTTCTCAATTCACTGTTAAGTAGCTTATTGCAGTTTATTTCTATAATCATTAGTTTATTACTCCCTCCGTCTCAATTTATTTGTCAGGAGAGAGAAAACACAAAGTTTAATAAAAGTGGGGCCACTTTAATTTTCAACCACTAAAACGGAATATTCCTCCACTAGATTCTCTAGTTTTTACTAAATAAGGAAAGTGGACAATTAATTTGAGACATCCATAAAAGGAAATATGGATAATTAAATTGAGACGGAGGGAGTAATAGTTTACTATCATATTTCACTAGTATAGATCAGTATTATATAACTTGTTCTTCATTTCCACCTATAAAACCAATAAAAGCCAAAAATAACAACATAAGCTAGCTTGTTAAAACAGTTTCATTATCAGTCACTAAGTCATTTTCATAGCTTATGTCACTTACTTACACCATTAGTTTTCAATTTAGAGCTTAACTCAATCAGTTCACTTAGAAAAACTCAAAACAGTCCCCTAAGGGACTGTTTGGTTTAACTCTGTCACACAAGCCAAACTAGCAATTACTGTTACATTACCATAAGCTCACTTTTTCATATGTTTTTCTAAGTCCCTAGAAGCTTTTTCCAACCTTTGATCAGCAATATATCTAGATTTAGCACTTTTGAACCCTTTGTGAGCATTTCAGTCCCTCAATAGCTCAAACAAGCTCACACAAGCCACAAGCTTGTTAAGATCATATCTGTGGCATTTATGTACTTCATTTTGTCCATTTAGTGAATCCACAAAGGCTCAGACCAACTGCACAAGTGTGCAACACAAACACATAGCACATCAGTATAGCAGACTGCATATAGCAGTCACTTTGTGGTTATTTGGAAACTTGCTAGATTTTTCATTCACAAACCATAAGCCCAATTAAGCTAGTTCCTTTTCATATTTAATCTCTACCAGTTCAACTCTAGCCTAGTATTTTTATTTCGATTTTTAGAACTTTCTAAGGCCACGAAACAAACCCTCAAAGTGACCAAGTTGGGCCTGGTGCAGGGCACCACCTCAGCAGACCTTAGAGAGCATAAGCTCTTTTTGAGCTTATCTGGCTTTTCAGCCAGTGTTTTTTCTAGTTCCTATAAGTCAATTAGCCATATCTCAGTCCCTAGAAGCCTAGTCCATCAGCTTTTAGCCTCTCTTCAAGCTTATAGCTCGTTTGAAAGAATCTAAAGTCTTAAAACCTTACTAGTGGACTGATAAGCTCTTAGAGCTTAATTCTAGCTCATCCAGCTAGACATAAAAAAGATTCCAGTTTAGAAGTTGCTTATTACCAGCTTATAAGTAAGTCTCAAAAAGAAAATCACCAAAAAAAAAATAAAAGTAGCAAAAAGGTCCTAGTGGGATTCGAACCCCTGACCTTTAGCTCACAACACCAACACCTTACCAATGTGCCCGTAGGTCTTTTCCATTAAGGATTTGCACTCTTTATTATTTAAGTAGTATTAGCAGTTTAAAGCTTATTTAGCTTATTAGCTTATTACAGCTTATCCACATAAGCTGTGATACCCATTTTATTTTTATTAGCTTTGTAATCACTTAAGTTAATTTAGAAAAAAGTTTCAGATTTTTATTAATAGTTTTAATATTTTTTATCTTTTAATTAGTTTAAAATAGTAATTAATTGATAATAAATAGAAAAATAATCAGAAAAATACAAATCTAATTTTCATAATTTTCTTTTGTCATTTATAATCTAGGAAAAATATAAATATATTTTTAGACCTTAAGAAAAACCAAAAATATAAATAAAGTGATAGCTTCTATTTAATAGAATTTATCTTTTTAAATTTTAATTAAGTAATTTTCATTTTTATAATTTTCTTAGCTTCTTTTCATCTTATAATATTTTTAGAAAAAGTTTTAGAATTTTCTTTGTTCATTTAGTATTTTTTATAAATTTAAATAGTTTAATAAGTAATTAAATAAATAAATAATTTATAATAATTAAATAAAAAGTGTAAAAAAATATAATTTAAGTTTTTAAATAAGTTTTAAGTCATTTTACATTTTTAGGTTTTAAATTTCATAAATTTCAGTTTTTGTCCCATTTTAGCTTTTCCTGTTGCGCGTTTTTAGGTTAATTAATTCGCGTTTAATTTTATTGTGCATATTTGTTTTAATTTGTTATTTAGAATTGTTAAAAAGCAAAATCAAAAATATCCAATCACATCAATCACTCTAATCCTAGCTTTTCACAGTTGCCCATTCACATCTCGTTGGGAAACGACCAGGGTGATCACTTGCCTGGTTTCACACTACACACGAGTATTCGTTCTGAGACTGTTTATATTTATATATACGTTTTCAGACGGATCAAATTTTGGCGCCGCTGCCGGGGAGGTGTGCTGCGACTATTGTGAAGAATTTTAGCGATTAGTGATTCGAGATCCTTCTATCAGAAGTTCCTATTTCCCAAAAACAATATAAAATACCAAAAATATTTTTCTTTTCTATATATATTATTATTATTATTATCATATAAAAATAAAAACACCAAAAATATTTTCCGTTTTCTTTAATAAATAACAATAATAAAATTTACCATCGAGAACCAAGACTGAGTACTACCTAACTGGGGGTACGGCCATAATAAGTTCCCAAACATCAGATTTAAAACTTGCCTTTGTATCACTTGCGAATATCGGCTCACCTTTAATTGATAAACAAACTCTAACGGAGGTTCTAGGATAGTCTGACATTAAATTGTCGGACTGAAAGAAGCGGGTTTTTAAGGAGCATTTAATTGCCCACCTTTGCTTCTCCGCCACTCTGTGCGTTTATCTTTTAGAGAGCTACCGTACGCTTGTTGATTGTTGGTTTAAGTTAACTTGTGTTTTGCTTCTGTCTTGTTTTAATTGGAATATTTTACTTAGTGCATGCGCACTCGTTCTTCCACGTCATCAAGCCCTTTATGTGAACTCGTAGATATTCCGAGAAGACGTAATCGTAGACGTGCTGCCCAAATAGTCGAACCCGAGATTCGTACTGTTCTCACTGAAAATATGGCAGACGAACGCACAATGGCTGAAATGCTCCAGGCACCCACCGAGGGTTATGGAGATGCCATCGTTTTACCAGTCATCGATTCTGATCATTTTGAACTGAAAACACATTTGATTCAGCTCGTGTCCACAAACCAATTCCACGGGTTTGAACGAGAGGATCCATATGCACACATTCGTTGGTTCAACAAACTGACCTCTACAATCAATTACAAAAATGTGCCACAAACATTTATCAAATTGATGCTATTTCCATTCTCACTTGAGGGGGCAGCCCGGATTTGGCTAGATAAAGAACCCCCTCGATCCATTGAAACCTGGGAAGATCTCGTTAAGAAATTTGTAAATTATTTCTTCCCTCCATCAAAGACGACTAATCTAAAAAATGAAATTGCTGGATTTCGTCAAGGTTTTGATGAAAATTTCGGAGAGGCATGGGACAGATTTAAAGATCTCCTAAGAAAATGCCCACATCACGATTTCACGGTGTTACAACAGATAAATACGTTTTATAATGGGTTGACCCAAAACGATCAAGATGCACTTAACGCAGCCGCCGGTGGCAATATCTTGAATCGTAAACCTAGAGAGGTGGTTGAAATTTGTGAAAATAAATCAAAAGTTCCTATTTCTAGAAACAAAGTGAATGTTCCTGTCACTCCTACTGCTTCTTCATCCGGTAACTCCTCAGAGTTAGCCTTTTTAACGGACTCAATGCGTTGTATGATGAAGGAAATTAAAGAATTGAAGAGTGAAATTCATAAACCGGAACAAATTAAAGCAATAAACAAAGTGTGTGAAACTTGTGGTGGCCCACATGCGTATTATGATTGTCAAGCAACCGATGCTTCTCTTTACCCAGCTCCCGTAGCTGCAGTAAATCAAAATCAATACCGTCCGCATGCTGAGACTCAGTACCGAGCACCGAATGCTATGGTCCCACCTGGTTTTCCACCCGTGCCAAATCAGAATAATCAAAATCGCTTTGTTCAAAATCAGGGACAAAATTTTAACAATTCTCAAAATTTCAATCAAAACCGAGGTCAGAATCAGGGTAATCATAACCAAAAGCCATGGAATGTCCAAAACCATAATCAGACATCCTCAGATGAGTTGCTTAGGCAATTCATAAAATCTCAAGAGGAGACAAATAAAACTCAATATCAGACAAACCAGTTGTTGGTTACCCAAATAAATGACATAAAAAAGTCTTTAAATGATCTACCTTCTACCTCGGGAGGTCTCCCAAGTAACACTGTTTTCAACCCTAGGGGTGAACTCAAAGCTGTCAGTACACGTAGTGGTAAATCTCATGTTGGATTCAAGGTAATAAAGGACCCGGTACTTCCCACTAACAATGGAAGTGCTAAATACGTCCAACCTTCGGTCATCCAACCTTCTGTCATCCAAAAATCTACACCCACAATTGCTCCTCAACCGTCAAGAATAGATCCTACTCTATCACGATTTACGGTTAAAAGTTTGTCAACCAAACTTAGTGAGCAAAGATCAGCCAGATATTATTCCGAAATGCTCAATGTTGTTCCTGTCAGTGTACTTGATGACGACAGTGATGATGATGAAGATACCACTTTCGTCAAAGCTATCACCACTCGGAGTGGTGCTGCTTATGAGGGGCCAGCTGGCCCTATTCCTCCTCCGTTGTTTGAAATGGAAAAAGAGACGGAGGATACAACGGACAAAGTGCAAATTCCAAGCCCACAAAGTACAGCACATGTCCATCCTCCGGTTGTCCCGCAAAAATCCAAACCAGGAGTTGTCTTTGAATCTGTTAAGACTCCTGAAGTCATTGCTCCTAAATCCAAACCTTACATTCCTTACCCATCGCGCTTAAATGAGCAAAAGCTCCGTGAGAAGGCTAGTCAACAAATGGACAAATTCTTTCAAATCTTTAAAGAATTACATTTTGACATAAGTTTTGCGGATGCTATCATTCTGATGCCTAAATTTGCATCAACAATCAAACAATTGTTAAGCAACAAGGAAAAACTGATTGAAATGGCTAAAACTCCATTAAATGAGAACTGCTCAGCGGTTATCTTGAAAAAGCTTCCGGAGAAGCTTGGAGATCCTGGAAAGTTTCTAATACCTTGTGTATTTCCGGGAATGGTTGAATGCTATGCCTTGGCTGATATAGGTGCAAGCATCAACCTGATGCCTCATTCAGTATGGAAGAAACTTTCTCTTCCGGCTCTTACTACTACCTGCATGACTCTTGAGCTTGCAGATCGAACCATATCTCATCCTCGAGGCATTGCTGAGGATGTGTTTGTGAAAGTAGGTAAGTTCCATTTTCCAGCTGACTTTGTGGTTGTTGATTTCGATGCTGATCAAAAGGTTCCTCTCATTCTTGGAAGAGGATTCCTAAAAACGGGCCATGCTCTTATTGATGTGTTTAAGCATGAAATCACCTTGCGTGTGGATAATGAAGCTGTTACTTTTAACCATGATCAAACCTCGAGGTACTCCTCAAATTATAACTCTGCATCGGTTAACCGAATCGATGTCATTGATGTTGCTTCAAAGGAGTACTCTCATGAAAGTCTTGGTTATTTTCATAATTCTGTGAGTGGGGAACCCACCACATCTTCTCAACTTATCATAGCCGACTCTTCCCCTTCTCTCACTTCGGTTGAGGGAAGTGATCCCTTTTGGGATGAAGTCGATGCTTTTCTTGCTCCAGATAGTTCACTTCCGTATGAGGTTGATGACAACTATCTTGATCCTGAGTGTAAAAACCCCAAAATTACCACAATCCGAAATGACCAAAATACCCTCAAATTTGAAGGTTTAAGAAATTATAAAATCACACAAGTAAGTATTATCTTGAGCTTAACCTAAGGTGATTAAAGCCCCAAGTATCTAATAAATTAAGTTAACAAATACTTTACATTATGATTTAAAGATCACAAAACAAATAATGTTCCATAGTCTTTAAAATTTGCGACATCCCAATTGTTGAACAACTCCAAATTTTCGGCTAGATTCAAAGAGAAAGGATAGGCATTAAGATGTGATTGATAACATCCCACAAAATCAGCCATTTTCCCTATTTGATATTCCCTTCACACGTTTGTTTGATACCAACTCTTACACACATTTTATTCCTATCAATCTCATCCCATGATTTCAGGGAGTTACTCAATTTAAAGAAGCTACCACACGTCTGTTTTTTTTTATTTTATACCCACACATGTATAATTTTTCCTTTATACAAATTGACAATATTCGCCAATCATAAACCCTCTAAACACAAACTTTGAAAACCCTAAAAATCCTCCCTTCACAAAGGTCGACTGCTGCTACATGTCTTCCCTCCTGTTCGGTTCAATCACAACAGCAAAAGGGGATTCGTGAGGCCCCTTCTTGGTGACTTGGTCGTGGGCTGTGGCTCAAAGGGTTTGGCTGATACTTGGCTTCGATCTCGATGCCTTTTCGTTGGAGGGTTTCGTTAACAGAAGGTTGTAGCGTCATGGGTTATCGAGTCTCATTCAGGTTGGATTTTTGTGTTCGGTTATGTTGGAGCTGTGGGGTTTGATTTCGAATCAAGGGTTCTGTTTGGCGTCCTTTGTTTCCTTCATTATATCCGACTCAAGAGGTATCATCTACCTTCGTCTTGTTTTCCTTCTCGTCATGAACTCATATTAACATATATGTATAACATGTAAAAAGTAAAACTAACCTGGATCATTATAATAAGAATACGAATGATATGTTTATTCGATCACATAAGATGATAAAAAGTAATAGCATGAAATGATAACACATGTGTGTCGATCTTGAAGCTCTTTGCCTATTTTGAATCTAAAATATTGACCATCAGTAAGGTGTGTGTTGATCGGGTCGATATGGTTGGGGTTTTGGGTTTGTTGTGGTCTCGATATTCATGTGTGTGTCTCGTTAAGCTTTTTCGGGTCTCGCGAAGGTTCGTGGTTTTGTGATTTTATGTGAGACTTTGTAGGATTTCATGTGTATCATATCATATAGCCTGGTGTTGCGTCAATGATTTTGTGTCTTGCTACTTTTGTGTATGCCTCGTATACTGGTGTTTGTGTGGTGATTGTGTGTGTCTTGTGTCGACATACAAGGGTGTGTATTCATGTCACAGGGACGTTAAATCAAGAGGTGTTAAATGGTTCAAATGGTGTCTAACATGTTAATTAACTATATGTAAATGAGTGTTAAAAGTTTAAAAGAGTTATTGTATGTGTGTCATCTTATATTTTAACGTGTGTATATATATGTTAGTAAAGCAGATTTCAAAGTGTAAAATTATGGATTTGTTAGGTCACGATAAAGACTGGTGTTGCATGCATACATTGATTAAGGATAAATTGTTAATCTGTGATTTCATGCGTAATTTCACATGCATGGGTGTAGTGGGTATATTGCTATGGATGTTGCATGCTTGCATGGTGTTGATTAAATAAGAGTAAATGGGTGTATTATGTAAGGGCTAACACCTAAGTTTTGTTGTGGGATGTGTGTTACGGGAAATCGGTTTCGTTTGCTAAAGAGTGTCGTGTGTGAGCAGTTTGGGTCGTGGTCGAAAGAGGTCAAGATGTAGTAACATAATTGCGGTCTAAAATATTATCAAGAATGCATTTTATAAATTGTGAAACGGCGGAGTCTAAAACGGTCATTTGACATTTGTTTACATGTTAAACCTTAAAGTTAAATACTTGACATATTTAAGTATTAAACTTTGATAATTTACATTTATAACCTTAAACTTTACTAAATTGACATTTTAACCCTAAACTATGATATTGGTTATATTAAATCTTAAACTTTATTTAATTGTCATTTATAACCTTAAAGTATTAAATTACTATTTCGGGAGACATACTAAATATGGAAACTTGCTAATTCGGGAAACTTGCTAAAAGTGGAAAGTTACTAAAAATAGAAAGAAACCAAAAATGAGTAATCTGATTTAAAATGAGCTTATAAGTAATAAGAAGATCATTAATTCATGTAGATTCGTTGAAGAAGGAGTAACTTCCGATCTTTATGATGTGTTTGCACTTGCGGTTTAAGGTACAGATATTCTGACCTTTCTTTTAAGGTTTCTCATGATCTCTCTCGTATTCTGAATCCATTAGTTTCTGATTCGATTGCTATGATTTCCCTTTGCTTGAACCTCCCCAGTTGAGCTCCATTTGATATGAATTCTGATCTGAAGCTATGCTATGAAAACCTTTTCTAATTATATCTTGAAAATGTTTTGAGGAAAAACTATTTTTAAAAGGGTGCTTATAAATGAGGCAAAACCATTTTATATAAATGTTACTAACTTTTATGAAGGCTATTTTGGAAGACTAATTTTTATGAAAAACCGTTTTGAAAGAATATTTTATGAAAATTACTTTAAAGAATCGTTTTATTAACGGTACAAATAAAGGATTGTTTAAAATGGACTTTGATGGAAGTTTTAAAATGAACTTTTGAGATGAACCTTGATTATGATTATGAGTTATGATTCAGTTAAGATTTCCCAGGCCATTTCTATGTTTCCTTATGTATGAACCTTTTGATATGACGTTGAGATGCATTTCTGATATATGACTTTGAGATGACCTTGAGATATGACTCTTAGTTTGATACCCGAGCCACCTTTCTGTTTCCTAGCCAGGAAGGTAACCTGGCCGTGTCTGTGATGCACCACTGGCATGACTCCTGTGTGGGGGAGTGATTTCTCACGCCGTCCCCTTTTATATTATGATATGGCCATGAGGACTCTGAGATTATGATTTTGAGATTGACTTTGAGTGGGGGCGTATGGATTCCAATCCTAGGCATGTATGTTTAGTGGATTTAACTATGACTTTGAGTATGACTTTGAGGTGACTGGTACTTGTGTGCATTACACGCCTTTCACATTTCTGGGAGCTAGCTACTCCACCCCATTTGATACATGAGGCCACCCCTCATATTATCTGGTTGCCTGAGAGGTATCCCCTCTGATTGTGAGACTATGATTTTGAGATGTGACTTTGAGATTATGACTTTGAGTTTCTGGGCTCGTGGTGGATAACTATCCTAAACCTTTACTCTTTATACCTTTGCTTATACCTTATACATTATGCTATATATGTTCGTTTCCTTTTACTTTCATTTCCGTTTGTTATATATATCTGTTCACTGGGCTTTTTAAGCTCAGCCGCACGTTTTCTTTTCGTGTGCGGCAGGTTTTAGTTGGAAGCTGGGTATGAGTGAAGAGACCTTTGGTCTTAGAAGACCTTGATAGTTATTTCGAAGTAGAAGTTATTAGAAGAATTTCACTTGCAGACTTAGTATTTAGCTTTTGTTTCCTTTGTATCCTTGTGTATTCAATATTTCACTTGTAACCTTTGAGAATCTTTGTATTACTTTTGAATGTATGCTTTGTTTGATCTGATATGAAGCCATTAATGTGATACTTTTACCCTTGCCGGGTTGGGGTGTTACACTGAGGGGGACATTCTTTTTCTAGAGAATTTGTTAAACGAAGATTCATCTTCCCCTCTTCCACCAAAACAACTTCATAAGAAGGAAATCAAGTCAGTTGAGAAAACTGATAAATTTCCAGAGATCAAGTTTAAGGACTTGCCTCTTCCACTTGATTATGCAATTCTTGAGGAGGAAGTTCTTATTTTAATGGCTATTCAGATCTCTCTTCTTCCCTTCACCTACCCGGTGATTTCCCCTATCTTTCACTCATTTGGGAGTGAGGATATTACTTTTGACCCCGGCATTGTCCATATAACATTGGTTTAATGCCAGATATATCTCTCTTGGTGTGGAACTTTCATGTACTTCAATGTGTATACAAACATCTTGAATGAAAATCCGATGGAGATGGTCTCTTCCACTTACTTCCCCATAGACTTTTAAATTGCTTTTTCTCCCGGGCTGTTCAGGAACCCTTTGTTACGGTTGACCGTTCACAAGCGGTTAGCTTGCGTGATAAACCTGACTGTTCGGGAGGAACCAATGAATTCGGGGTCGAGTCAAGCTAGCGACTCGGTTAATAAAAACAGTAGCAAAATATGGGTTTTCACCCATGTCTCACCCAAGTGTGGGAGGGATGCCCCACATGTTGTATATATCTCAAAAAAAAAAAAAAAAAAAAAAAAAAAAAAAAAAAAAAAAAAGTGTGTGTGTATATAAAAATAATGGCTATTAGTATTTCCCTTTCACGTTCTAAGTGTTGGTTTAACAACCGGTTCTTTGAATATTGAGGGCAATATTCAGTTCTAAGTGTGGGAGGGGAATTCTAGCGAATTTGATCAAATGTACCATCTAGTACCCCCATTTTAGCCAAAATTTTAAAATTTTTTCTCACTTAGAACGCAATAAATGGTTATCAGTCCGCCATGTCTAACCCACATAAGGATTGGCTAATCCAGGAGCAAACGGCTCTTGGTAAAGATAAATCAAATCCGTTTATGGCTTGCAATTTGCCCAAAATTGTATGGTTTTCGACTCACCATATCTTCATAAGTGAAGAGTTGGCTAGCCCGCAAGATTATGGCTTGTGGTTAAGGCAGTGAAAAACCATATTGGTAATCAGCTCACCAAAGATAATATTGATAATTTATCTAAGAGTTGGCTAGTCCAGAAGCAAACGGCTTTTGGTAAAGACAAATCAAATCCGTTGACAGCTTATGATTTGCTCAAAATCATTTGGTTATCATTGTACCAAAGTATCACATACTAAAACATTGGCTACTCCAGAAGTAATGGCTTTTGGTAAAGAGATAAAATCCATTTAAACTTCATAAAAGATTGCTAGGGACTAGCAATAGTTAAGTGTGGGGGATTGATGAGTGTCTAAATACTCATCATTTTTGTCTTATCTGAACTGCCAAAACATTCAAAAACACTCAGAAATGCATCATAATACTGAAATTATCCCAGAATTGTGTTTTATATGTTTCAGATGCAAAATGTTTAAAAACAGATAAAAAACGAACAAAGTTTGCATAATTGGCAGTTTCAGTCTCTCAACTTTCAAAAGTTGTCAAAACTAGTCCCTGGTTATTCTAAAAACAGGAAAAGTCATCAAAGGTCCTTTAAGAATCATAAAATTACATAATAAGTCCTTTGGTGCAAAGTTTCACAAAATGGCAACTTTTACCCCTCAAAATCCAAAATTGACATAAAAGGTCCTTGGAAGTTTTAAAATAGAAAATTATCAACTATGGTCCTTGTGTTATTGATTTGTGGCAGGTTTAGTCCTTTGAAGTGAGTTTGGAATGTTGGCAAATCAGGTCCCTAAAGTTTCAGCAGTTTACAAGTTTGGTCCTTGTGCTTAAAAATCTAAAAACCAAACGGACCCTTTGTATTATACAACCCCAGCCCACACCAAACCACAAACCCGGCCCAACCTTTTCACTAAATAACCCAATCCACAAATAAACCCGACCCATCTCTCTATTTAGCATAACCAGAGTTTGACTAGAGTCAAACTCTTCTCCTTCTTTCCAGTTACCCGCCCAAGCACCTCAACCCACCATCCACCACCCTTATCCTGACACACCCACCTCCCCCCTCCTCTGTTACACATCCCACCAACTATCAGAAGCATTAAATGCTTCTCCTCCAGTCACCTCACAGAACCCAAGTGGTTTTCCCACTAACTGACTTTCCCGCCAAAAATCAAGTGGACGTTTGAGAAGATATTAAGGCAATTAAAGGTTCAAGGATGACTCAGAGAGATGACTCATGGTTTCCCAGCATTTTGTACTATAAATAGAAGCATTTGTAATCGTATTAAGTAGTAGTTAATTTAGTGATAGTCGTATTTTCCTTATCAGTTTCTTATGTAATGTAATTCTCACTTTCAGTAATCAATTAAAGTCATCTTTAAGCTATTTGTTCTATTTCAAGTTCAGTTTGCACTCAGTTTATAGTTTTTATAAAGTTCCAAGTTATCTGTGATCGTATAAGCTATAAGTTCTTTTTCATTATCATCAAAAGCTCCTATAACCCTTGCTATAAGCTCACATAAGCTCATCATAGCTTTATGTAAGCTTATATAGTGGATACTAGTTCTAATTTCAAGATATGAAGAAAGTCAACAAAAAAGTCAACATAAGCTCTTAAAAGCTATTCTGGGTTTAAAAAGCTCTCAGGAAGGTTTCTTTGGGTTTTCTAGCTTGTTGTTAACAAGCTAGATTGTTCTGTTCTGTGCATGCTATTCCTATAGCCACTCTCTCAGTTGTAAGCTCAATTCTCATTTTTAGCTTAATTTCTCAATTCACTGTTAAGTAGCTTATTGCAGTTTATTTCTATAATCATTAGTTTATTACTCCCTCCGTCTCAATTTATTTGTCAGGAGAGAGAAAACACAAAGTTTAATAAAAGTGGGGCCACTTTAATTTTCAACCACTAAAACGGAATATTCCTCCACTAGATTCTCTAGTTTTTACTAAATAAGGAAAGTGGACAATTAATTTGAGACATCCATAAAAGGAAATATGGATAATTAAATTGAGACGGAGGGAGTAATAGTTTACTATCATATTTCACTAGTATAGATCAGTATTATATAACTTGTTCTTCATTTCCACCTATAAAACCAATAAAAGCCAAAAATAACAACATAAGCTAGCTTGTTAAAACAGTTTCATTATCAGTCACTAAGTCATTTTCATAGCTTATGTCACTTACTTACACCATTAGTTTTCAATTTAGAGCTTAACTCAATCAGTTCACTTAGAAAAACTCAAAACAGTCCCCTAAGGGACTGTTTGGTTTAACTCTGTCACACAAGCCAAACTAGCAATTACTGTTACATTACCATAAGCTCACTTTTTCATATGTTTTTCTAAGTCCCTAGAAGCTTTTTCCAACCTTTGATCAGCAATATATCTAGATTTAGCACTTTTGAACCCTTTGTGAGCATTTCAGTCCCTCAATAGCTCAAACAAGCTCACACAAGCCACAAGCTTGTTAAGATCATATCTGTGGCATTTATGTACTTCATTTTGTCCATTTAGTGAATCCACAAAGGCTCAGACCAACTGCACAAGTGTGCAACACAAACACATAGCACATCAGTATAGCAGACTGCATATAGCAGTCACTTTGTGGTTATTTGGAAACTTGCTAGATTTTTCATTCACAAACCATAAGCCCAATTAAGCTAGTTCCTTTTCATATTTAATCTCTACCAGTTCAACTCTAGCCTAGTATTTTTATTTCGATTTTTAGAACTTTCTAAGGCCACGAAACAAACCCTCAAAGTGACCAAGTTGGGCCTGGTGCAGGGCACCACCTCAGCAGACCTTAGAGAGCATAAGCTCTTTTTGAGCTTATTTGGCTTTTCAGCCAGTGTTTTTTCTAGTTCCTATAAGTCAATTAGCCATATCTCAGTCCCTAGAAGCCTAGTCCATCAGCTTTTAGCCTCTCTTCAAGCTTATAGCTCGTTTGAAAGAATCTAAAGTCTTAAAACCTTACTAGTGGACTGATAAGCTCTTAGAGCTTAATTCTAGCTCATCCAGCTAGACATAAAAAAGATTCCAGTTTAGAAGTTGCTTATTACCAGCTTATAAGTAAGTCTCAAAAAGAAAATCACCAAAAAAAAATAAAAGTAGCAAAAAGGTCCTAGTGGGATTCGAACCCCTGACCTTTAGCTCACAACACCAACACCTTACCAATGTGCCCGTAGGTCTTTTCCATTAAGGATTTGCACTCTTTATTATTTAAGTAGTATTAGCAGTTTAAAGCTTATTTAGCTTATTAGCTTATTACAGCTTATCCACATAAGCTGTGATACCCATTTTATTTTTATTAGCTTTGTAATCACTTAAGTTAATTTAGAAAAAAGTTTCAGATTTTTATTAATAGTTTTAATATTTTTATCTTTTAATTAGTTTAAAATAGTAATTAATTGATAATAAATAGAAAAATAATCAGAAAAATACAAATCTAATTTTCATAATTTTATTTTGTCATTTATAATCTAGGAAAAATATAAATATATTTTTAGACCTTAAGAAAAACCAAAAATAGAAAATAAAGTGATAGCTTCTATTTAATAGAATTTATCTTTTTAAATTTTAATTAAGTAATTTTCATTTTTATAATTTTCTTAGCTTCTTTTCATCTTATAATATTTTTAGAAAAAGTTTTAGAATTTTCTTTGTTCATTTAGTATTTTTTATAAATTTAAATAGTTTAATAAGTAATTAAATAAATAAATAATTTATAATAATTAAATAAAAAGTGTAAAAAAATATAATTTAAGTTTTTAAATAAGTTTTAAGTCATTTTACATTTTTAGGTTTTAAATTTCATAAATTTCAGTTTTTGTCCCATTTTAGCTTTTCCTGTTGCGCGTTTTTAGGTTAATTAATTCGCGTTTAATTTTATTGTGCATATTTGTTTTAATTTGTTATTTAGAATTGTTAAAAAGCAAAATCAAAAATATCCAATCACATCAATCACTCTAATCCTAGCTTTTCACAGTTGCCCATTCACATCTCGTTGGGAAACGACCAGGGTGATCACTTGCCTGGTTTCACACTACACACGAGTATTCGTTCTGAGACTGTTTATATTTATATATACGTTTTCAGACGGATCAGTGGTCTTTCTACTTGTTCACAAAAGAATGTTGCAGGACATGGAGATCCGGCATTCTATGTTTTCATGTCTAGTCAAACTAGTGGTTCTCCTCTAATTCATGAAGATCTTGATCAGTTGGATGATAATGATTTGGTAGAGATGGACATCAAATGGCAGGTTGCTTTGCTTAGCATGAGGGCTAAGAAGTTCTGGCAGAGAACTGGTAAGCAGATTACCATTGATGGTAATGAAACTGCTGAGTTTGATAAGAAGAAAGTTGAGTGTTTCAACTGTCATAGGTTAGGACACTTTGCTAAAGAATGTAGAAACCTAAGGAAGAAGGATAATAGAAGCACATGGTATAGGCAAGAGAAGAAGAAGGAAGTCACAGTTGAAGAACCAAGGGCTATGCTAGCCATAGATGGGGTTAACTATGACTGGAGCTTCATGGCTGATGAAGAGGAAGCACCAACAAATGCTGCTCTTGTGGCCACTGAGACTGCTCTAATGGCCTACTCTGATTCAGAGGTAAATTCCATAACCAAATGTTATGAATCATATTCTGCTCTTAAAGAAAATGAAGAACTTAAAAGAAAAGCTGATAATAGGCGAGAAGAACTAATTATCGCCTTAGCCAATTTAAGTAATCATAAAAGAGCTATAGGTGTGCTTGAAAAACAAATTGCACACTTTCAAGGTAATGAATCTAGGTTTACTGATGACTTCAATGCTCTAAAGAGAGGCATATCATTTAGAGATGAATTACTTACTAGTCAAAGTAAACAATTAGCTGAAGCCAATAATAAAACTGAAAATGTTAAGATAACAGTAGATGCTTTAGCTCATGCCTCAGAAGGAATGAATAAGATTTGGGAAGCTCAAGTGATCGATAAAGCTAAGTCTGGTTTAGGATACAAATCTGTTCCTCCACCATATAGAGGTGTTCCTTCACCTCCAGGTGTTGACCTAGCACACACAGGTTTTGCTGAGTTTCAAGAACCAATAATGGAATATGGTTCTAAGGCCACTAAGAGTCCTAAGATAGAAAAAGTAAGTGAAAGTTTAGATAAAACTTTACTTTATCAGGACAAGGTGTCCTTTGTTAAGAAAGGAGATGCTATAGTTGTTGAGGATAGTACAACTGATAGTGATGAAGATGAACATGTTATGTCTAAACCTGAAGTGGTTAAGAAAGTAGGAACAAGTGTTCCTAAGATAGTCAAACACAATACTGATAAGCCTAAATCAAACATTAAGCATGTTAGGCAACCAGTTAGATATTGTGAGCAATATTGAACCACCAACAAGCCCAGAGGTAACCAAAGAAATTGGAATAACCTCAAGTCTCATCAACTAGGTGATGACTTTGCTTTTTATAATAAAGCTTGTTACACATGTGGTAGTTTTAACCATCTTGCAGCTTTCTGCAACCATTGGGTAACTGGGTATGAAAATAATAGGGTGAATTTCAAAAGGCAAACTCCTCAAACTCACTTTCACTCTAGTTCTAGTGTTAATAGAACAAAACCCAGAACAGTCTCAAACAAGTCTATCTCAAACACAGATCCTGTTGGTAGACAAATGGTTCCTGCTGCTAGACTAATTGTTCCTGCTGCTCAACCATTTATGACTGTTAACCCAAAATCAACAGCTAAGAGTGCAAAAACATTTTTCAAGCATGCACCAAAGACTGTTCTAAGGCCCATTCAAACAAAAGCAGTGGTTCAAAAACAAGTTTGGAAACCAAAGGGTAGAACTGAAAAGCTAGCAGTTCCTACTGCTAAGCAATCAGTTCATTCTGCTGCTAAGGGAAATAGGGCAAATGCTATTAAGGCCTCAGCATGTTGGATTCTTAAATCCAATGTTGCATCAACTGTCCTTAAAAGATTAAATTACATTGATGCAAGAGGCAAATCCAAGTCAGTAATAGCTTGGGTCCCCAAAAGAAACTAATACTTCTCATTTATGTGGAGGAACATTCAATTGATCAACAAGAGGATCAAGGATACTCAGATAGTGGATGTTCTAGGCACATGACAGGCAACAAGTCCTATCTTTCTGATTTTCAAACATTAGATGGTGGCTATGTTACCTTTGGAGGAGGTGTTGGTGGCAAAATTTCCGGTAAAGGTACCATTAAAACTAGAAATTTAGATTTTGAAGATGTGTTTTATGTAAAAGAGCTAAATTATAATCTTTTTAGTGTCTCACAAATATGTGACAAAAAGAACAATGTTCTTTTCTGTGAGACTGAATGTCTTGTACTTTCTCCTGATTTTAAGATGCCTGATGAAAGTCAAGTGCTTCTTAAAATTCCTAGAAAGGGCAATATGTATAGTGTAGACATGAAGAACATTGTTCCTAAAAAGGATTTAACGTTTCTTGTTGCAAAGGCCACATTGGATGAATCAATGAAATGGCATAGAAGGCTTGTTCATATTAATTTCAAACCCATAAATCAGATTGTTAAGAATGGTTTGGTAAGAGGTTTACCTCACAAAAGATTTGAAAATGATCAAACATGCATTGCTTGTCTTAAAGGCAAACAACACAAAGCCACTTGTAAGCCCAAGATTTTTAACTCTATTAATCAATCATTGTTTATGCTTCATATGGACTTATTTGGACCTGTTTCAGTAAGTAGTATAATGCATAAGAGATATTGTCTTGTTATAATTGATGACTATACTAGATTTACATGGGTTTTCTTTCTATCTACTAAGGATAAGACTACAAGCATCCTTAAGACATTCATTACTCAGTTAGAAAATCAAGTAGACAAGAAAGTGAAAGTCATTAGATGTGATAATGGGACAGAGTTTAAGAATAGAGTCATGGATGATTTCTGCAAACAAAAAGGTATTAGGAGAGAATTTAGTGTTGCTAGAACACCACAACAAAATGGTGTTGTTGAGAGAAAGAATAAAACACTAATAGAAGCTGCTAGAACTATGTTAGCTGATTCTAAGCTACCTATAACTTTTTGGGCTGAAGCAGTCAACACTGCTTGCTATGTTCAAAATAGAGTTTTAGTTGTACAGCCTCACAATAAGACATCATATGAACTTTTTAGAGGTAGAACTCCTGCAATAGGATTTCTTAGACCTTTTGGATGTCATGTGACAATTCTCAATACCTTATACCATTTAGGAAAATTCGATGGTAAAGCTGATGAAGGATTCTTTGTTGGATATTCTCTTAATTGCAAAGCATTTAAAGTATACAACACAAGAACTATGATTGTAGAGGAAAATCTACATGTGGAGTTTTTAGAGAATAAATCCAATGTAGAAGGTCAAGGACCAAAATGGCTATTTGATCTTGAAACTCTAACCAAATCAATGAATTATGTGCCTGTTGTTGCAAAAACTAATGATTTTTCAGGTTCACAAGCAACAGATGAGGCAAGGTTAGAAAAGGAGACAAACCAAGATCATGTTTGGATGCCAATATGGTCAAGTACAAGTGTGGAATCAACTTCAACAACTGATGAATCTTCTTTTGGCAAAGCTAAAGAAGGTGTTGAAGATGAAAAGAAAGAAGATGGAACTCAAGAACAACAAATTGTTTCTGCTGGTGATTCTGCTGCTAGAAGTAATGTTCCTGCTGCTAGGCCAAATGATTCTGCTGCTGGCCCTTCAGAAATGAAAGAAGCAGAATTCTCAAACAGTGAGGGGGATTTCAATAATCTTCCATCAAATTATCAAGTTCCTTCTACTCCACAAACACGAATTCACAAAGTCCACTCCCTAGATAATGTGATTGGAGATTTACAATCAGGTGTGAAGACAAGATAACAATTGATGTCTTCAGACCATCAAGGGCTTCTTGATGCCCTTTATGCTTCAAAGCAGCATGAGTTTTCAAACTCTTGCTTGTTTGTATGTTTTCTCTCACAAGATGAACCAAAGAACATTCTGAAAGCCTTAGATGATTCAAGCTGGGTAGAAGCTATGCAAGAGGAGCTTCTTCAGTTCAAGATTCAGAAAGTTTGGGTGCTAATTGATTTACCTAAGAATGCAAAGGTAATTGGCACTAGATGGGGTTTTCAAGAATAAAAGGGATGAAAGGGGTATAGTGATTAGGAATAAGGCTAGATTAGTAGCCCAAGGGTACACACAACAAAAAGGTATAGACTATGATGAAGTTTTTGCTCTAGTAGCAAGACTTGAGGCAATTAGGCTTTTCTTAGCTTATGCTTCATTTTTAGGCTTCACAGTTTATCAAATGGATGTCAAGAGTGCATTTCTTTATGGCACAATTGAAGAAGAGGTGTATGTCTCACAACCTCCAGGGTTCATTGATCCTGACCATCCAGACAAAGTGTACAGAGTTGTAAAGGCTCTTTATGGCCTTCATCAGGCACCTAGAGCTTGGTATGAAACACTTGCTTCCTATTTAAAAGCAAATGGATTTCAAAGAGGAAAGATTGATCAGACACTTTTCATCAAACAGCACAAGAAGGATCTTCTGTTAGTGCAGGTGTATGTGGATGACATTATCTTTGGATCTACAAGGAAGGAAATGTGTTTAGAGTTTGAGAAACTTATGCATGATAAGTTTCAGATGAGTTCTATGGGGGAACTTACATTCTTTTTGGGTTTGCAAGTTAAACAGTCATATGAAGGCATATTTATTAGTCAAGATAAATATGTTGCTGAGATACTAAGGAAGTTCAACTTTGCTGATTCAAAAATGGCAAGCACACCAATGGACTCTAAGAAACCTCTTCTAAAAGACTTAGATGGAGAAAATGTAGATGTACACACATACAGATCTATGATAGGATCTTTGATGTATCTCACATCATCAAGACCTGACATCATGTTCTCTGTTTTAGTTTGTGCAAGATTTCAAGTAACTCCAAAGGTTTCTCATTTAACAGCAGTCAAAAGGATTTTTAGATATCTCAAAGGTCAACCAAGGTTGGGTTTATGGTATTCTAGAGAATCACCTTTTGATTTGGTAGCATTTTCGGATAGTGATTATGCTGGTGCTAGCTTGGACAGAAAGTCAACAACTGGAGGATGTCAATTCCTTGGGTGTAGACTTATTTCATGGCAGTGTAAGAAGCAAACAACTGTGGCTACTTCAACAACTGAAGCTGAATATGTAGCTGCTGCTAGTTGCTGTGCTCAAGTCTTATGGCTTTAAAACCAACTTCTTGACTATGGGTATAATTTCTTAAACACTGTTATTCATATTGATAATAGTAGTACAATTTGCATTATTAAAAATCCAGTACAAAATTCTAAAACAAAACACATTGAAATTATACATCACTTTATAAGAGACTGCAATGAGAAAAGATTAATTCAAGTTCTTAAAATTGCTTCAGAATTCAATTTTGCAGATCTACTAACCAAAGCTTTTGATGTTGGAAGGTTTCAGTACTTGGTAGCAAGTATTGGAATGCTTAATCCACAATGATTTTAAACTTTGTGTTTTTGTAAATAAATTTTTGATTGTGCTGCTAGTTTTAAAAGATACTACTGCTATTACAAAAGTTTGTGTTGCTAGTACAAATTTAATTTGTGTTATTCATACAGTTAGTCCTATGATTATTCTAATACAAGACAAGTACTTTGTACATTGTTCTTTTGGTTTTAGACTAACAATTTCTGGTATGATCATGTGAACACAAAAGGATATTTTCAAGTGAAATATGTGAGCAGCAGAATTGAGATACTAGTTGCTGACATAATAGGTTTATGATAGAAAAGGTTTAGGAATTTCTAACCTCCTTAAAACTTCTTTCTTGAAACTTGATTATGATGTTTCACATTGAATTGATGACTTAGTTGGTCAGATAGTAACTGACTCAACTCACTTTCTATCATTTTATACTTTTAAGTATAGTGAGCAAGTCTAAGGACATCTGATAGAAAGAACAGCTAGTAAAAGTGAATCTAACACTTGTGTTAGAAGCAACAATTACTATGAGCTGGAAACCCTGTCAGGAAAAATCTTTGAATGATTTTATCTGCACACAGGCAGTTATTTATAACTGAAAACATTGGTTCTCACACAACCAGAGGTTGCTTTAAACCGATATTTTGATTAAGTGTCTGTTATACACTTAATCCCTTCAAAATGGTTGAAAGCAGTGTGATTTTTCAATTCTCAAAATCATGAACATACTGCTGATGCGTGGGTTTTGCAACCTTACAACAGGTTTTACCTCTCGAGGGATCTCAAGAGGCTTACAACCCCACCAGGCAGTGTACCTGACCGATGTAGTATAGTGTAGTGGTAAGTACGGGGGATTGATCGTTCTCCACAGGGAATAGTGTTCGTTAGGCGTGAAAGGCTACTCTAATTAGGTCTAAGGGTTGAGGAAGATTCTTTTTGTATTTTTATATTTTATGGTAAGCAAGTAAAATCTCGGGTTTGGAAGGAGTGGGCGGAATTAGTTGCTAGTCAACTAACCCAAATTACTACAAATGCAAATAAAATAAAATAACAAAAATGAAAAGTGGTGAGAAACTTATGTGTAGAGAAATGTGTTTACTTAGATTTCCTTACTCCCTAACTATCTTTTACCGGTTAATTAGTGTGTATTAGTCGCGTGGATGACGGGTGTATTCCTTAATACCATTCGTGGGGTGGCGTACTTACTTCCCCAAACTCTACAAGCTCCTACTTCACTCCTATGTCGAGCCGGCTAGGAAGCTCCTAACATGGGATCACTAGAATTCGCTTGTGCATTAAATACAACCATAAAAACCTTTAGTACGCGTTTGGTTCATGTTTCTTAAGACGTTCAAGCAAGTTACCGAATAGGAAGTTAGCCAGTTTTCTTAAGCCTAACATAGATAAACAATCATCCAATACAACTAATAACACACTAACAACCAATAATCAATAGCTAGGTTTCATTAGATCTAAGCAAACACAAGATAAAATTAGCCTAACATGTTAAACAAAAGACAAGCATAAGATAGAATCAAACAACACATAGACATATTGAATGATTAATTGATAACTTATCTTTCAATGAAACATGGAAGATCTCAAGGCAAAAAGCCCTGAAAAAGTAGCTAAAATCGTCTTAGGGTTTTATCCCAAAATTCCACACACTAAGCTCTCCCCTAATGACAAAAAATTAGAAAACTATATATAGACTTTGACATCTGACGGCGTCACCTTATGCATTGTGACGCCGTCACCTCGCCGCTTTTAGGGTTCCCGGATGACCATCTTGACGCCGTCCCTCTTTAGCTCTTCAAAAATCCATTCTGGCTTATCAAGGCTTGACGCCGTCGGATCCTGAACGTGACGCCGTCCCCTTATGATTTAAGCCGTGACGCCCTTGATTTAGTTAAAGCGTGACGCCGTCAGAATTCTCATGCAAACTCACTGGCCCGTCATGAGTAAATTTCACATCCAACTTTTCTTGCCAAGGCATGACGCCGTCCCATGTTAATTGTGACGCCGTCAAGAGTAACTTTTAGCCGATTCTTGAGACTTTGCCGTTTTCTTCACTTTAATGCTCCAAAAACGTCCAAAATGCTTCCTTTTCCAGATTTCTCCTCAAAAGTACCTAAAATGACAAAAGGAACGATTTAGGGCAATATTTGATCAAATAAATACGATTTCGGGCTTAAATGACCCCTTAAAAGCGGTACACTTTTCGCCTCATCATGAACATACTGCTAAGTCAAATGATTTCTTAAACAAGGATTTTTCAAAGGATTCAGAAAAAACCATCCATTGATGGACCATGAATCAAACGAGCATTGCTGCGAACCGCTGCGTTGCGGCGGGGCAGCGAGTCCTTTGTATTTACAGTCCCATGTAGAAGTTGCAAAATGACACTGCCGATACCAATTTACATAACAAAAACTTTGTAAAAGAACAACGAAACATACCTTAATTGGCACATAATAGTTGCTCAGAAAGCTAAAATTTTTATAGCCTGAGTACCACTGTTCTTCCACATCTGTCATTATATGATATCACAGTTACATAAGACCAGAAGATGGTTATTGTTTTTTGACTTACCAGTAACCTTATGTTGTATTTTTCGCTTTTGAGTACAGCGATACTGCTTCTGTACATCCATTTTCCTGATGATCTGCATGAGTTCATATTATGAAATAGGTGAAACGAATGTATAGCAAAAAATTTCTTTGCTAAACGAAGAAAGAAACAAAAGTCATACCAATAGTTTGAAACATCGGCACATCCAAAGCGCGCACAATCCAAACTGTATGCACATCCAAAGCGTGTACAGACTAATTGAATCAACTCCTGTCATGGCTGCGAATACGGAATACCACATCATGGCTGCAATTCAGCAAATTTCCGTCAAAAGCTAACAATATAAGAATTGATATTACGGTTATTTGAACCAAAAGCAGTAAACTATATAAGATTGTATAAGATCGTATAGGGCTGGTTGATTACTTTGAAGTAAGTCATACGATCAGCCCGTCGCTGTTGGTAGCATACGAATTCCTTGATACAGAAAAAGGCTCGAAGAGCACAAAACTATGACTGGTATTATCACTTTTGGTTTTAGAACCATCTCGATCTGCAGTACATCAAAAAATAATGGCATAAACATACTGAAAACTGTATATAGCTGATGAAAAATTCAAAGACGTCATGCTAGAAAATGAAATATGTCATGGTAGAACCTGCTAGATGATCTGCGATTGCGGTACACACCTCAAAACAGAACTTCACCCGAAATCAACCAAAAATCTGAAGACAATGTAAGAAGAGAATTCATTAAAAGCTGAACACTTGCAGACACACTAAATAAAAAAGAGACACTGTAGCAAAACTCGACGCTCCATTATATATAGTATAATGTTAAAAGGTTTCACACAATCAAATCAAAAGGAAGCCCATGTTTTATTTTTTGTTCTTAAAGAGCTACTGTTTAAACTACCATCTGCGTACTGGTATAAACCCGGTTACGGCCTTACTAATGAAAAGCATCTGTTCTGGAATTGACTTCACGGAATGTTCATCCTTGTCCTTCACTCGGACACTTACCTGTAGGGTACATGTTATTTGTGTTAGTAACATGTTTGCATCACTTTGAAGAACATTCAAAAGCACTTATCCGTATGGGTCGTTCAAATGCGAAGCATGTCAAATAGTCAGAAGTGACCCAAAGTGTATTTACATGCATTTATCGCATTAACTATTTACAGTTCTTAAAAGAAGACAATAACTTTTGCTTAGCATATTAACCACTTTATAAATCAAAACCAACTTCTTAAGAACTTAAAAGAAGATCTGTAATCCAACATTAAAATAACTAAAGTCTGGAACAAAAGCATGTGTATACTCCTTTAATCCCAAAAAGTCAACATTAGATCAGACCATAATTAAAAAATATCATGTGAGCATGCAGCTTTATATCATCCAACACTAAAAAATAAACGAATAACACTAACGGATAAAAAATAAAAATAAATAATAATCTTACTTGCTTTAGAAGACGACTGCAATTCTGGCCGAGTCAACACCTCCTCCTCGGAGACATCAGGAATCGCCTTCCACGCTTCAATCATCTGAATCATAGTCTCCCTAACACTTTTCCCAACATTCTTGCAATTGTTTTCCAGCACTGCAGTTACACAATATCAGTCAGAGAAGTAGGCCAAGTGAGAAATGAAAAGAAATGAAGCGGATAAGAAATGCATTTAGTTCATCAAGGAAATGCATTTACTTCATCATCATTTATGTATTAATTTAGTATTTCTTTGAAAAAAAATCAAATTATGTATAGTTTACACGCATCGTTAATTATTAGCAACACAGATATTTTTTCTATTTGTTTCTTAAGGGGTTATCTTTCAATCATGAATAAGATGAATCAAGAACAATTCACTTTTATGTCACAAAAGTTAAAAAAAGCTTCATAGGTATTCAAATAACTGATCTAAGATGAGGATTTGTGTGTGGTACTCCTTGATCAGTGATGACTAACATCTAGCTGATAATGACTATTACTTACATTAGCATCAACAACCCAAAACTGACTCCCTGCACTCTCAAATGCCAATTCATTATTTCCCAACATTCATGCCATTGTTTTCCTAGCAGTGTTCAGAACCCCAATTCCTGCATTGCAGTTGCACAATATCAGTCAGAGAAGTAGGCCAAGTGAGAAATGAAAAGAAATGAAGCGGATAAGAAATGCATTTAGTTCATCAAGGAAATACATTTAGTTCATCATCATTTATGTATTAATTTAGTATTTCTTTGAAAAAAATCAAATTATGTATAGTTTACACGTAATACCTATTTATTGTTTCTTAAGGGGTTATCTTTCAATCATGAATAAGATGAATCAAGAATAATTCACTTTTATGTCACAAAAGTTAAAAAAAACTTCAGTGGTGTTCAAATAACTGATCTAAACCTTCCAGCACCAGCAACAACAATTTTTTGCTTTGGGAAGCCAATCATAGGCCTTCCTTGCGCTCTGACTGCTCCAAGAAGACCAGCAATTGCAACTCCAGCTGTTCCCTGTGCAGCAACAGATGTAAGTGTTTTAATTAATGATACATATTATCTTCTTTTTTTTAATTAATTATTCTGATCATTCAAGTTCTGTCAATCGTTTACCTGGACATCATCACCGCGAAATGGCGACTCATTTTGCCCGAGTATTCCGCTGTGGCTAGCATTGTTAGGAATGCTCGTTGCAGTAACTAGAAGGCCCACTTGCTCTGGAAATCTCCAAACTATATAGATGTTTACACCTGATGAGCATCTTCTTACAAATTCGATACAAAAATATTATAATCCTAGGAGAAAAGATTACCTGCACTATAACATGGGGCCAACGGCTGAACACAACCTACATAAATTCATCAATAACACAATATACTCCTCCCCATCAAGACAGTGTTGTTGCAATCCCAAATCTAGACAAATGGAACTATTATCATCATCTAGAACGGAAGTCGCTAAAATATTGATCTAACTACTGGATGAAATTTATTAATGGAACAATTTTTTAAACTTTGCCCACCCATTGGTTTGTAATTTGTGTTCCTTTTACAAAGTGAATCTGTAAGGCTGCCCTGCATTTTCAGTTAAATAATAAACAAACGGTATTCACAACTCCACATGAAAAAACAAATCGAATGTAAATATATTAGCCACCTCAACCACCTTAGACGGCTTCAATTCTCCATGAAGTCGGTCGTCCAGTACTTTCTCCGGTTCTTCAGAGGTGCCACACGGCTCATGCTGGAATGTGTCTTCACATTTTCCATTCTCAGCAGTGTACTGGAAAATTAATAATACAATTGGTAATAATGCAATGAGTAAATAAAAAGTATAACTAAGTATGAGTTGGTAAGTACTAATGGTGATAATAATTATCGGCGTGTTTAATATTATATAGAACGACACCAATGCAACCCTTATATAACAGCATCTATCTTACCCCAATGTTAACACCGAGGAACATATGTGGCTGCAACGATATATCGATAATCAAACACAAATCATATCAAGTGTGCAAAAACCCAGAAATCAAATAGTTTCATCTTTTTCTTTTTCAGAAATCATCAAAATCCCACAAATCATACCAATAATCAAACACAAAAGAAAGTCTAAAAAGTCCAACATTTAAAAGAAACACAAACCTATAACCGCGCACTGAGATTTGTCAAAATCCTTTCCTTAACCCATATGAATATAACGACAAACCTGCAGACTGAAAATACAAAAACTCAGACCTAAAGCAATAACCTTATCGCAAAAGACAGAAAAAAAAATGAACGGCCCTGCAAGCCTTCCAGGAAAACGATTTTGGCGCCGAAGTAATATTCCGGCACCAAATACATCAAAAAGTCAAAACCCTATGTTTTTTTCCGTCGATAAATTAATCTCAAAGCACACAAAACAGCCGTAAGAATCAAGCCCTATGTATGGCTTTGATGACATCGGAGAGTATAACAACCATATTTTCACAGAAAATATACCAATCACAGATTCAATAAAGTTCGGAGAGAGAGAGAGAGAGAGAGAGAGAGAGAGAGGCGGTTTGATTATCTGGGAGGATGAAGAATCTTCCCAAAATATGTATAACAAACGGATCAAGCGAAACGGACGGAGAAAACGAAAGGGAAAAAGCGGAGCCCACAACCCAAAACCGAGCCCAACACTGCTACAACAACTGTAGCAAAACTCGATGCTCCATTATATATAGTAGAATGCCCCATGAATTACCTCTCATAGGAGTTAACACACCTAGAAGTGATGAGGGCAGCAACTTAAATTTTTAAGGAATTGATGGCTTCATGTACAACATTGTCTAAAAACAAGTATTGGTAGATCAGATAATGATGGGATGATGGTGAGAGATCTTCCAAACAGGGGAGGAAATGTTATTTGCATCTCAAGGGAGGAAATAAATTTGGAAGATTAACCAGTGAAAGGGAGGAAAAGACAAGAGCATACAAGGTGATGACATGGAAGTTGAAAATGACAAGAATAGAGCTTATATTCTGGAGTATTATATATATTCAGAAGGGATGAAGCATTCCAAAGGAGAAAGTTCTATCTAGGTCAAACGAAGAAAGCTTTCAGTTTCAAATTTAGTTTACCACGTTTGTTCATCACTTGCAAAGGCATGCTGATAGATGATTTCACTTGTTGAAATAAGCATCCTAGATACACAGCATCATTGTCTCTTATAATTCCTCCATCCAAGGAAATTGCACCATCGTTAGGTCAATATTTGAAGACTGAAGATGTGTATTGATATTGTTAAAGTCAAAGATTAAAGCAGATGAGTTACTGAGAAAGATATTCAATCTTGAAGAACAGATGTGTTTGAAAGATCTTCACAATCCATAATTTAATTCAGAAACATGTTGAAATGGATTCACATGTTTAGGGGAGGATTGTTGGGAATTAAATATTCAAGAAGTTTAATATCGGGTTCTATTCAAGGAAATTCTCCAAGTATGTTTCTGCTGGTAGTGTATTGATTCTGCTGAGTGTTCCTGCTGATAGTATTATGATACTGCTGCTAGTGTTAGTAATCCTGCTGCTAGCATTAACATTCTGCTGCTGATAATGCTGCTGGTTGATGCTGCTGCTAGTGTACTTGTTCCTGCTGCTAGCGATAACTCATTGCTGCTGCCATAAGCTTTCTACTGTTGGATGGATAAGTATGAAAAGATATTATGTGTATTTAAGTCAACAATATACGGTAGATAATATCTTACCCCATGTGATCAGTCATAATGTTATATTCTCAGAACAAGTTGTAAACATAGATATAAGATGTATCTTATTGACTGACACACGTATTATCATAGCATGTAGTTTATCAAGACTTTAAGCAATATTGTAAAGATCTTTTTGACTATAAAAGAAGATCTTAGACTAGTGATATAAGAGTGTCAAAAAGTGGTTGTTGAATACTTAGAACTTTCATAACTGTTAGAACAAGAACAAACACAAAAATATCACAAGAAAAACTTAAGATTCAAGGTTGTAACCCTAGTGATAACTCAAGATCACTCGTATTATTATCTTAATAATATTGAATCGTTTGGTGATAATCTTTCATTGTTCATTGACATATAACAAACACAACTGTTCCATTTCCATAACCATAATAATCTTCTAAGTGTGATTAAGTAGATTCCGCATACATAATCATATTCACTCAATATATCATACACACAAAGTACAAAAGGTTTAACCACCTCAACCGTGTGTCGAATCCCCAACACAATCTAACTATAATCTATCAACCTTTATAATAAAACCCAGGTTCACACTATACTATAATCTTTCCCGCTTTTTCACAACAATTAAATTATACAAAAAAACACATAAAAAAATTACTTGTTTCTTATTACAGAGCTTTTTGCAAAAAGTGTAAATATTTAATGGAGTTAAATTTGGACATTTTTAAGGTCTAAGTACAAATTTCTGGTGGCATACTAAACATCTTATTACCTTTGTTCTTTAATAAAAATGACTTCACACAAAAGCATACATGAATTCATGCTGTATTTGATTGACAGTACGCCCCTGTTTGACTACCGCTTAGGGACACCGGGAAACAGTAGTCTTTCTCGAACAAGAAGATATTTCTAACACATAAGCCGAGGGACAAGTTGTTACTTGCAAATTGATTAAATTGTTAGATCGCAAGACTCACAAGTCACAAGTAAACAATAAACATAGGCATATCATGTGAGACACCAATTTAAATATGCATTTGCACAAAAGAAACAACAACAGAAATCTTCCAAATCCAGATAAATTTACATTTCCTTCGTCTTTTCCAAACTAGAGGTTTTGATATAGTTCCAAAAGATCAGATTCCGCGTTTAATTATCTCTGAAACAACATCTGAGGTTAGAAGTAAATTACTAACCGAACTGAAGTCTTCAATGCCTGATAGTAAGCTCAGCCCGAAGATGAAGTATGCCATTTATGAAGTAAAGACTATCTTCGGCCATGAAAGAAGTCCACATGGTTGCCAATAAGTTACGGTAACCAACAACCTTTCCACCATTGAATGTATAGTTTCCCTTATACTTGCTGATAAACTCTTGTGTAAGCTTTGACCGAGCTGCAAACTCATAATCAACCGCAAACGTGACTGACCCTTTTTCCTGCATCCCCAAGAAAAGACCAAAACAATGAAACGAGCTTTGTTGGTCCATGTTACAGTGAGCCAACACGAAAAATCCTTGACCACCTAAATGAAAAGCTCCTCTAATTTGGGGTACTGAATTCGGGACCATTTGAAGACAAAGTCATAAACAGCATCTTCTGATGCTACCTGGAGATCATCACTTGCCAAAATTGCTTCGACTCCAACAAGAGGCAAGTTAAGAACATCATCCTGAAACCTGACAAGAAATATACATTAAAAACTCAACTATTAGTACACTGGACGGAAGATCCAGATGGGAGCTTACTTGTTTATGTCTTTGTAGCAAACATCAAGAAATTGCTTTGCTGCATCGGTCAATGGTTGAACCGCTTCATCCATTAGTACACTGGACAGAAGATCTAGATAGAGTAGTGCAGATTTGGGAGTCATTGGAAGATTTCTCAACGAACGGCTACAATATCTCATACAATGTTATATTTAAAACATATGACATATGTACTTACTTCCTACAAAATCTGATGCATGTTTAACCCACTTTTTAATGAACAAAACAATGTTATTTCACACAACTCACGATTATCAATATGTATCATACTTTTACTAACTTCGTACGGATATTAATGCACATTTAGCTCATTTCTAATGCTCAAAATAATGTTACTTCACATAACTCACGGTTATCAAAACATATGACATATGTACTTACTTCCTACAAAATCTGATGCATATTTAACCCACTTTTTAATGCACAAAACAGTGTTATATCACACAATCATAATTATCCAAACATATCACACTTTTAGTGTCTTCTTATAAAAACTAATGCATATTTAGCCCAATTTAATTCATAAAATAGTGATTTATCCAAACGTATCGCATCTTTACTAAATTCCAAAAATAATGCACATTTAGCCCACTTTTTAATACACAAAATATTGATATTTCACACAACGAAAAATTAATGAGTAAAAGAATCGATTGAAGCTTCGTGTAGATATAGATCGTGTTTTTAATTGTCGATTTCTTAAAGATCTTATGAATTTTAGAGAGAAAGAATAGTTGAAGAGAGAGAGAGAGTTGTTGAGATCTGGATGTTGATGATATGAATGATCGAGAGTTGTTAAGAAGATTTATGTTTTAGAATGAAAAGACCATCTTACCCTTCCAGACTTAATTAATATTATGATTTAATCTCGTCCATTGATTTTAAATCTAAGGGTCTAAAATCATTCTTAATTAATTACTAAAATGATATATATATATATATATATATGGGGATAGCTTGGCTACAATTATATGTAGCCAATTGGCTACAATTCCTTCACAAAAAACACACTAGCAATAAATCAGGGACCCACAGAAATGAATCTGGACCCACAAAAAAAATCAGGGGCCCACATTTATAGCACAAAATTGTAGCCAATTGGCTACAATTAATTGTAACTAATATATTCCCTATATATATATACCTGGGTTCGACTCGACGTTGCGAGCCGACTAATCCCAAGGCGACTACCGTTTTGGATAGCCCGGAGTCATCGCAAGTGAACCTCAGTTGCCACATGTGTATATATATATAATATATATATATATATAATATTATATATATATATATACATATATATATATATATATATATATATTATATTACATATATATATATATACATATATATATATATATAACAATACAATATATATATATATACATAATAATATATATTTATCATATATAAATATATATATATATATAATATAATATATTATATATAGGGGACTTTCTACAGAACCATTTTATCTGCGAGAATGAAGAACCACAAAAACATACATGCACGCTTTTAAAATAAAAAAAATACATGCAAATCATCAATAATCGTAAGTCCACTTATGTCTTCAATACATCATGAACTCATCATCTTTTCACAAAAACCTTTCACAAGGCCGCAATATTGTCGTTGCACTCCTTAAAAACATACATGCACACCTTCAAAGAAAATGTTGTATTTCCAATTTCTTATCAAATTCTTTAGAACAACTATGTTTTTTAACAATATGTTGTTTTTAGAACATATGTGCAAAATACAATATGAAGCGTGCATGTATGTTTTGGTGGTTCTCTCATTCTCGCAGATAAAATGGTTCTCGCAAGAAAGTCTCACTATATATATATATATATATAGATATATATATATATACTACATATATATTATATATATATATATATAATATATATATATATATATATATATATATATATATATATATATGGGATAATTACTAAAATGACCAAACACAAATGGTCTATACATACCCCGTTGCCCAAAAATGTCCCCATTGCCCAAAAAATGGCGATTGTTGCCCAAAAATACACTGAAATCCTCAGTTGCCCAAAAATGCCGTTGCCCTGGCACAAAATTATTTTCGGATTTGGGTTAGATAGGAACCGCCCATTGTGTTGTCTACTTTTAGAATTACCTATATATATATATATATATATATATATATATATATATATATATATATATATATTTACCTGGGTTCGACTCGACGTTGCGAGCCGACTAATCCCAGGGCGACTACCCTTTTGGATAGCCCGAAGTCATCGCAGGTGAACCTTAGTTGCCACATGGGGATTAATTTTCTCTCCAAAGTTTGAACCTTGACCTCCTGGGACTTTAATCACTTAGGAGACCAAATCCAAACCACTGGGTCACCTATGTGGTTACTAACATGCATATTTAGTCACAAAGCTAGTGATAAATTTAAATTTTACTACTAATTCTCATATCTCCACACTATATATTAGACAATATATGATTAATGACAGGATATAATTAAAGTCATGTTAATTCCACGTCATCTAATAAACTCCAGGTCGGCAGGTCGTCATCTCAAGTTGTACGAGACATCCTTTACTCCCAGAAAAAATCACGTCTATTAAACATCAAAAATTCAATTTTAAAATTAAAAATAGGGTTCCAGGAACAAAATCAAAATCAATATCGAAGAATTAATCATTAACACTTCCCAAAATTCATTACATTGTTCTTCCAAACTCTTCTTTTCTATCTTATAACATGTTGGAAAGATTCAATGCAAGCGTTCTCATATTGTGAAGGAAAAGAAATCACACGGTTTCTGAACTAATCCGAAAACGAAGAACTATCATTGCGTGAACCCCCTCAACGTACATCTTCGTTTATTTGGTTAATTCAGTATTTTGTTGTTTTGAGTGATATTTGTAGTTTTAATTGAAAAATGAATCTTACATGATAAAAACTACGATAAGTTCCTTATACATGAAAGGTGTTTGATGCAATAATTTAGAAGAATTTTAGTTCTTATTTGATATATTCTAATTTTAGTTCTTATTTGATATATTCACATGATTAAAACTTCTTTAAATTTGTAATGTGAAGAAGGCTAATAACGTTGTTATATATAATAAAAAATAAAAAATAAAAAACTAAACCAAGTTATGATTTAATAGCTTAAGTGTCGAACTGTTGGTTCTCTAGGCCAACAGAAAGAACTGGGCAACGAGGGACCTGGAATGGAAAGAGGACTGATAACTATTTTTATAGAAAAATTGTGTGTAATTCCATAATTTTATAATCTTAAAACTGGACGCAAATTTTGACTTTTTGCGAGAATGCAGACTTAAAACTGGAAAGAAAAATCAAGAATTAGTAGCTGAGAATGCCGACTTAAGGCTTTGTTACGTTCAATGCAGGTACCCTGATAGTATTATTTTTATGGGATAATTACAAAAATAGCCCAAGCAACCAAGTGATTTTCCTTATCTATCCCGAGATCGGAAAATATTTTTTTGTCAAGGGCAACCTACACTTTTTTGGGCAACTGAAATTTGGAAGTGTATTTTTTGGGCAACTTGTGTATTTTTGTGCAACTTGTGTATTTTTTTGGGCAACAATCGACATTTTTTGAGCAACTGGGGACACGTGTCATCATATGGGGCGAGTTGCCCAGTTGCCCGGGGTACGGGGTAGAAAAAGAAAATCACTTCGATTCTTGGTCTATTTTTGTAATTATCCCTATTTTTATAGTAAGAGTGAACTTGGGTATTTAACTTTACAACTTTATACGGCAAGGTTTTTGGGACTATAGATCGTCCAAACCTCAACTTGTACAACTTGTCTCTTTAGATATGAGTTACACTACCTAAATTATATAACGAGGTAAGCGTGTGCCAAAGTTTGAGTTTCATTTGCCATTGCTATGTTTTAATTATAAGTTCCAAGCTTGAGCTCAACTTGACCAAAAAACTTGAAGATGAAAACTCCACTCAAGCTGATCGAGCCTTTGTTTTCAGTCTTTGACTAATTAATATATACCTTAGAGCTCGGCCAAACTTGATTCTCTATTTCAGTTATTCCAATAAATTTAATCAAGTTTTGTATGAATCTGGGTATTTTCGATTCAACGTGATTAGATATTACCTTACATTATGTAAATATACATATATACGAAGGGAAAAATTACAAGTTTTGTATGAATCTCGGTATTTTCGATTCAACGTGATTAGATATTTGTTAGAGTTAATGGGTATAAATTAATATTTGTATGACCAGTTTCGAACACGAGACTTCGGGATTGCACAAATTACGTATGAGTCTCAATGGTTTGAATAATTAATATAATGATTTATGATTTAATTATTCATTTCACAAATAAACACTTAACGGTCGTTAGTATTTAACGGAGTTTTGTTAACGGACGTTAAATATTAACTTGAGGGACTAAGAATGAAATAAATAGCCAAGAAGATTCTAGAAATCCCTTGGGCTAGCTTATTCGGCCGAATAGGGGTTTTGGAGGGGAATTAGGAAACCTTTTCCTAACCTAACTTGGAGAGGAAGATTTGTGGGTCTATAAATACAAACCCTTGTATTCATAGATCACTAATCATAATTCCCTAGCAAGTCTAACTTCTTCTTCTCCTCCCTCTTGTGTTCTTGGCCGATCCTAAACTCCCAAACCCTTGGGATTTTCGGTTCTACATTAACACTAAAGTGTTTGATTTTTTTGTGGAATTAGAACCTATCTTTTCACATTGAGACGCTAGTAATACGTGTGTACAAGAACGAAGGACAAGCTTACTTTAGCTTGTGTGATTTTTCCCCATTCGATTAACACCTAGTCGATCCACTCTTAAACCCTAACCTAGGGTTTATCTTGTTCTTGGAGATCCGGTTTCTTGTTTTGCTAGAAACCAAAAAGGTACGCATTACTTTTAATTTTTAGTTAATTAATTACATGTATAATAGATCTTATATTCCGCTGCGTGCTTGATGTGTGGTTTATATAGTTTTATGTGATTCATATATTCCAACAGTGACATCAATAGCCCGTTTATACATTGTAATTAATTACTAAAAACGCATAAAATTGAATCTTGATGATTAGATACATGCAATAGGTGTTCTAGGGTTTTATATTATGCAAACCCTAATTTTTTAATTATGGGTCGATTACCCTTTAATTATTTTCTAGGGTTTTAGTTTTGATAAAACTTGTAGAAACCCTAGGTTGCATGTAAAATTTTATGTGTTAATTAATGAGTATATGGTGATGTCATTAATTGAGTATATGCGTATATATATTGACTTGATTATATGTGTTACATGATAATAAGTGCAATATGGGGAATCCATGACAAAAACATGCATGTTTTGTCATGGAAAAATTGATGCTAATTGTTACATGTTCTACGTGCTATTTTATGCGATTATTAATTAACTAGGGTTTTAGTAATAAAATTGGACGAATTAAAATTGCTAAAAGTTAATTAATTAGGTCATTAGGGAAGACCTAAAATTGGGGAAGACCCCATATAAATCGCATATTAAATCAATTATGTGTGTTATTGTATACATTTATTATAAGACTTACGCGGCCAAGAAATTGGTGCTGTGATCCATTGGGTACAATGAGCTCGAAAACCAATAGAAGTCTTATGATAAATGTATACATGTAAATTGATTTATATTAGCATGTTCATTATTTAAGTTGTTTATTGTTTATTTTTTTTTAATTGCGCATTTGTTTAAATATGTTGTTGACATGATTATAAACAAAAGGGTAATTTTCAAAAAGAAAATAAACTTGACTTAATAATGGTGTAACATTGTTTTAAGCAAGAAAATCATAAGTTTTTGTTGATTGATGCGACTGTACAAAAGTGGTCGACAGGCGGACCTAATATTGACAAACTATAAATTGGGTTTAAGGTTGGTTTCGCATTAAATTGTGGCCTTAAAGAAACTCCATTCTGTCTCTCCGCTCGCCTGTGCGTCAATATTAGACTTACCAAGTACAACCATGAAAACGTACGAAGCATCTTAAGGCAATGTTGTAATTTACTCAACGCCATCAATTAAAACTTTGATGATTTGAGCTTATTAATGTAACGAATGAGTAAACAGTTTTGAAACATATGATACAAAGATGAATGCATGACATCTTTGTACATATTTTGATTACACACATCAAAAAATTAATACCCTTAAATTTAAGTTATATGTCATCCAATTAATACGGAAACACCTAAGATTACATTCTATCATTGCTAGCAGCCTCAGCTGATGTGATGATTCAAAGAATGGTAATCAAAGGGTAAATTGAGTACTTTCGTTGCTAGCAGCCTCACCTAATGTGATGAAACGACGACAATTTGCAGTTTCTAAATTGGTTAACTTAATTGAGTACTTTCATCACTAGCAGCCTCAGCTGATGTGATGAAACGACGTCAAGGCATAAAGATGGGGATGAAACATGCTTACATTTGCAACTGAAGTTGGCAAAATATGTAAGTCCCCGGACTCTAGGAATTGCAATTGATATTGGCAATTGGGTTCGACCCGTACCTTATTGGGTACTTTTATTGCTAGCAGCCTCAGCTGATGTGATGAAACGACGTCAATTTGGATCTAAGTTTTCAGTGAAAATTAAATGGTTAAATGTTATTTACCATGGGTGTTTAATTTTCTTGAAAAGTTAATTATCGAAAGTGCTAACTTTTGAACTTTTTCTGTAGAAATGGCCCAACCCGACAACATTAACATGAGTAACATGAGTTCTGCTTTCAAAATGATGATTGAAAGAGAAAAGTTGACTGGGACAAAGAATTTCAATGATTGATACTGTTCTTTGAGGATTGTTCTTAGAATGGCCAAAAGATTTGAATATCTTAGTAAGCCACTTCCTACAGCTCCTGCTAGTACTACTTCTAATGTTGAACATGAAGAGTACCAAAGTGATTATGAGAAGCACAATGATGTGGCTTGTCTCATGTTATCTGGGATGGATACTCAATTGCAAAAGCAATTTGAGAACTATGGTCCCATGGACATGATCACTGAACTCAAACGCATGTTTGAGAAACCACCAATGGCAGAGTTATATGATGTATTAGATTCTCTGTCCAAGTGTAAGCAGGATGCTGGTACACCTGTGAGGGCCCATGTATTGGAGATGAAAGGATATCTGGAACAATTGGATGCACTCGGATGTGGTTACATGCAAGATGTACAAGTTGGCCTCATCAATCGATCCCTCAATGAGGAATTGTTTGGTGATTTTGTGCGTAACTTCAATATGCATTGCACGGGGAAGACAATAAGGGATTTACATGCAATGCTTATTGACTTTGAGAAGGGACTCTCAAAGAAGGCACCTACACCTGCTGTAATGGCAATTAAAGGTGGTAGGATTACTAAGCCCAACAAACCTCAACATGCGAACAAGATGGGCAAAGGTAAAGCTGAAAAAGGAAAACAGGTTGTGTTCTATCAGCAGAAGCCTAAGAACCATAATCCTCCTAAGAAGAAGGATTATCCCAAGAAGGATTTGGCTGCTTGTCACCACTGCAACACTCCTAGACATTGGAAGAGGGACTGTCCATTGCTGCTAGAGGAGTGTCGCAAGAATAAAAATGCCAAGGCTGCAAATGGCGCGAGCACTTCAGGTATTTTTATGGTTGAATTATTTTCTTTTTCTCGTAAGCAAAATTCCTGGATATATGATACAGGATGTGGTACTCACATTTGTAATACATCGCAGGGGTTTAGAGGAGCAAAGAAACTGAACTATGGAGAATGCTACTTGTACGTCGGCAATGGCATACGTGCAGCGGTTGAAGCCATAGGGACATTTGATTTAGTTTTACCTTCGGGTTTAATTCTAGTATTGAACAATTGTCATTATGCACCGTCTATTATTAGAGGTGTTGTTTCAGTTTCTTTATTGTTGGATAATGGTTTTGATCACACATTTACTAATAATGGAATTTCGATTTCTTTAAATAGTGTTTTTTACTTTAATGCAATTCAATTAAATGGTGTGTTTGAAATTGACATGGAGAATTAATGAGTGTGTAAATATTCATCATTTTACACCCGATAAAGACACAAAAATGACCAAAAACACCCAAATATATTGCAGATATCCTTGGTTTTGTGTTTTATGTGTTTCAGGTACCAAAGGATTGAAAACGGAGCGAAAACTGGCATTTTTGGATCGACTCAACAACAACTGCGTAATTTGATCAAGTGAAGACATAAGTCAAAGTCAAAGTCAAGGTCAACCCCAAAAATACCAAAACAACACAAACAATCCTTGGAAAATAAAATTTACATTTTGGCTGCCTAGACCTTGGATTTTCAGAATATAAACAACTAGTCCCTAAACCTTAAACACTAAAACCATTCAATCCTAAACCAAACTAAACCATCACCACCCTTGGACTCAACCCAATCATAAAAGCCCTACCCACAGAAATAAACCAACCCCCGTACCCGGTATTGTGTTAAACACAATTTAGGTCAAAAAGATTATCAGACCTTCTCCCTCCTTCTCTCCCACCCTATTACCCGCCAAACCATTCACCTTTCCCCACCTTTAACCTGCTACACTCAACCATCCTCCTCAAAAGCCACCCTCCTCACCAGCTTCAAGAAACTCTTCACAAGATGCCATGCCATGTTGGCAATCCACACCACGAATTGGGCGCCAAAGGGATTCTAGGGCTGTGATGAAGTCTTTTTAATCCAAGGGTTGGAAATTGCTTCCAAGTAGCACAAAGATGAAGCCAAGGCTATTTCTCCTCACAGAACAAACACAAAAGGGAGTGAAGACCTTAGTGAGTGTTTAGTATAAATAGGTCGATTGTAAGCCAATTTTGGCAGTTAGTTGGAGTTAGTCCTTAGTTAAGTAAAAAATAGCTTTTAGTTTAAATCTTAATTCAGTCTTCTTTAATTTCCAGTTGTAATCAGTTTTTAAGTTAATACAAGTATTTCAGTTTTCAAGTTCAAGTTGTTACAATTTTTTTAGTTTCATTAGAAATATAAAGCTTTTCTTAGCTAAGTTCTTGTTTAGAATTCATTGTCATTTCAAACCTTTTCAGAAGCTCACATAAGCTCTTAAAAATATAAAAAGAAAAAAAAAGAGAATAATTAAAACAAAACAGGTTACCCAAGCATGAGACTGTGGAAAGCATTTGGAAGTGGCCAGAAATGGATTGGCCAGAGGGACTTTACTAGCTTGTTGTAAAACAAGCTAGAGCTTGTAGCTGCCTTTGGGTGCCCTTGTTTAGCTAGGGTCCAAAGTAAGTTCCAGATTTCCATTTTAGCTTAAAATTTGCATATCTTAGATTAGTTGTTTAATTCTGTTATCATCAGCTTATTAGTGTTCATTGATTCATATGTGAAGTTGTTAGTTTGATTTGAGTATGCTTCTGCAGTAATCTTTGTTATCTGTAATATTCAGAGTTTGTTTGTTTCAGCTGAATGCTCTTGTTGATTTGATGTTTGTGGATGATACTTGAATAGACTTGAGCATTTTTGTGGGTGATTTAATCTTGAATTCAGTAGAAATAGTGTAATTAGTGGATAATGCTAGTGTTTGGCATAAGGGTGTTCAGTTAGTTTGCTTGTGTTTCAGTAGACTTTAGTTGCTCAGTCACTACACATAGGGGTAGATTAGAGTTTAAATAGCATAACATTAAGTGGTCATTTGAATAAAAGTCAACTTAGTACTTAAGCCACTTATCAGTTAACAGTTAATAATTTTAGACTCTCATATCCTTTCAATTGTTGCATAAATAGTACAAGTTGCTTAATTCAGTGTCACATTAGCTTATTACAACATATTAGATGATTTAGAGTAGGTATAATTTCAATAAAGTCAACTGAGATGATAATTGAAAAAAGTCAGCATGAATGCTTGACTGCAGTCTCATATGGTTTTCTTTGCTAAATCATGACTCAAGTGAAGTTCAATTGGACACTTTGTGATAGGGCTTTTTAGGTTTTTAGCTTCTTAGCCATGTAGTCTCACTTTTGC